>VYXH01006730.1:92363-103625 GCA_013397275.1 Burhinus bistriatus | reverse complement strand
AAAAAACAAAACAAAAACAAACAAACAAAAAACAAACAAAACAAACAAACAAACAAAATATAATGGGTCAGACTACAGGTCTATCTAGGCACTATTCTATCTCCAATAAAGACAGTAAAATACATCTGCAGAGCAAGTAAATGATATTTTAAGTACTCTTACAGCATTAGGTAGTCTGTATTTCGCATACCTGCTAAAATTTAGTACCTCTATGAGCAACAGTTCATAACAGATTTCTTCCATTAGTTTACCCACTCTCCATCTGAATCTGTATAAATTTTTAGCCCTAACAATATTCTGGAATATGGTCTTCCACTCTGGGAAGGACTCTCTGCTTTTGTTTGGTACTAACTTAGCCCTGACAGTTCATCTGACAATGCCTGTCTAACCTTTCTATTTGAAAAGAAAGGGAACAGTTGTTCACTGATCATCTTCTGCATTCAATTAATGATTTTATAGACATTCATCATTTTCTTTCCCCTTCTAAGCCATCTCCTTTCCAGGTTACTGTATACTGGCACATTCAACTGTAATTCCTTGTATAAGAGCATACCTTTAAATTCATCCCACTATCCTTCTCTGTTGTTTTTGAAGAAAGTTTTCCATCTTTTGAGATTGGGAACAGAACTGCAATACTATTTGAAAAGGTGGGGCAGTGTAGGTTTATTAAGTGGCACAGCAATATCATCTTCCATTCTCTATTCCGTTCCTACTAATTCATAACACTCATTTCTTTTCTGACCAACACTGAGCACTGATCTGACATTGTCACATCTAATGTAAGCATGAAGGTTCAAAACTTCAGAAACTTCTACTAGGTCATAATCTATCACTGTGCACAAAGAACTGGAATTATTGTTTCTTCTATGCCATCTGCCATTTTCTTGCTTAGTCATGCAAATCTTCTGCAATCTTCGCATTTGTTTTTTTACTTTTATCATCCTGCATAGCTTAGAACTGTAAACAAACCTGGCGTCATGTTCTTATTCACCTTCTCACCAGTCACCGCAATATTCCCTAGCTCACACTCTCCAGCTGTAATAGCAATGATGGAAACCTAGCTCCCTGCTTTTTCTGGGTTTCAAATTCATCTGAGGGAAAAAAAGTTCCAAACAAATGAAACATTTCTAGTCAATACACACATCCACTACTTTTACTAGAAGTGATAGATACATCTGTACTCAAAGTAGTATAAACACATGCACCCGAAACTAGAAATATCTGAACAAGTGATAACGCTTCACAGAAGTCCATTTGCAAAGACATTGTTTCTGATCTCAGTCACAAGCATCTACAGATGCTCATGCAAATAACTGCTTGAATAAATACATATTGTACAATTTCCCTCTTTCTTTACTGGAGAAAAAAATTATACTATATTGTACATACACTAAAGACTTGTAAAATGAAAGGAGAAATACATGGAGAATGCCACATAAAGTCTAGCAATTTCATAAAGGATTATTTTTTATTTTAATTAAGCAAAGAAAATCTGCAATCTTTTATAACCTCTCAGTGTTATTAGCATCAGTATTTATAAAAAGCAGACTGAAAACATACATACTGTCTTAAAAGAAAAACTGAAGCTGAAACTACTATATTCTAGATATGGTAAGCTTGATTATTTTCAAAGTTATACTATCTTATTTGCCATTTGTAGTTATCCAGGGGTTTTCTGCTTAGTCTGCTTGTTTCCAAATTTTCTCATATTTTTTGTAACACTCACTGTTTTAACCTGGAATAAAAATCCCATGAAGTAACTGACTAGAAGATTCTATAGAACTTAAACTAACTTAAAGTACATTACACATTCCAAGTAAAACTTGCAGTTTTAACTTTTTACCATAAACCACAACAGTTTAGTATACATTCGGTCAGGTTTTGTTAAGACAATTCACCTTGAAAAATTACTTTCATTTAAGACAGTTGTAAGACAACCAAGCACATCTGTCATAGATTTGTCAAAAAAAACCCCAAAACTAAAAGTATGTTTAAACGCAGGCATAGTAAGGGCTAGATAGTAGCATAAATGCATCTTCATCAGTTTTAAACTGCCAAAAGACAGAAGTCTAACTATGACAGCATAATACTCTGTGCAGTGGAAGATGTTCTCTATTCCTCCTGCTGATACTTCAGTTTGGCACTTTGTCTGATAAATAACTACAAGAAAAGGGAAGGAGCGACTCCTCTCCACCACATTCACACAAAATTCAATCTAACATCAGAAAGTATCAGAAAAATTACCGCAGCCAAGTTTTGATTTATGAATTTGAACTATTTAAAGCTTAAACTTTTCTTTTACAAAACAGGGAGTCCTCCTCTGTTCAATAACTTAAAAACAACCCTGTCCAACATGACATCAATTATTCTGTTATTGTACTCCTATTTACAAAGTACTCCGTCTGGGGGAGAAATAGACAACTGCTGAGATGATCAGTTGGTTTCAAGCACTAGCCAAAAAGGTATCTTGCCCTACTTTTATTACAATCTGCTCGTTCCCTAACTAAACAAGGAGATACCCTTTAAAGTGGCTAAATTAACATATGATTTTCATGCATCTGAAATAACTATTCACTTAAAAGAAAGCAGGATTGATATCACCGAAACACCCCTCCAGTTTAGATTCTACAGTGTGAACTTCAGATTTGAATGATAAATTCACAATTAACAACTTTCAAATCTCTAACAAGCATTGCCTGTTAACTAGCAAGGCCAATATAAATCTTAAGTATCTCCAACACAGTTTTGAAATTCAGGTTTGACAAGACTTAAGTACTTTCTATACAAGTTAGTGTTGAACAACCACAGATATTGCGATTACACTTTTCAAATAATTTCATACTGAAGCAAGACTAAAGAATCAGAACAATACATATCCTCAAACCTATTATATTCACTGAACTAATGCTAGGTGAATTGACATGCGAAAACACAGATGTATCTCAACTTTTTAATTTAAACCAGTATTTTGTTCTGTGCTGACACTGAAGATATCTGCAGTGTATGTAAATATTTTCCTCCCCCCCGCCTGAAGTTTTTTCCAGTTCCCTCTGATCAATGTTATATCTCAAGAATTCTTGAAACATAAAAGTACACTCAGAAATGCCAAATTATTAGCCCTTTTTAAACAATTATAACGTATACTAAATCAGTGCATCCTTAATGCAGTACTTAGTTTTCTATTAGCTCCAAGCAAGCGCTACTGGCCTCTGTATGCATGTACTCAGGACTGCTGGAAACAGGGTACAGAAATAAATCATTCTTAGTCTGTCTGCAACAGTGTCATGTGCGACATACAAACCACTTAAAAGCGGCATGCTTGTGCAGCTCATAATCCTTTTTGTATGAAGATACAAACTTAACCCAAAGAGTAAGTATGGGCCACTTCTCTTTATAGAATATCTGAAGTTGTAAGGGACCAACCCCCTGCTCCTCACAGGACTACCTAAAACTAAATCATACGACTGAGAACATCATGTTCATCATGCTGCATAGCAGATTCCTTCTGTACACGGTAATAGACCTTATGTCCACCCTCTATTTTCCAGCCACTATTCAGGTAGGTGCAAAGCTGAAGCGATGGGGATGGGAAAGACAGCAGCATGGGTTTCTTATTTAAGGGAGTCAAAGTATATACAGAGGTTTGAGGGTATCCCTCCTCAACAATAAGGCCTCATACACCATCTGGAGCTAGTATTACTGCTGATGAGTGAATATGAGGAAATCAAATTTAGAAACCTCTACCTTAAACCATGGGAATTGCCACCGAGTTCAATGGGACTATTCAATGTAAGCATGTAAAAATAAAAATTAATAGAATTCTAGCTGACTGCTTAAGTTTTGCTGCACAATAGCAGGAAATATGTAAATAAGTATTTTATTGTACTACCTTCCTGTAGGTTCTGATTTACAAGTTCTTCTATTTGTCGTCTACCAACATATTCAATGTCTTCAGTAAACTATGAAAAACAAATCAGGAAAAGCTTTCAGTGTTTTAAATAAAATGTAAATACCATATAGTTTTTTCCTACATGTTAACTGTTTGACCAACTGCTGTCCATTTTTATTAGTGAATATAAATATTAGCAAACTAAAATGCCCAACGTTTCTGGTATTTGACATGTAACATTTATTGTTAATTTCCAAATGGATTATTTTCTCACGCGAAAATCAGGAATGTGAATTAGTCATAGGCTAGTTTCTAGCACACAATTCTTGACAACTGAAGACGTTTTTAGCGAAGAGTCCCGACCACACCATTTGCTCCCTCTGGTGGTTACAGCTCAAATCTATGTTTCAGAGAAGATTCCACAGCCTATTACTCAGGGGAGGGTGGAGGGGTGGGGTAGGGTGTTTCCCAATTGAGACTAGCACTTTATATAATGAAAATAAAAATGACTTTTTTTTTTAATCTGCATTGTTTCTGATTTATTATTATATTCTTAAAAAAAAACCCCAGACTTCTTGGTTCACAATAGAGGAAAAGAGGTTAATAACCAGTTAAACGCTGTAAAGAACCTATCACATTCAATCCAGTATTTAACATTAATTTAATCAGGAATATTAGGTAGTATCACACTGTACCATTGAAAAGAGAACAGAGCTATTCTTCAGAGGGCTGTTTTAAATTTTTTCCAAATGTCAAAGTCACCTTTCAAGATATTTGGTTTACAATACAGGTCAGCTGTTACTTGATCTTCCTTCAATCGAACCATACAATCAAACTGCATACAAACATCCCTCAAAAATGCACAAATATTTCTTTGAAAAAATCCAAGCCAAATCACTGGATACAAATTTTCCCTTTCCCTTTTCAAAAGGGACTCTGCTCCTCAGCTACACTGATGCAAATCTACACTACTTACATTCAAAAACAAAACAAGAGCTATTACAGATTTATACCAGCATTGCTAACAGACTTTTGTCCTTTTCAATTTTCATTTACATCCCCAAAGACTCTTCTTTGATTAAAAAAAAATAAAGACTCCACAACTTCAAAGAATTATTCAATTAAAAATGTAAGTGCCCATCTGATGTTCAGTAACTATACAGGAGATCAAAAAAGTGAAGTTATACTAAAAGAAATACGCAAAAATGAACAGATATGAATTATCAGTTTGTATTGAAAGCCAAGAGGAACAATCCAATATGAAAAGCATCAGAAACAGCATATGGAAAGCACATTTCTAAGTTTCATAAATGAGGCATCTCAAAAATGCTGTATGAAAGCACTTACTCTAGGACAAGAGTGAAGTAAGTCTTTGAGGAAATAAGATACAACAGAGCAAAGAAGAACAGACTCAAAATATTTGCTTAAAATATTTAATGTACATGCTCCATGATCCATGTTAAATGATACGGTATCAAGTAGATGTCAAAACATGTTAATAAATTATGAGGACCAACATTACAGCAGCTGTTTCACTCTAAATCATGGTTTAACAACACGCTTCTAGTACTAACAACCATTCTGGCTGTCATCCACTGATGACAACTCAGAGTAGCGTGTGGGAGTATATGGGAGTAATTAAGCAAACCAAACAGGACCACCTAATGAAATTTCAATGACACTAAAAACAAAAATAAATTAGCTTAAGCAAGGAAGATGATTAGCTGTTTTTTAAATCTGCATTACTTGCACATCCTTGACTAAGGAGATGGTCTATTTTGAAATATCTAGTTAGAAAAGAATTTGGCATGAGCTCTAGCTGCGAAGGAGATACTCCGTTTCATCCATGCTGTTTTTAATCCGTATCTGACACTACACTCAAGTGACAGAGAAGAAAAGCACAAGCTTTGGGAATGTGCCATAATTTCAAAGTACATTTTGTGCTACTACCAGAAAACTGCATCTGAATAGGGCTGACTGACAATGAGAACTTGACTTGAATCTAGAGAGCCCTTTGTGACCTACAGATGAAAAGGCTTACTGCACAGACCAAATAAAGAAAATATAAAATCTCAAAGAAAATCGTACAGGTGACAGAACAAAATTGATGAAATAATGGTAAATTCTGACAGAACTAAAGCAATGCATATTTTTCAAGCCACATACACTCATATATAAGATAATTTTTAATAACAAAGCTGCTCTGTGCAGGAAATGTACATAACACCTACAAATGGTATCCTGAAAAATGAGTCACTGTAAAAAAATTACCTAGAAGTTAAAAAAAAACAAAACCAAACTGCAGATAAAATTCCATGTAAATGCAAAGCAAGTAGCAGGTGCAATCTTTGGTTGTAGAAACAGTAACAATGCAAGAGTACAGAGGAATTGCACATCTATATAGTACTGACCTAGCCAACACTAACACAACTTAGGGGTCTGTAGTTTAAAACGGAACAGAGGAAAACAAGAAACAATACAGTAAAAAGCTGCAAAATAATTATCAGAAAGCTGAAAAGGTTCTTATAGAGGGATTTGAGAACTGTAATAAATTATGTAGTATTCAAATCATATTTCAATCTTCTTAAGCACACTGAAAGAAGAACTTACCATGTCCAAAATGACTACTTTTGTAGAGGAAGAGAAATAAGAGCCAAGAAACTGAATACAAACTATAAGTAAAATATGTTAGTGATTAAATATGGGTATAAACTAAGACAAGGAATTGGATTCTCCATCTCCAGAGAGATGCAAATAGAGCAGGATGCTTGCTTGTATCCTAACTTTTAATATAGATGTAAATCCATTAAATTGAGCAAGCTGAGCTATAAAGGGACTCATGCTGAAAAAGAACATGCTTTCTCCCCCCCGCTGCAGGCATCTATGAAACAAACCTAAAAATAACTCAACACAACATAATTTAGCAACCATTTTTCCAGGTTCAGACAGTAATCAAAGATGTTCAAAGTTTAGACTAAAAATATTCTTGTTGTTGTCTAAAATAATGACATATTACAAGTTTCCAAACTAAAAATTTGTATTACTATAATCCAAATATGACTCAAATTCAAAAGAAACAGGAAATTTAGTATTAACAATTAAAGAAAGCTTGTTTAAAACAAGAATCCAATGACCTTCACTCTGAAGAAAATGTTATTTAAAAAGAGTTCAAAATTATTTTCTTACAAAATATAGTTTTTAAAAGTTCAGTTCCTTACAGAATAGTTCTGCTAACAGTAATAAATACCCTTTGTTGAAAAAATAGCAATATTATTGTTTTAATGCATTAGACTTAAAGCAAATTTTAAATTATACGACCACCAACAGAATTTTTTTTTTTTTCTCTCTAGATGTCTTAAAACTGCATAACTACTAGAGAGAAGCATCACTGGTTATTTGTACTATTTATGTAACTGCTGTCATTCATACTGACACATAGTAAGGCATTCCAAAACTACATACAGGATTCATAGCATCTTAATTACCTGAGAAATGACACTTTGCCTTTCAAGACAGGGACATCTGGTTATACTATATTAAAAGGTAACATTGACACAGCACCTTTTTTTTTTTCTTTTTTTCTTTTTTTTTTTTTAAACTCTGTCCTTCGAGATTTTTTTTTTCCCTCCCAAGCTTCTTTCTTCTTTCTGGCTAATTAAAAATAGAGTTGTAGAGATGGACTATATGCTTACTGTTTACAGAATAACATCACTAGTATAAGACTACAATGAAGTTGATAATAAATTGCGGTAACGCACAAGATGACAGCTCAGAAGTCCCTGAAATCAATGGGTGCCTTGACATCCTACTTACACTGTGGAGCTGAGGAGTTCTCATTACTGTCTTCGCTTTTCCTTCTTTGCACTACCTGGCTGAATGACTGCTAATTACCTGTTTGCCTGCTGTACTCTCCAACTTGATGTGGGAAGCTCTGGAAGTATTCTACACAAAATATTCAGAAGAGATAGAAACCAGAAAAAAGGCATTTTCTTTGTTAAAAATTACATACCAAACCAAATATATCAGCCTTCTTACTCCAGGGCTATGAAGATTATTTTACTTAAATCTTAATATGGGTTCTAAAATTTTTTCCTCTGATGTTGGCTTTGTTAACTAATTAGGCAAGGAAGTGATTGCATTCACTACATCACACTTTGCTTAGAAGGACATTACTGACTTGTGTATGCTTTCTAGCAAAAGAAAGAGGACACTAACAACCAATATAAGTTGTCATCTAGAGTATTAGATTTTAGGAGGAATACTTTATACTTAAGTGTAAGAAAGTCAAATTCAATTATTCCTCAAAGATGAAGTATTAGGAGAATTTTAAGAATTTATGGACCTCTCTTAACAAGATCACCTTATGATTCAACAAGATTCTTCTAAACAATTGTGAGTTACACTGCAGTCTTTGGCTTTCCCTCAGATTAAAATATTTTAGGACTACAGGCTTTATGTTTTCTTCCTTGAAGACACAGGATTTTTTTCTGTCCATTTCTGGAAGCGAAAAAGACAGCATAGCACTATCCTTGCACAAACTCTTGAAAATACTGCTATGAAACATTGATGGCTATGTTATACTTGATGGCTAAAACATGAGTAGCTTTCACAACACTCACAAACCTGAAGAAAACCCAAGATATAATCTGCATTTTACTATTCTCAGACTGTAAGTTTCATACTCAAAAACAAAAAAGACGACAACCTCTTTTACTCCTATTGATTAGATTTCACAACAATAAACTTTTCCAAAATTATGTTGTGGTAAGCATGGAAATCATTATAGTCATCTCTAAGAAACAAATGCTTTACAGAACACAACAACTCTCCAACTAATGAAAAAATACAATGCCAATTTAATTTTCTAGAAAACACTATTTTACTCTCAGAAGATACAAATTCAATAACCTCTTCAGTACACTTCTTTTTTTGCAGTGCAGTTACAACACAAATGTCTTCATAGAAGCAGTTCAATCCATTTTCCTTCATCACACTTTTAGAAAAAAGCAGAGAAGACAGCCTATGGCGCACTCCACTCTCCACTGAAGGCTTCAGGGTGCCGGTGAGCTAACCACTACGGTATCATGAAATAGTAGTGCAGAAAGCCAAGTGATAAAATACCACAGAATAGCTGTCCTCATTTTCTCAGGATAAACTGCACAGGTGCGTTCAGACAGCACTTCAGCAAAGAGAATGAACGTGACTGCTCTCACAGAGAACTTACTGTATGAATAGTTGCTTGGTTAAGCTAATAATCATAGAATCCTTTAGGTTGGAAAAGACCTTTAAGATCATCCAGTCCAACCATTGACCCTACTCTACCAGGTCTGCCACTAAACCATGTCTCCAAGTACCACATCTACACAGTTTTTAAACACCTCTAGGGATGGTGACTCAACCACCTCCCTGGGCAGCCTGTTCCAATGTTTGATGACTCTTTCAGTGAAAAATTTTTTCCTAATGTCCAGCCTAAGCCTCCCCTGGCACAACTTGAACCCATTTCCTCTTGTCCTATCACTAGTTACTTGGGAGAAGAGATCAGCTCCCATCTCACTACAGTCTCCTTTCAGGTAGTTGTAGACAGCAATAAGGTCTCCCCTCAACCTTCTCTTCTCCAGACTAAACAATCCTAATTCCTTCAGTCACTCCTCATAAGACATGTTCTCCAGATCCCTCACCAGCTTTGTTGCCCTTCTCTGGACACGAGATGCCTCACTGAAGGCATGATCAGGTACTGAAGAATTGTTTTCCTGCGCACATCAAATGGATTTAGGTAAGGCTGGCCATTCCACAGCTTCAAGTTGAGTTTTGGGGTAGGCTGGAGGGACATTACTTTTTGTTTTAAAGAACATCAAACTATTTCTATTCTTCTATGTGTCAAAAAGATTACTACCCTCTTTCTAACCTGAATGCTGAGCTCTAAAGCAGTAACCAGAGACCTTCTGCTCTCATTCCAGTGATTTAGTGAAATCTGTCATGAAGCATTTCTTATAAGGATGTGGAAAAAAGGTAGAAAGTGAAGATTTCTGGTAAAACAGAACACTTAATGGAACTCACACATTTGCTACGTATTTTTCTAGTTCTTACTTTACAGTATCGTGAACAAAAATATGAAATCTAGTATTTTTAAAAATATTTCCCTTAATTATTTCATCTGGTGACTTTTCATTTTGTTTCTGATCAGGACCCATTTGTCTGAAGTGACTGCATTAAAAAAGAAATGTTTTAACATGTACACTGGAAAAAGGAGCACTGCTTCAGAGTACATTCAATTCAGCAAACAAAAAGCCATATAAACATTGCTTTAAAGTGTGCAGTAAAGGAATGAAACAAGCAATAAGACAATAACGTATATTCAGGAGTTAGTTAGGTTTTTTCCTGCAGTATGTTAACTTAAAAATAACCCACACAACTGGTGAAATCTGTAATGCTCTAGTGTTAGAAATGTTAAAAGTTTACTGTCTTGACAAACTGAAATAAAGTTGTTCTGTTCCCCTCACACCAGCACAATAATTTCTGACTAAATTGCAGCTCTGTAATTAATAAGCAAGTTTATCAATAATGTAAAGAACTTCTACTGTGAAATTTAACACTGGTGATTTCTGTCTCATATAAAAAAGCAAACAGGAAGTGCAAGAATGTTATCATTTCACAGCATTTGTACATTAATACACTGTAAGCAATCAACTATTTAATCTTTCTTTAAATGACAAACACTTGGAGGAGTTTCAGAAACGACTTAAAGGCCAGCCTGAAAATGAAAGTTAAAACTAATACCGCAGACTACACATTAAAGTAAGTGATCTAGCACTGGCTCACCGATTGCCTCTCCTTCACCCCCCAATCTGCCTTCCATTCTAAAAAGAGGAGGCCATGCCCTCTCATCTATCTATCTTCTGAACAGCAAGACGTGAACAGGACACTGCTGCGAGCCCGAGGCAGCAGGTACGGCACAGGACAGCAATCTCCAGACCGAGTCAAAAAAAGCAAAGAAAACACAGTGAGAGAGTCGAAAGTGGCCCCGACCGCATCAGTTGGCATCTCTTCCGAGAGGAAAGGCGTGGACGGGGACGTAGCGCATCTCTCGATGTAAGACGAGGGCAATATACCCTTCCCCAACGGCACGCTCCGCCCGTTTCTCCCTCACAGCCCCCTTCAAGCCTCCACAGCTCCGCCGAGCTTCCGGCAACGGCTCACTCAGCGGCTCCGCCGGGCCCGAACTCCTTCCTGGGCTGCACCTGACACACCCCTCACCGAGGAAAAAAAACCCATACCCGTCTCTTTGCACCCACCCAGCACGGAAGGAACCGGAACGGCCCCTCACCAGCACCCCCTTCGCCCGACGCGCCCCTCGACAGCACTTCGCGCCCCCG
>VYXH01006730.1:56116-88890 GCA_013397275.1 Burhinus bistriatus | reverse complement strand
TTTTTTCTCCACTCCTAAAAAAAAAAAAAAAAAAAAAAGGAAGTCCAAGTTTAAAAGTTTAGCTCGTGTGTTACTGCTGACATCAGTACAAACTTCTTGCATAGGAGGTTGTGCTGACATATAAAGGCATGCTGTAGTGGGACGATAACTTGCAGTTTATACATTATTTGAGGAAAGGTTGAGTTATCCTGGTTTCAGGGGAAGTGTTAAATAAGTTTATTAAGAACATTCTTAGGAGGAGCAATAAAATACAAAAAGCATGATTTCCTGCAAAATATTGGCCTAAAAGCAATAAATAGAAACAAAAGATGAACAAAATTCTAAAAATCACTTCAAGAAATTTTGAAGTTTTTTTTCATAGCTGACAAACTCGGGGATTAAAATTATAATAAAATTTAAGAAAAGCTATTTAAGCTTGTCTGTCTGTGAAGTTTCTATGACATTTCAGTTAAAAGTTGGACAAAATTGACCTAAAGTGAGTTAGGTTTGCAAGCAGTAATGCAGAAAGCCTGAAAGAATAACTGTCTTCCTTGTTTTCTCCACACCTGGAAATTATTACTAAAACTTTGGGAATCAGGTGCTCATTTCTCCCTTTTTCCCTCTTGCATTTGAACTGGAGCAGCTTTAAGGCTACATGCATTTCTTCTCCTAAGTACGGAAGAAGCAGTGGACTGTACTTTTGGCTTCTATGATTGGAAACTAATACCTGTGTATCTTTCAAGGAGAGAAACATCTACTGTGGAGTAATTGGTTATAAAATTGTTACCATCTGATAATGCTCGTGATACTGAAGTGCTTTCAGCTTCTCCAGATACTTATTTTTTGATACTATTAATAAACCAGGCTAGACATCCACAGTATTGGGGTTTTGGCATTAAAGGAGTTTAAGGAATTGTCAGTCTACCAATCTCATGCAGCAGTATATTGATGTTATCCTTGTGCTAGCACAGCACGTTGTAGTTCTTCGCTGTGAATAAGTATAGTGCACCAGGAAGAAAAACAGTGAATGCTGGAAGAGGACTTACGGAAATCTCATTTTAGCCTAGGTGAACCTGCACGTGCAGTTTACTGGCCCCAGAAATAGTTGTTAGCAGAAGTGAGATTGTGGTACACTATAGCATAAGGACCCGTCCAGATGGTAGCGTACTATGGAATTACAGCTTCAATCATATCACAGTACTATACTAGCAATAAATCTAATGGTAACTTTTGGGTTTTTATGATACTGTAAGAGAAACACTGTTGTAGATAAACAAAAGAAAGTCACACAACATACAGACATTTCTTAAGAATGTCTTCCTCTAACTGCCTCAATTCTTTATACAGTTCATAACAGTTTTAATCAAAATTCCATTATGCCAATTAAAGCAATACAATAAACTTGAGGTTTCAGTTAAGTTATAAGTAGCTAGGAATAGTGCAACTAAACAAGAAATGGTGACTTTTTTAACTAGTCAGCTAATTACTAGCACCTTTTACAATACTGTGTCTGCAGTATAATTCAAGTCGCCTTTAGGTAAGGGTTGTGCTATAGCACTGCACAACCTTGCTAAATATCAGCACTTTGAGTGTACTTACCACCTAAAGTAATATTAAAGTTGTATTAATAGCCAGTGTTGCTACTGGATCTGCACTGCTGGTCTTGTACCTTGTTCTTCTTGGCCCGCTTTTGTTCTTGTGTCCCTGTTACTCAGCCCTAACCCTGAATGTTTCATCTGATGCTATTGACACAGTCGCTGCTCCAGCAGCAAGAGGAGGAGGCGGACTAGAAGTACGACTTCCTGTATTTCTTCATAGCAAAAAGCATTTCTCCCTTTTCCCAGTCATGTCTTGGAGCAGAGCTAAGGTACACAGTGTCCATTGCAGTCTCAATCTTAGAAAGTAGTGCTCAAGAAGTAATTTTGTAATGAAGGTAGACATCAATATAAGAGAGGGATTCAAGTGACCCCTTGCACTGAAGTTTCCACCATATAGTCAAGTTCTGGTTCTTCACAGTGTCTGAAATGCTATTGTCCTTCAGTAGTTGTATACTGTAATATTTTAGTGGAAAGCCAGCCAGGAAAAAGAGTTCAAGTTACAGTAACAAACAGTCATAAAATAATCTGATGTTTTTACAGATTCATACACGTTTTTGCATCAGCATCCAAAAATCTTACTGTCAGTATAATTTCATTAACTCAGGTTCAGGTCTGAAAAGCATCTGCAGAGATGTTACCTTCTTGCATGTTTCCCTTAAATGATACCAAAAAAAATACCAGGAGTGGGTTTTTTTTATTATAAGGGCAAAGCCAAGTTATTTTTGCCCGTGCACCATAAACATACTTGTTTAACTGAACTGTTTCTGTGCAGACTTAAAAGCATCAGCATTTTCATTAGACAGGAACGTTGAAGTCTATGGCATAACTGATTGTGCATGTTCAAGGGTAGATGGAAGGGTTACTGTAAGGTGTTTATTTGTAGCGTAAAAGTGCTTCATACTATCAGGCATAGAAAGTTTGCATTTAAAAACGTGGCATGGAGAGAAATTACTTCTTATGATACCTGAGTAATAATAACTGCTGTAAGA
This sequence comes from Burhinus bistriatus, assembly GCA_013397275.1. Classification (NCBI taxonomy): domain Eukaryota; kingdom Metazoa; phylum Chordata; class Aves; order Charadriiformes; family Burhinidae; genus Burhinus; species Burhinus bistriatus. The sequence goes on along the minus strand of VYXH01006730.1, from coordinate 86,324 downwards.
CTTGAAGGCCCATATTTTGTGTTACAATACAAGTACAAAGCTATGCAATTACTTATTGACATGATAAGGAAAATCTTCTCCCATGCTTTACATCCACGCTATATTTCTTATAAGCTATGACTTATTTGTATCCCACTTATAGGGGTTGAAGAACAGCGAAGTGAGAAATCTGTGTAGTAACAGATTAAGAGCTATATTCCCTCCCTTCTGCTCTGGACCTGTTCAGTATGTGTTCTGTCGTGACAGTGTGTCATGGTCTTTGTAGGGCTGTCTTTTCTTCAACAGAATAGTACTGAATCTGATGTCCATAGAGGTATGAAAGCCGCTTGGAAAATAAAGCTGTGTGTATATCATGCAGTACCAGTAGCCAAAAAAAGGAGGTTCAAAGTAGCATTTTCCAAATGATCGTGCTACAGCTGACAGTATTTCAGACTTGAGTTTCTCTACAGTTACAATAATTACCCTTTTTGAGTGTTTCGGAATTTACTTTCCCAGGTAAGTTTTAAACTTGTAACTGCTTCATAATCATAGACATTCATCAGATGCTCCAGAATTGTAGAAACTCTTGAACTGTTAAGCATAGCTTCAGATACTGGTCTCTGAACTTACTTCTCCACCCACTGTAGCTTTTGAGTAATATATACCTATTTACACTGTTTTACTAATAGTGATTTTTAACTATTAGATGAAAATCATCCTGAACTGATGCCTTGGGTTCAGTACTAGTTTCTCTTACCCTAGAATACTGGACACACTATTGCTGAACTGAATGTTACACATGGAAATGTAAGATGAGACACCTTACTTTTTATACTTAAGTTTTTTTCCTGTCAAAAATACTGTAATTGCTTTGTAGAGATACTACAGTATAGAGACTTTTTTTTTTTTAAGCATATGCTAATGTAAACATCAGTTTCATAGGTGATCTAAAGTGGACTTAAGCTTCAGAAAAGACCAACAAGTTCTAACTGTTTTGCCGTAAAAAACTTGTATCTGTTGACAGTCTGCTATGGTCTGTATTTTTATATAACTCTGTCACTGAGATCTTGACAAACTAAAGACATGAAACTTTCAAATAATTTCCAATTCAGTGTTTCCATAGTGTTGTACCTATGAATTATTTAGTAGTTTTCTTGTCTAGTGTGCTATTAAAAACATACATAATACCTTTATATGAAAAATAATAATTTCCCTTTAAAAAAATCACAGAAGAAAATAAATAATAAGGTATGGTTGTGGTTTAACCCCAGATGACAACTAGGACCACACAGCCGTTTACTCATTCGCCCACCCCACTCAGTGGATTAGGGAGAAGAGGGAGAAAAAGAGAAAAAACCCCAAACCTCATAGGTTGAGATAAAGACGGTTTAATAGAACAGTAAGGGAAGAGAAGAGAAAAATAATAATAATAATGGTAAAAGAATATACAAGATGATTGATTGCCCATCCCATCCTGAGCAGCTACACTCCCTTTCAGCTTCTATGGGAAACTGAAAAAGTCCTTGACTTAATATAAGTGTTAGTTAGCAACAGCTAAAACAGTATGTGTGATCAACATTCTCATACTAAATCCAAAACACAGTGGCTACTAGGAAGAAAATTAACTCTATCCCAGCTGACACCGAGACTAGTATCCATCTGTTTAAATGATTGAGTATGAATTATGTACAGCTGCATATTTTATCTGCTTCCGTTAAAACTTAGCAGAGTGAGGTGTGGAACACACAGTGTTGTCATATTTTAGTTTAACATTTCTCTTAAGGGGATACAGTAGCTACAATTTCCAGTTTTAGAATTTATTCATAGTAAGATTTACTTTAACAACTACAAATTATGCTCATATCAAATGAATAAATTTTTCTTAACTAGATTTCAAAACTGTGTTGAATAATTACAGATATTACTGATTTACAGTCTGTGCTGTGTTTTGTAGTTCATTGATAGGTAGTTTTGTATGTTTAAAAACTTAAATAAACAACATTGCTATCACATTTATTATTTTTGTTTTAATAGCAAGATTTATACAAAATATAGCTATTATAACGTTATTTGCTTGGATTATTATCCTGGTATTCAACATACCTTTGAGCTTAACTAAGGAGGCTTCAGGATGAATACTAAATTTTGCCTTACTCAAATTTACTGTAAGCTTGTCTTTCTCATGAGCATTTCTCTAATGTCTTCTGTTGTCCCACTTGAAGCTGGAGGCTGCTATGCAGGCCCTGTTGATGATCCTCAGTTGATTGGTCTTGGAGTGGATTGCTTTTTAAAAGTGTTTTTCTAAGTTTGCTGCTGTTTGGTTTTGGGGTCTTTTCGGCCTTCAACAAATGCCACTTCACTGGTTGCTGCTGTTACAAAGCATATTGCTGCTGGATGGATTTTTGGGTGGATCTAGATCATACATCTTGTAAACTTTTACTAGGATGCATGAAGTTAGTTTCTTTTCTGTTGTTTTACTGAATATCTCTGAAATTTTTAGATTAAAAAAAAGACAATAAAACATGCTTGCTTGTCATTTAAATTAAAATAATATATTTTCATGTAAACTAAACTTAAAAACCTCTAATAGGTTAGCTGACTAGAGTGTTTAGTATCAATAATAATTGTATTTATTTATTTAACTGGAAGCCATTCAAGCATCACAAAAATTTCAGAGGGAAAGGAGAATGATATTTTTAGTTTGATTTTAGCACTTCTTCTCAACCAAGAAGTGATTCTTTTTTTTAGAACGGCAAGCAAAATTCTACCTGTGTTTTAAGATAATTCATGGTAGTTGGGGAGTGATGAAGACAAAACATGATAGGGAAGTGGGAACTGTGAAAGCTAAATAGTTAAATAATTGATTATTTTATATGTTTTGCTGACTTTCAGGTCCTGATCTGCATGTAGTTCATCAGTTGTTTACCTGTTCGAAAACTTAGAAAAATAAAGCTGTAATTTAAAATGTATCATGTGTGCGCAATATGTCACTTTTTATTTAAGTGCTGTTCTCACTTAAGTACTTAATTTCAATCTGCAGTTTCTAATTTGAGATGATTTTTAGTTCACCAGCAGTATGCTGAAATTCCCTTTTCAAATATCATTTTAAAGATAACATGGAACACATACCCTTTTCTGATGAAGAGTGCCTTCTGCTCATTTTCTACCATAGAGCTGTCAGCAGCTTTTGAGTTTGTTGCTGATTTTGCAGATTTTTTTTCTGGGAGGATTTAAACGGCTTTAAAAACAGGAGAATAAAATGCCAAGTTTATTAAGGTCTGACAACAAACTGTGTAATCCTCATGCATTGTTCTGTCAATCCCTTAATCTGAAAAAAAGTTCAGAATTTTGACAAAGTCTTTGTTACATTGCTGATTAAAGAAAATAAGATATTTAAGCTTTTTTTTGATTATTTCTGATTGGATTATAATTGCTTGTATTTATGATAATCATGGTAGATTTCCACTCATAGTTTTCCAAGAGAAAGCAGGTTTAAAAAGATCTGAATTTCTAATTTATGGCATCTTTTAAATGGTCTTACTACATAAGGTAATTGGTCTTTTGTGGTTGGGATTTTTTTACTTCTGCCTTCCTCCAAAATGTTTCACATGTATATGTGAATATGGCTGGCTATCAGATTAAATCCTACTTTTGTAAAGCATTTTGTATGTTTTATTGGTAGAGGTAACACCAAAGAGTAATTGAACTAGGTTGAAGAAAAAATGCTGTATTCTTGTTTATTTTATTTCTATGACAGCATTTGTGGATCTAGTTTCTATGTCTCTTGGTACATTTTCTAATTCTATTTGGAAGTTTAAGAGCAAAAGCAGGAAGAGTATTTCCTTGTTTTAAACAAAGACATGTAATTTTCAGAATTATTAAAATTAGCAAGAGGCAGGACCTGATATTAAACCTGACTGTCATTAATTTTAACAGTAGTTCAGATTAAATATACATCTAAATACAGTTTACAGCATTTAGTACCTTTCTAAGATGGAATGAATGAGATAAAATGGAACTATGCACATGGCGGATTTCACAGTTTTTCTGTAGATTTTGGGTGTTTTTTTTTTTTAACTGAATACTTCTTGCAAATAAGATATTTCACTATGTGGTGAGTTTTGTTAGCTTTGGTACTATTTTCAGTCCATTTACACTGTTTATGATCTTAATTGATTCATACACAGTTTTTCTCTCTTAAATTAGGATAAATGGAACATAGTCTCAGGTTCTTGTTTTCATATTTTACAACTAGTGTACAACTACCAGACTCCAGAGTTTACAAGCTTGAAAATTGACTTGGGAAGACTTCTCAAGTTACAACACCTTTCTTCTGTAGTACACAATACTTAATTTTTTGAGCAATGCTTTTCAAACTACAGTGATTGAGAATGTGCTCTTTTTTCCCCCCGTATGGAACTATCCTAAGATAAGGGAATATATGAAGTGGGAGACTGGCTTTGTTCCCTCATTGCAATTGTGAAGTACAAAGTTCCTGCAATAATTTAGTATTTAGCAAAAGGTTTTACTGCAAACACCTCTCAGTGATTTAATCTTTAGCTTGCCCTGATACCTTCTTGCCTTGTGTGTCTTCTATGTGACAGCTGTTTGCAACAGCCTTCCTAATGATGAGTTATTATTACTTTTTTTTCATTTGTTATCCCTTAAACTAAGCATCTGTATGTCTACATGGTGAGCCTCAATCTGTTCTTTAGTTCATGATGAAGACAAAAAAGATAAGTTAGTGTTAAAGACATTGCTGTAGTAGATTGTTACAGGATTTGTTGGTATTGATTATGCTTCCGGTCACCATGCTGTAAGTGGGAATTGTGAACAAAGCAAAATACTCAGTGCTTAGAATATTTTAAAATATTCAGTTTCTTTCATACATGATCTGGTTTTATGGAAATCAGAAAGGAATCTAGAAGCTGTTGGATGCTCCCTTTAAAGGGAGAGATTAATTTAAACATTAATTTAGACAATTATAAGTGAATAGGCACCAGTGTTAAAGAATCTTATGAAAATGTTTTGTATTTTAATAGTTGAGGTACAAGCTGAAAATGCAGAAAGGCCATGTAGATTTTAAGTCATCCAGCTGCATCTTCTGAGGTCATAGAGATCATCTGTCTTCACATGAGGAAAAGAAATAGAAGTCCTAAATTTACTAAGTTACCACTTTGAAGGTAAAATCGATCTGCTAACTTGTTCTCCTCTTCAGAAAAAGCTTTTCATACTTTTTCAAAAAAATGAAATCTCTGAAATGTGATACATCAAGAGTTTTTTTCAGTACAATGTAGAATTTGTGAATACCAGTTCTTTGTGGTTTTGGAATTACTAGTATTTTGAGTGTTGTAACAAATCTTTATATTAGTAGGTGATTTTTGCTAAGTTCTGGTGTTATGGAACATTATCTGTATTTTTCAAAGTACCAAAAGTACAATCAAGAATGTTTCTTTGAAAAAGCAGCATATTACAAAGAAAACACATTTGCAAAATCTAGAAGCTTTGTATTTTTAATAAAAGTAAACTTTGCATTTAATTGTCAAATGATTGATGCGTGCATATGACAACTTTTTAAAGGTGTTTGATTCAGCCAAGTTGAAAAATTTCCACCAACTATAATATAAGAATACTTTTTTACCTGTTGAACCTTGCCCATCTGCTTTGCTTTATATTGGTACTACTTGTTTGTAAATGCTGTCCTACCATTTTGAGGGGAGAAATTTTTTGGAAGTTGAAGAAGCAGCAAGGAAAAAGACTGTTTTCAATATGTCCTCACAATACCTTGAAACCACTTCATGGAATAATTGCAGATTTGGGGACATAATTCTACTGTATGATAAGAGCAATCATGCACATTACCTCTAAGAAGTATTTTCTTTGTGATAGTGCTCTATGGAGAATAAAGATTCATTTTATTATGGCTCCTGCCTTTAGACTTGCAAACAATAAAAATGTATTTAAGCTGTGTAGTGTGCTAAATAAGCTTCTGCTCTGATCAGTGCTGTAGCAATATTCTGTTGATATTCTTCCAGCATCATTAGGCAACTCCCTGTTTCTTTTATCCCAAAATAATGCTAATCTATTACTTTTATTAAAATACATAATATATTTTTATAGTTATTCTAAACAGATTTTAGTTTCTTGGTGACAGAAAGGTTACTAATAGATGATGGGTTTTTAAAAAGATTTTACTTACATATCAGGATTTAATGGGTCATTTTTTGAAACTCAGGCACATCAGTTACAATTTCTTGCTTATGTGTTCAAGGAATTTTAGGAACTATTGGACCTGCTGTTTGGAAATCTAAATCTGAATATATTATGCCAATAGCTGCATGGCCCATCAGAGGAAGAAAGATAGCTATTGTATCTTTCTGCTTGGAGAAGTTTGACATAACTATTATATTCAAACTGTGTGAAATATGGCACCAGATTTGCCTGATATTTATAAGATACTTCACATAATTTGAAATAACTGTTATTATGATTTTAAAGGAACATAATTTTTATGTGCTTTGTTTTACCAAAGTTTTAATCCTAAGAGGAAATACCTTTTTTTTTTTTTTTAGAAGTTTTACATGAAGCTGCAGGTGTCTTCTGTTGAATCATGTAATTTGAAAATACTTAAAAATAACTATTTATTTCATTACAGATGGCGGAGTTTGACACCAGTTGGACAGCCTATACCAGGAACTAGATTTATTGCATTCAAAGTACCTTTAAAAGGGGTATGTATAACTACAGATTAGCTCTATTAGATACAGTGCAAAAGTAATGAAGAACAGGATGAATATTCATGCAAACTTCAGGAAAGTTTTATGAAAAAATAGTTTATTCAGATTTAACCCTTCCAGTCATCTACTAGTGGCTTTTTTACGTAATACGCTATATTTTTTCTCTTTCTTTTAAAATTTGTATTTGGTGTTACTCTTTTTATTTATCTTTTAAAAAATCATAAAATCTCTAACCAATCAGCACAATTTATTTGATCACTATTAAGTGGCCTAAATTTATTATCATACTTAACATCTTTTCATGACTGTTGTAAGAAAATCATATGGAAGGGGTTATGATATGAATAACAATCTAGGCAGTGTAAGCCAAAATATAATTTTACAGAAATCAAACACTCATTAAAGGATACCAGCCACTGCAGTACTTGTAAAATTATAGATTCAGATTACCAATTTCATAAGCAAAAAGCTTCAGTGATCTGAAGGAATGCGGTGTATTTAAAAAAGAAGTCTTCATAGATTTGTTGATGTGTTAGTACTTCATTTAGAATCTCCTAACGTGGAGTTCCATCTTGATCTATTAAATACACTACACCAGATCTTTTTAATTCTTTGTGACAACACAAGATGTGGAGGCTGTCTTTTTTAGACTCTTTAGGTCTTTGGTGGATTGAGGTGTGGGGCAAATAGGGCAAACTTGCCCTTGTGTATAAATTAACACAAGTGTTGTATAAATTAACTCTTACAAGTCCTTGCTTCAGATACACAGGAAATAAAAGTTTCTAAGCTTTTTCAAAGTTCCGTGGCTAGACATGACCTTAGCATTAAGAGTAAATATTCTGTCTAAGGTGTAGTCTACAGATTGTGCTGTAGTACCCATATACAAAAAATTTGGTTCTTTGGGTATGTTAGTGCCCATTACGTTTTCAGTCACCATTCAGTTCACTTTTATCAGCAACGACTGAAGTGGAATGCTTGCAGGGTTTGCTTCCTGCAGCTGCTTTTAAAGCTTTAGTACGATGGTTTGGTTCCTTTGACACCAAGGATCTCACACTTGACATTGGTCATAGTCTCCGTGGTACTGATGGGGTAGTATGGTAGCTGTGTGTCTTTCTACCAAAGATGGCCAGCGGACAGATCTAGCAGTGAATATAAAATTCAGTAGATTTAGAATTAAATTCTTTGCTATTGAGGTATTTGAGAGAGGATTTTTTTCATCCTCAGCTCCTGTAATTCCACTTGATCCAGTACCAGTTTTTTGCATAGATGCACTGTTCTCGGCAGGATTTGTTCAGTGCATGTATTTCCAGTTCCCTGTCACTCCGGATTTCAGAGGGAGATACTTTGTTGCTAACTTTACTCTTCCTCTGTAGCTCCTGCAATAGTCTGGAAGGAGCTCCACCAGAGATCATAAAAAGGGCAGACATTCTCAGAGAACGTTTATAGCAATGTGTCACACAAGTAGGTACTCCACTTCAAGTCCTACTGATCTCACTGGGGCATAGATCCTTGTTCTGTGAAGCTGCCTTTGAACTTGGCCAGATACAAAGTCTGGTACCCAAGAAAGCAAAATCTGTAACATTTCTGTTCCTTCAGTTTGTTCAGCGTCAACTATGGAAGATAAAGAAATGAGAAGTCTGCCAGAGACTGTGTGCTTGAAGCTCATGGAGTTTGTGGCAGAATACACATAAAATGCATAACTGGCTAAACTGTTATGTCTTTGCAAAGAAGGTAGAGGTCAGTAAATGTGTCTGGAAAAGCTGAAGACCTGATTGGTCATAGTCTTGTCAGAAGTCCTATTATTAAATTGGTGGAACAGACCTCTTAAATATGCAGCAGTTTCCTTTGCTACCTATTAGGAAATTGAAGATTGGTGATTTTACCCAAAGGGACAAAGCATATTTTCAGTATTTCAAGACTTAAGGGTTATTGTTTTAGCAGAAGATGTGCTGCTAGTAAAGGCTTTAAGGTCATGGGTTTACTTGGAAGGATTTTCTGTCCTCCCTTTCAGATCATCATTGTAATGCTAACAGTAACATTGTCATATAGTAAGGACTCAGCAAGCTCTTTCCCATGCCGTAGAAGGATTTTAGAATTTATGCAGATTTCTCACATTCTCAGAGCCTAATTTACGCCTAAGCTACTGAATACTCAGCAGGAGTTCTTCAGAAAATTCCAAATATTCTTTCAAAACATAGTCTTTCCTAACACATTTAACTGTTTACTCAATCAAGCAGTATGTTTAGAGGTATCTTATTTTTGAAAATTGTATTCCACCTCAGTTTGTGTGACTTCACATAGTAAAAGAAAAAAATCTTTAATGTTCTACCATAGACCTTTTGCTGATTCAGTGTTGTCACCTCAAAGTTGGTAAGTTCAGTTTCAGGTTTTACTAAAAGTCACTCCTGAATAGGGGTGAGATAACTGACTCTTGTTCATTTTGTTTGAACCTCAACAACCACCACTGTTTTTTCAGCAGTGCACCAGTATCTGAAATACATAGGACTGAATACTTCTATATGCTTTCTACCCTACTCTTTTTAGCTTAATCTTCCTAATCGCATACCAGCTTTGACAGGACTGTCCTCTTTTCTTTAATTTGGTTTCCTGTCTCTGTTTCCAGACTGCTAGAATCTTAGATTATAATCCGTACAGTCAAAAGAAGGAATGGTTAGTTACCCTATAGCATCTGTGGTTCTGAGAGGTATGTGGTCTGTGGCTGCCTTCCTTTCCATTAGTTCTGAGTCCAGTCTGCTTGAATATCTTGTCAACAAAGGATCTGAGAGGTGGTTGAGGCTGCTGCATCTTTTGCCACTGTCTTTATTGGTTGTGGCTGAGCCTGTGTCAAAAGGCTCTCACAATGGACAAGCGTGCTATTCAGAGAAAATCCAGTCTTGCATACATAAGGCATTTGCATACCTAGAGTGAAGAACACATTTCAGAAAACAGAGCTACAATAGGGTGAGTAAACATTTTTCCCACTGTTTCTGTCAAATTAAGTTAATTATTCATTACCGACAAACATGCAGCTTTCTTTGTCGGCGTATTTTAGTTATATTTAATATTTCCCAGTGCTAAATCACATGCAAGTACAATCTGCCAAGAGATGAAGCAGGAATAAAAATGTCTGCCCAACGTTTGTCGGGAGAAAGTTAAAACCTTTAGAAGAAAGGAACTCTTGTATCACAACTTCTAATGTTTTACATGAAATACACCATTAATTTTGTGTTATTGTGCAGGACAAAGTATTCTTGGGGGAAAGGGGATTGTGGTGTTTTACTTTTTGCTGATACTTAGTTACCTAAAAATCAGTATACACATGCTGTATTTTGCAGGATTTTTGTGTCTATGAAATTAGTGCTTATTTTAATAATGTTTGTTAACATTGTACAGGTGGAAATTCTTACACATTTTCTTGCATTTTCATCTGAATAGAAATACACAACAAATTCTTGCTTTTTTTGGTTCCTTTTCCTTTTTTTCTGTATAATAAATGGGCATGGTTCTGATACTGTAAACATTCCCTTTTGAATACTGATGTTTCCTAGTCCTAATTAAAACAGCTGAATATTACAAATGTCATGTTATTAGAACTTTAAAAGTTCTAAAAATTTTTCCATTTTCATTGTAGGCAATTAACCAGAGGCTTACCCCAACCCAGAAATTTACACCAAAAGACTTAATTGCTGCAATGAAAGCCCTAAATGTGGAGCTTGGATTAATTATTGATTTAACATACACCACACGATACTATGAAGTTAAGGTAATATAAGCATAATAACAAAATAAATTAGTTACTGCAACCTTTGTTTTAAAGTGTTTATGCATTTGCTTACCTTGAATTGCAATAGACGAGTGAGACATCTAGACTGATGTTGTGTCTCAAATAGAAACTAAATGCTTTATCACAGAGAAATAACGCCTTCTCCCAGGTAGTTGCATTTGTGGCTCATTTGTAGTATGGTAACTCAGAGTCATGGATAAAGACTTCAGTGCCAGGCATCACAGAAAAGATGCAGGAGACTTACAGGCTGTGCCCTGAAGACATTTTCATTTATTCCAATAAATTTTTTTATAGTGGACTCCACTAAGAAAGCATACATTTTCAAACTACTTTATTAATTTCAAATTTTTTACCAGTATGGTCCAAACAATTGTGATTAATCAGCCTCTTATTGAAAAGGAGAATAAATAGCAGTGTTATAACTGAATATTAATCTTTGAATGTACATGGGCTGTAAACATTAAGGGGGTGAATATTGTGAGTATATATATGATTGTGGGTAGTAGGGACAAATATTGCTAATAATTGTAAAATGGGTTAGAATGGAATTACAAGAATGTGGTCTCTCTAGTCATGTGCTGCCTTATTAGCAGGGATAAATAAGTCTTTTGTAAAAACTGTTCTTTGTTTGAGATCAGGTCTTCAAAGTGGAAATGTAAATGGTAATTTCTGAGAGTGTACCTCTATAGGATTCTGTCAAGATTGTTTTCATTTTCTACTCAGGATTTGAACTACTGTTTTACATTAGCATTATGTTAGATGCTGCTTAAGGTTTTTCATTGATGCAAGACTTCAATAATTTTTACCTTTTTTTTTTTCTTCTTGTTGCTAGGATTTACCTAAAAGTGTGCAGTATAAGAAACTTTATACTGTTGGACTTGAAGTCCCCGATAATGCTACTATCCTACAGTTCAAAAAATGGGTCAGAAAATTCCTATGGGAAAATGCAGGAAATGGTAAATATCAGCATCTTATGCTGCAAAAAACCCAAAAATTTTATTTCAGTGCTAGCTTTATTATTTATTAATTTCAATAGATACTTAAGGTACCAGGGATCTCAGACTTTCCCTAGCACTTTCCACTTTGCCATCATAATAAGATACATTATGTGATGCGCTATGTACCTGTTTTGCATTCAAAGCATGTCTTTTTCAAAAATGACAGTAACTTAAATGCCCTTTCTAATACTTATATTTGCGTTACGTGTCAAAGCAACTGCAACAAGGCTTTCATCTGTCTGGCCCAAGTTGTCTACCATCAGCTTAGTGTTGTAACTGCCAGCCTTTTATGGATGTTCTAAATAGCACAGGGTTTCTGTGATGGCACTAGACACTGATTCGGGTGAGCAACTTAAGTCCATTTAGTCTGACGTAGTAGTTTTTTGATTTATGAGTCCATTATTGCCCTCATATCCTAGCAATTCTTAAAAATCATATTACAGACACAGTGCCAATGTTTCCACAGTGTGGATCTGCTGCTGTTTTAGTGTTTTTGCAATAGTACAGTTCTTGCTGAGATGGTATAAGGCACTTTTTCTGGAAATAAAATTGCATGTATTTTGCCACAGCCTGTGTGCAGCTTTCACCTTCTCACTTTTTTTGCTAGTGATTCTTTGTAAGTAGATTTTAACTGTTGGTCTATCCAATATTGTAGGACCATTCTTTCAAGCTTTTTCATGCTATTTGCTGTGGTTACTTGGCATTTGCTGTGAGAAAGTAGAGATATTAACTGCCCAAGTGTATACAGGTTTTGCTGCAGGGCATAACCATGGTTTTGGTGTAGATGGTCAACTCTGTTTTGTAAAAGAGCTCTGACCTAAATCTCAGGTATGAGAGCCTGAATTAGAAGTGCTGGGAAAATTTAAAGGTCTAAGAAGTCTTTGTCCTTGCTCAGGAAATTAGTGTGTAAATTCTTCCTTTGCTCTTTTTTGGCTTAGAGAAATAACTTGGAGATTATTAGTTTTCTTCTGGTTTTGATCTAGTGATTTTTTGTGTGACAAAGAATAGTCTGTATTTGAATCTAATTATTTCTGATTCTCAGAATTGACAGAATCAATTCCTAATTTGTTACTGGATGAAGACGTGCAGTTCCAGCTAGTAAGACCATTTTGGCAGGGCTTATGTAACTTCAGAGTTGGGAGAGCTTCCATTTTTATGTTAACTTACTCATTGTAACTTGTCCTCTGTTTTAGATTACCCTTAAAATTTCTCAGGATTCTTCTTACAAATAATTTTTGAAAAGTTGGGGGGTTTAGTGTCTGAATTGTTAGGACACCAACTTATAACAAACTTACATGGCAATGTGACTGTTTTGTGGCAGACAGTTATATTTTATCTCATTCAAAAATTTATCGAAGTCCCATTTCAAAGACCATCTGTCAGTATTTTGTCTCTACCACAACTTTGTTCTTCTGATGATTAAAGTTTTCTTGTCTAAAATCTAGCCTAAAACTCTCAATCGGTTAATACACATTTATTCTTATGCCACCTTTGCCCTTAAGTATTGTTGTTCTACATGCCTATTATTCTATTCAGTATCTCTGATTTGGTTTTACAGACTAAATAAGACAAGCTTCCTAGGTCCATTCTCATAAACTTTTTTTTGTGACCATCATAGTAGCCCTTCTATACATATTTCAATTTTTTTTTTTTTAATTAAATTGGGTAATTAGAATTGTATGGAATAGTCTGGATGAGGTTTTACCAGTGCCTTGCATAACCATATTAGTGTTTCTTTTCTCCATGCATGAAACTAAATTCCTTATCTCTATGATTCATCCAAGTAATGATCCAAATATTTAGTTCATTTAAATGAATTCTTCTAGCAATGCATTTTCATACTCCTAGACACTAGGGGTATTATGTTTATTTTCTCCTTTTTCTAAGTTTTACAAGAATCTGTGAGTTAAAGTTCCTCAATTTTACATTTGCTTGCTTAATTTGCTTTCAAAACCATATTTTATTCTTTTTCTTCTGTTACTGCAGTTCTGGCTGAGGCCAGCCACTTTACCTGTTATCACTCTTTCTTTTTTTCCTACGTTCTGCAGAGTTAATCTCAGGCTTCACAGGTTTGGAAGTATTGGGCTAACTGCTGCTAGATGTCCTGCATGAAGAGGACAAAGTCTGGATGTGTCTGTTCTTTCACAGGCGCGACAGTATAATTTTGTAAATAGCAAGCATTATTTATCATTACTTTGCTAGAAAAGTACACCTTTTGTCTTGCACTAATCTTTTAGTAATTTCACTTTCTGAACTATGAAAGACTATTATAAACTAAAAAACTATTATATTTTCCTTTTTGACAGAGAAACTCATTGGCGTTCACTGTACTAATGGAATTAATAGAACTGGCTACCTTATATGTAGGTAAGGGTTACATAAAATCAGAAATCGTTGTTCACAAAAGATAGCATCCTTATATTAATCTGTAATCCCTTTGGGACAATAATCATATTTTTCTTCAGATATCTTATAGATGTTGAAGGCTGGGATCCAGAGGCAGCAATCCAAGGTATTTATACAGTTTGAACTAAGGCACATATTGCCAGCTTGCTGAAGTATTTAATACCAAGTTAGTGTTGTTTCAAAGTCATATCTCATGGTGAACAGAAACTTGCCTTTCACGTTTTTGTGGCTCAGTTTGAGCACATTTCACTAGACTTGTATCATTTTTTCTTTAGCTTTTGGTGATGCTAGAGGTCATCGCATGGATGGTCTTGTGTATCTCACAGATCTCAGAACACAACCAATGAGAAGGTAAACAAAAGCTTTTAGCTGTATGATTAAGATTTTCCAGTATGTCTCCTGGTGTTTTGAAAAGGTCACTTCCAGTAATAAGCCAAAATTAACCCCCTCTTAAACTATTAATATGCAACTACACATATATTGTAAGACTTCTGATATGAATAACATGAAGTGCAGTGTACTTCCTTCGTTCATATTTTGAATTTATATGGTTCAAAAGATTTTTTTCATCTGTCCTACTGTTGAACATTGGTGCTGTTTTATCATACTGTGACAAGTGTATTGAGTCTGTATGCTCTCATAAACTGAGAGGAGCCACTGCAAAGACTTCTTTATAAGCTCTATAATCTGCTGTTGTTGGCATGGTAGAACCAGATACTTGAAAAAAAAGTACAACAGTTTCAGGAATAAAAAAGTATTGGAAAGTGGAAGATTGTTCTTAACTCCTCTGTTCATAGTAGTTGTATCCCTGGTGTGTAAGAGTTTTATGCTTATTGTATTCACCTAAGAGTAGCTAACCTTTACATCTTCCTCAGTTATTTGTGCCAATGATAACTTGTAGCAGTAAATTTATGTTAAAATAATACCTGACTGATTTGTGTCTTTTTAATTTAATTGAATGCCCTTTAGTTCACTGCTATCATTGTTCTGTAGTCTGTACAGGACTAACTTAGTCCTGTGTCAGATTTTTCAATAGCCATGGTGCTTGTCTCACATCCTTTAGGATGTTGTTCCAAGCTTATGAAGTTCAGGTATTCTCTTTGCTTTCCCTGCAGCCCTTCCCCAAATAAATTTACAAGATTAAAATTTGCTAAGTTACAAATGTCTGTAAATTTAACTTAACATACAAAGCTTTCAGTCATTCTGAACTGAAGAATTTTGTGTGGGGTTTTTTTCCTCTCTCAATGGTATGTTTTAAAAAAGAAAGCTTACCTGAGATGTTTTTATTCTTCTTAGTAACCTTGGAATGGATGTATGGGATTCAGATGAAGATATTATTCCCCCACCGCGTGCAATGGAAGGACCTGCAGAGCGGTTCCCAAATGAAGATTTTCAGGGGTAATAGGCTGAAACATGGAATTAAAAGCCAAAAACCCCACACCTTTTCATACTATAGCTACTCTAATTTAAAAGAAATTTTATGAATATAGCCTACTCATGTGAAATATATTTACAAATATTTTACAGCATTAAAATGTGGAGTCATCAGGTTTGAGATCCAAGAAGCAGGTGGTACACATGTCTGTCTCAGGGTTTTGGAGGGGTTCCCTGGCATCAACCGTCTCAAAGAATCATAGACTAAAGAAACAGTTTTGGTATCCACAATTAGATAACACAAGGGGACCGTCACTTCAAACACAAAATTACTCCTTGTCTACAGTCTTCTCCAGACATTCAATGAGGCAAATTGTTCCTGTTTTAAAATAATGCCTCAGAACTCAATGCCACTTTTTTCTGGAAGTGCTAAATGGAAGCTAATGACAGAGAGGAAATGATTTCCAAGCTTTGCAACTGGCAAACATTACCAGAGGATCCATGAGCTTTTCATATCCATTTATGTACATTAAATCGTGGCTTGTCAAGAACTGGGCAATCAAATGTGTAGAGACAGTGGCCAAGGTAGCCCACTGCTCCTGAATTATTTATGACCTGATCATAGCATTTGCAGATCTCTTTACTGTTTATAAAAAAAAATCTGCATTAAAAATTTCACCAACATTTTGCTTCTGTATTCCTAGAAGAAAATGACCACTTTAATAATTAACATTTTAATAGCCATGCAGTTTCAGTGGTCACTTAGTGACACTATAGTGTGATGGGGTTTCTTAACTTCTACTAAACTACTGAAGAAATGACTACAGTTTTGCTGCCTCAAATTTTAGAGAAAGGAATGTTTTAAGTAGGAACTTTTGAATTTGATGAAACAGTCAAAAGATAAGGGAAAGAAAGGGGATGTGTGCTATTAGAAGTCCATAAGTAATTAGTTCACTTGGAAAAATTTAGAGTTTTACTTTGCTGGTCCTTCTTTATTATTCTACAATTATTTTTAATTAATTTGCAATTATTTTTAATTAATTTGGAATCACTTTTGCCTGTTTAACAAATATTGTAGAATTACAATTGAATGTTTGTCGCAGCTTCTACTATGACATTGCAAGTTTTATAATCTTACTTACAGTTTGGATTTTTAGTAGCTTTGATACCTATATTTTTGCAATGTCTTTCATGTGAATTCTTAGTTAAAAAAACTTGTTTTCATTAATGACTTGCAGCATTTAGAAGTATGATGTTCTATTTAAGATAAAAACTTCTTTACAGGTCTGGGAAAAGATTAAGAATTTATGATGACCACTCTCACAATGATTTGCAAGGACAGATGCAGTTGAGAGATTTTGATTTCATTAATAAGGGACCTGGACAAAGACGAAGACCATTTCATGACAATCAGACTCAGGATGATTTAAGAGCACCAATGCAGATGAGAAATTGGGACTACAACAGGGGACCGGGACAGAGGCGAAGACCCTTTCCTGATCATCAGTTTTATGATGATTATCAAGAAGACATGCAGCTGAAGGACCTAGACTTCAGTAACAAGGGACCTGGACAAAGGTTGAGACCTTTTCATGGATACCAGTTTCATGATGATTTACAGGCAGAGAGACAATTGAGTGGCACTGAATTTAACAGAGGCCGTGGACAAAGGCAGAGATCTTTTCCTGACCGTCTATCTCGTAATGATTTGCAGGAAGACAGGCAGTCAAAGGATTTTGATTTTGGTAGCAGGGGCCGTGGCCAGAGACGAAGACCGTTCCATGACCACCAGTCGCGTGATGGATTTCAAGCTCAGATGCAGTTGAAAGAGTTAGATTGTGTCAACAAAGGTCCTGGCCAAAGACCAAGATCTTTCCATGACTGTCAGTCACATGATGACTTGGAGACACAGATGCAATTGGGAGATTTTGAATTTGTTAATAGGGCTCGTGGGCAGAGGTCAAGACCTTTCAACGATCACCCGCCTCACAATGATTTACAAACAGAGATGCAACTAAAAGATTATGATAATAAAGGTCCTGGACAAAGGCGCAGACCTTTTCATGACCATCAGCCTTATGATGACTTACAGGAACAGACTCGGTTAAAAGATTTTGATTATGTTAATAAAGGGCATGAACAAAGGCCAAAACCTTTTCATGATCATCCAGGTCACAAAGACTTGCCACATGAATGGTGTTCAGACAGGTAAAGCATCCTTGAGCTGTAAGACCAGAATTAGAGAATAAAAGTGTAAACCTCAGCACTTTTAAATTACATTTCAAATTAAGTAATTTTTTAAAATAAATTCATTTGAAATCAATTAATCATCCTTTTAAAATCATATAGAAATGATCAGTTAATTAACTCTTTTTATTTTGACTTACGGAAGGGTTTGATGTAAGCTGGACTGTTGCAGCTTTGAAAGCCAACGTTTCCTAAATTAGAAGGTTGTGCTTCTTCAAAGCTTATGTTTCCTTTACCTTTTTAGAGTCAGCTTGAAACATGATTCTTTGTCCCACTTTTGTTTTACATAGAAACTCACATTTAAAAAGCAATCCTCAAGACAGAAGAGGATATGAAATTTTATGTATGCCCTCAGCCAAACAGAGATAAACAGTAATGCTACAAGGAAGTTTGACTTGCATTTGTTTATTCCATGAGTTAATATTTGCGTCTGAACTTGCATCATATTCTCCCAAATACATATATCACTTATTATTAAACCTACTGGATTCTTGCATAATATTTCAAAATATTTTTAATATTTTGGAATGTATTTCAGATATTTGTTGGGCTAGTAAAGTTTGATTTCATTTCTTCCGTTGTACAGCTGAAACAGAAGCATATCATTTTGAGGTGTCAAATCAATACAATTAGGATAGTTTTTATTAAAATATTAAGTAAATTTTAATTAAAAATAAAAATATTTTTATTTCATTTGATAAAAACATATTTTTCAAAAGCTTACAACCATTGGTACTCTTCTTAACATGCAATTCTTGTGGTTATTTGCAGAAGTCAATCTTTTTCTTCCCATGAAAATGTACCAGAACCTCATTTCTCCTCATCTCCTTCACTTCACAGAGATTATGGGTCTGATAATGATGACTTTAACAGAAGTTATAGGTAAATATCAGATTTCATACATAGCTTTCTGACTTACCTTTATACTGTTGCTCTCCCAGTTTCCCAGCTAAAAAATACAAGTTCACCACTCAGTGTAAAAATTGATGTATTTTTGATTAAATGCAGCTTTAAACCATTCAGTCTGAACACTCAGCAAATTATGCGACTAATTGGTGGTCCATCTATACTGAATGTGATTATGAAATGGTTTGAGAATCCCTAATGTCAGTCATTGACACGACAAGCACAGTTCAAGTAACGTACTACAAAATATGAAAAGCTATTGTCAGTAAGCAAAAAAGCAAAATACGGGTGCTATATTTAACTCTTAACTGCTGTCTACAACAAGCTAGAGTTTTACGTGAGGGATGGTCAGACACTTAAACAGGTTGCCCAGAGCAGCTGTGACATCCCCATCCTTCGAGATATTCAGAACTCAGCTGGACATGGCCCCTGCACAAACTTGTCTGATTAGACCTACTTTGAGCAGGTGGCCCTAGGTACTTCTAGAGATCCTTTCCAGTCTAAATTAAGCTCTGGTTCAGTGAAGGAGAAGATTTTAAAATTACAAAGATTCTTCTGAATTGGCTTTATACACCACTTATTTTACAAAGTAAGTAAGGCACTTGAGAGTAAAGAGAATCCAAAACAAAAGGTATATACAGCATATATGCATTTTTAGATCCTTCTAGGAGAATGAATCTTCTATTGCAGAAGAATTAATAATTGAAATATTTGGAGCTATAAATCCAAGGTATATTATTCCCTGTTGAGACTGTGTACTAGAGAGCTACTATTACGTATTCACAAAAATGAAAACAGGGGCTTAGGAACAAAAATGGCCCCTAGGTAAAGAAACCCTCAGTAAACAGGGAATTTTAATTAGAAACAGCACTTGAAACGAAAGATCTTCTAGTAGAATTACGTATTATAAAGAGCTGCAATTTTAATCACTAGAATTGAAAAATTAATATAAACAAGTTTGCAACATCCAGTAGAGAGGACTTTAATTTTAGGGGGTAAAAACAAGAATTAGGGTCTGAATTGTTCTTTCAAGGTTACACAAGTTTAATTTCTAATGGTGGCCAACAACAACAAATCAACCGTTTTATTTCTAAGGATTTCACTGTTCATGTTTGTTCTTCTTACAGTAATCGACCAAATTGTCCTGAAGACAATAGGAGAATGCATCCCTCAGATGAATTTAATAGAGGAAAAAACAGATTTGCACCATATTCTTCACAAACAATGCATCCATCTTCATCTGTACACCAAGAAGATAGTTCAATAGACTATGAAAGAAAACCTTTTCAAGGTGAAACTACCAGAGAGATGGAACAAAGCAAAAGATTGCCAGTTGTAACAGTTGACTACAATTATGGTCTGCCATTAGATTATGGACATGAAGAGGAAGAGAGGACACATTATGATTTACCTCCAAGAGACTGCTACAACTGGAACTGAATAAAAAGGACAATGTTTGCTCAGCTTAGACTTACTTTTACCCATTTTACTTTGTATGTGGACCAATTTTTTTTTTTTTTTTTAAACAAATTAGGAAAATGCAAATTTCAGTAGTAGAGAACTGGTCTCTGTTGTAAGATTAGCTTCTACTGATGTTTAGTTCTTTAAATTTATTAGGGTGTATTTGTTAAGTGCAGTTGGAGACAAGGTCTCGGTACACATGGAATTAAAGTAGTCCTTCTTTTTAGTGAAATTGGTACCCTGTACCTTAAAACAAACAACTTTCTGAGTGATTGTAGTTGTGTCTTTTGTTTTACATTTCTTTAAAATGTATGTAATTTCCAGATGCAAAAGTCATAATAAAATACTGCACTATCAGGTAAACTAGCATTGAGATTATAGAAAAAATAATAGTGAAGCAAAGTTATGTCCACTTCATCCTTTAATTTGAGAATAGCAGTTTGAATTATTGCTAACAATCTGCAGTTTAATTCCAGATTTTCTGTACCATCAACTCAACTGACCTAGTTGCACTCTTTTTTCAGAGCAGAATTTTGCCCAGATTACTAAGGATGCAGAAGCAAATGGAGTTTGAATACTCTGAATGTTAAACTTGCTTTTCAGTAATCTGAATATCTCATCCTAATTGTGTGGTTTTTTCCTGATCCCATAGGTTATGTATGTTTCAGAATAGCCCAGTGCAGGTAAATTTCACAATTTTCTCAGCAACACATCCAAATGAGGTAGCTCATGTATCGTCAGCTTACCTGTCTCGACTGGCCAAGATCGTTGGTGCCTGCACCTCCCTGTTTGTCAGTCATGTTTGTCCAGTTCTATTTTTTACTAGTTTCTTTTTACAGCACAGCAGAGTAACGTAATCAGAATAGAAGAATAACCTCTTCAGGTAAGTTACTTTTAAGAGTCATGTGTTGGACAGTCTCCTCTGAACTGCCACTTCAGTGGGTCTCAAGAAGGTAGTGCAACAAACAGTACCTAAATTCATGCCAGCAGCTGCACAGTAGCGCCAACAGCTCCTACTGTGGATAAAGAAATCTTAGTTCATAGGATGGAAAACAGTATTAATATAATACTTGGGTAAATTTAAAAATTCACATTTTTCATTGTTATTACAATGAAATTAATATTTTTAAAAAGCATCACAATTAATAAGGATAAGGCTAGACCATGATCTTAAAATAAACAATTAAAATGAATGCTAGATATCCAAGTCATGCAGTTAAGAAACTGCCTCAAAAGCAGCATAGCTGTGAAGCATAAAGCAAGAGAGTGCAGGTTTACACTAGAAAACTGCAAAAAAAAAAAAAAGTTTTCATAGCCAGAACCCACAGAGCTTTTTTGCCTTTTAATTAGCAGTATAAACCCCAGATCTCTGAACTCATCCTTCTATAGCTACTAAATAAGGACTAGATTTGAAAAGCGTGGAACATCTGGCAGCTCCTGTTGTTTTGTAACACATGTGAAAAGTTCCTAAAATCAAAGGATTCTACGGATATAAATTTAAACTGAAAAAGCTTCATTGCCTTTGCAACTGGTAGAACAACTTTGGCTTTGTTCATTGTACAAAGTAAATAGTTTCCTCGTTTTCAGAGCAGCTAGTCAATTGTATTTCCCATTAAATCTCTGCTTGTGAGCCTCATTCATGTGGTCTCAGGAATGAAGCTCTCTACACATAAACCGGTTGTGGAACTGAGCACTAAACGTTACGAAAAGGCATTTGTTCCTTCACTTGCCTTCCCCGCCCCCCAAATGAGGGGTAAGCTGAGAATCTTTATGTAGGCTTCTTTATTTAAAGGCAAGGAAGATCTGCACCATGGGCTTCTATTGCCAGATTCTTTAAAAAACAAACAAACAAACACAACAAAAAACCTTCCTGATATTCTCCAGCAGGAGATAAGAATTAGGGACTGGTATTACAAGCGTTTCTGGCTGTTTTTTTTAATACTATGTATGCGGTGTTCATAAAGTGAATAAAGAGCAAACATTTACCCTTCATATTTTTGTTTTGGAGTTTGAATTATGTTTTTTAGGACTGAAGGGGCCCTACAGTCAATCCTTTGTTACTTCACACTGGGTGTGCTAGGACTCCATGGAGAGCTGAAAAGCTGGTGCACTGGAAAGTTCAGTGCAACGAGAAATGTGGCACAAGGAGTTAGGATCAGCACTAGCTGTTACCGGTCCTCCGTTGGTTCCTGCAGGACCCTTTGAGGGTTTAGATACAAACAGTCAGAGATGGTATAATTCCTGTTATCTGACAAAATAAACATGACTTTCATAAATATGTTGGATTTCTCTTTTCAAGCAAAATTAATAGATGCAATGTTTCCACAAATAGCTTCGAGATGACTATATGAAAATAGCCAAAGTTCGGTTACAGGACTTATTCCTAAGGGAATTAGGCAGAGCTAAGCCCACACTACAAACTGTTACTGACATTTATCTCAAATTCCACAGCTGAGTCATCACTGCCTATTTGCATCTGTAGTATTCAATTACTAATTGATCCACTAATTTCACTAAATGAAATTAAATGAAATAATTGTTTTTTAACTATATATTTTGTATTACAGTGGCAGTCATTAAAAAAAACCAAACAAACAAAACAAACCCCTCAACACTTCTATTTATTTTACAGTTCTACAGAAATGTCATAAAATCTTGCTGGCCTCTTTTGTGTATGTTCACAGCAAACCTAGAAATAGCTGTTGTTCTACCACAGAGCAATAAAAAGCAAGACTTGGATGGACAGTGTTGGTTTCCCACTGCCCTGAGCGTGAAATCTTGAAGAAGAACACAAGGATACAGAAAATCCAGAGGTAGCACAAAATTATTTGAGGGAGTTGTAAGGGTTTTAATATATGTAGCTATTGAACTCTGAACTCACAGAAAACTTCTTTTTCTGTTGCTGTCCTGAAGTCATGATTTAATTGCAGGCCTGATTTTTATTGGGTGGTGAAGCCATGGGGCCAGCTCACCCTGAGGTATGGTCACACTGAGTTAGGAAAGGGTCGGCTGGTTCCTGGAGAGTGCTGGGAGAAAGTTTGGATGAGCTTTGTGCAGAAGGCTGACTCCCAGGAAGGGCTTGCGAAAAAGCGAGGTCAGCTCCAGTGGAAATCTAGAACGACTAAATTTAGATGTAGGGGATACGACTAAATTTATACGTAGCAACCTGCATTACATGTACAGCTAATTTAGTTTTGCGTGTGTGTGAAGAATAAACTTATCTAAAAAAGGGCTAGAAAGATTTGCACGTGCCTCTCTCTCTCTCTCAGCTGGGGCAAAAGATAAATGACCTACAAGGAGCAACAAGTACAATTAGGACCCTTTCCTGTTTATTTGCATCTAAAGTAACTGCTAGCAAGCTCCAGGCTTTTTTTCATGTGCAAAAGTGGTCAGTGATGTGTTACGATTCAAATTTGGGGTGCACTACTACAACCAGTGGGCCAGGACCAGTGGTTAAATGACCTGAGCACTAGCTTCTGAAGATCAGTTCCTTCTTAAGATGTCTCACAGGAGCCATCCAGGAATGCAGCCACACAAAGATCATTTGTGGTTTAGAATCTGCTCAGTGCTGGGGAAAGAAGGAATATATTCCCCGTCTGGTTTCAGCAAGAGGATATGAATGCCTGGCCGCTGTGAACTGCGGTTTATTTAAAACGTGCGTGCAAACAAAAAGCAACAGCTTCCATGCTGTTATCAACCACTCGTGTTTGCTTTCTCTCCAGGCTGGCTCTTACTTGCTCCACTTCTCAGCAGACCATGCTGGTTCCAGCGGACAGCAATTACCGAACCTGCAGATCCCTTTCTTCTTCTTGTGGGGAGTCAGAAAAAACAGATGACAAAAAGGAAGCAGGTGAGGAGGCAACCTGGTTCTCCTTCCTCCTGTGGTGAGAAGACAATGGGGGCATGGGGGTGAAGGACAGGAAGAAGAAATATTTGAAAAGAGAAAAATGAGGAGAGGAGGGAAAAAGCAAATGAAAATGTCAGGGGGAGAGAGTTACCAGCGTGAGGGAAGAAATGTACAAGAGATGTATGTGTAAAAAGCTGGTGAAAGATTACTGGATATAAAAAGAGAGCACGTGCTGGAGGAGGAGTTCCTGGCAACTTCTTATCTGGGTCTTCGAAGCACTGCCTGTGGCTCTGTGTGAGCACCATGCTGATGTAAATAACAGTTATCAAAAAAATACAGGAGCACTCAGACCTCTAATCCTGCAATAAAGTCATGTGGGAGCTTAAAACTAATTAAGGCTTCCCTTTAAGCTTTAAATCTAGTCTATGTGTAGTGTAATATCCGAAGATATTCCCTCCAGAATCCAGTGAGAATTTCAGACGGCCAAGTAAGAAACTACTCCACAAATCTGTTTCACACATTGAAAGCAGGCTAGGTTTTTACTGAATATCAGGAATCCCATCATTTGACGAATCTGAGAATCAAAGCCAATTTTTTTTATTACAAATACATACCTGTCTTACTGCAGACTTTCAGGACAATATCAAAACACCCTAAAATGTTGCTATTACTGTACCCATCACACAAAACGGACAGTTATGAATTAAAGTGTAACAAACAAATCTGAAGTAACTGCCTCTGTAAGAAGTACAACAAGCATAGTCGATACAGAGTCATACTGAAAGCAGGAGGCATTTTCTTCCTTTATGAGGAACATTCAGGACTGAATATTCCACAAAGGAAGATGAAAGAGCCGCCAAGATAGATAAACGTTGAAACAGATGAGCATGATCCTCATGCAGTTCTTCAAAGGACTTCTTCTAACATAAACAGAGAGGATTTTTTGCATTGCAATTTATACTACCAAACAAAAGTCTATAGAGCAACATTAACCCTTTAAGGAGAAGATAAGAGAGTACAAGCTATTGTTGATATTTGTTAACCACATCTCAATCCGTCTTTGGGGTGCACATAGTAAATAGAAGAAAGAAAGTACAAACTGGCATTGCAAAATGAATGCTACAGCTGACTCATCCTTGTCTGCACACCCCAGATGAAAAATGGGACCACCGTATCCTGGTATCTACATCATGTTGGGGCTATTTAATAGCAATTCTGGTACATGGTGAATGGTAAATTCTAATTTTCAAAAGTTACACACCAGAAATCTTTAATAGGCCTAAAATATATTCTGAGAAACATTGTTTACAAGTTAAAAGAAAAATTTTAATTGTTTTCTGTCATTTAATATACTAGTTATAATTAAATATATAGAGAGCAAAGGATATGTTCACCCAACTTGTTTTTAAATCTAATTTAAACTCATTAACTGTAACAGAACTTGTGATGATGCCACAGATTAGCCTTCTTTTCTATCTTTGAAAAGCAACAGCTTTTGGAAAGAGCTGGACTAGATGTGAAACCTCTGGCCCTGTTTATTCAGCATTATAGTGTGTTTCTGAATCTTTATGTCCCTGATGACAGAGGTGCTTTTCTATTTATGCTCTTTGTATTCAGTTTGTGCACACTGGAATTATATGCACTTTTTTTTTTTTTTTAACTGCACAGGCTAATGTCCCTCTTGCCTTAGCTCATGAAAAAAGAACAATCTGACTACTGAAAATAAATAAATTAAAAAAACCCTTACAGCCACAAAGGCTTAAATAATAGAAGAACTTAATAAAAGGTCTCCACTAGTTTCTCATGTTATTTTCATGTTGCATTTTTCCACAGGCCTATGTGGAAAGATCTGAAGATTTACAGGAAGAGTTTGACCTCATTATTTCCATTTCTCTTTGTCTTTAACTGTGGCTCATTCTTGCCTGTTACGTTGATCCAATAAAGCCCACTTAGATACTTGACAGGAGCTATTCTCCCCTTCAGTCTTCTTTCTGGATATGAAATATTAAATTCATTTAAAAATATGTGTGTGTATGTATATGTGCATTATAAACATACATATAAACTTCTGTATATAAATGGAGATCTCTGCTTTCCTAAATGTCAGTGAGAGACCAGGTATAAAGATGCAATTGTCCATGTGAGTTACTGTTGTTAATCTCCTAATACTTCAGAGTTCATAAGCTAAATTTAGTGAATGTACATGTACTGTAGTCACTTCCTTGACATAGGAAGTGGTGTAGTTACTAATTAGTAACACCAGGCAGAGAGAAGTGAAAAGAGGGAGGATTTAAATGTAAACATAAAAGTTTGTTTGGAAACAGGAACAACTGTATCGAATCGATAGATTATACAATTTCCTACAGGAACAATAGACTATCCAAATTATTAAATATTTGTTTAAATCAGAAGCATGGATAATAGCTAGACAAAACTACGGAACTTCCAGTTTTTATATATAAAGTGTGTCCAAAGAATATCAGTAATGTAAGTCTTCATCTGTTATAAAATAGGGTGGAAAGTAGAGCGAGTTAGAAAATGAGAAGTCTGAGGTCATGGAACTAAATGCTGGAGAAATTATAGACTATGGTAAACAAAAATGAGGTTGTACAACCTTCTACAAGCTTGATCAGTTGTACAGAATATCTGTTTATAATGGAGATAATGGGGATGGGCAAGGAGCATCACTTCTGAACAAGTCCATGCAATCTCACGAGATAAAACCCCTGGGAACAGAAGATCACAAAAGAGAATCATAACCTTCCTCTCTCTGTTTGTCGTATCAGGAGCCTCTCATTCAGGAAAATTGTCCTAAATGTACAATGTTAAATATGATCAGAGGTAATGAAAGGTAATGACATGATTATACAGCATCGGTGACATTTGGAACGTTTTAGATGTTAGTGATTTTCACCAACTGATTGTTATTACAGTCCTGTTTGATGTTGAGAAATTGGAGCCCATCAAACTTTTTTCTCAGATGTTGCTAATCTGTATTGTGGGCGGCAGTGACTTCACCCTGATTTGTCTCTCAGGATACAGCATTTCATTGGTATCTTTGAGGTGCTTTTTGGACTACAAGAGCTATCAGTCGGCATCCAGCCTCCAGCCACTATGACTTACGGTGAAGAACTTAAAAGGAAGATCACGTACAGGTTGCCACTTTTTAAGGAGGTTTTCAAGGTTATGCAGCTAGTCAAAAATTTCCTTGGAGTAAAAATAAGACAATTAAAAGCATGAGAGTTGTCATTGAAACTAGTGAAGCTTAGATGATAAAAAATAAATACACCTTTAAATAAAAAAATAAGCAGAATAGCAATAAAAGTATTAATTAGCAAAAAACCAAGAGATTATTCAAGGGAAAAAAAATGCCTTTCAGCAATCAGAAATCTGATTTTAGTGACACCAGTAAAAAAGGGGCCTAACATACAGAGATAAAATGTAAAATAAAAACTAGGAAGATTAAATAATACTTGAAGAAGAAACAGTTAAATACATAAAAATAAATAATCATTTTAAAGTATGTTACAAATAGCCTTCAAGACAACTGGTTAGTTTGCAGACCTCAGAACAGACAGCACCATTAAGAAATACATGTGTAAGTTCATAATACATAAATTTATATCAGAGCAATTTTTCCCTAGATAATCAAAATAATGATAGTGATTAAGACACTAGCAGAGAAAATGTCTGAACAAACTGCTGGGCAGAGACAAGCTTCTAAGACTAGCTTCTCTTCACACAAGATTTCCAAGGGAATTTAGAAATCAAGTAAGACAGCCATTAAAATATATGCAAACTATTATGAAAATAATCTTTTTTACCAGACTAGGAGCTATCAAATGTTGTACCTACAGTTACAGAGAGGCTGGTGTGATCCCAAGCAATACAAATCCACAAACCTTCAGGACATGAAAAAACAACTGGAAAAATAAAACTAGAAGACTAGAACACATAGAAGATTATGGTATGTCAGGTCTAATCAGGAGGGATTCCACCAGGAAAACTGCCTCTGTCATCAACTATTCACACAGCTGTAGCGCTTGGAAACTGCACCATTTTTTCCCTGGGCTCTGTAAGCGCACGTAGCAAGTAAGAAAGCTGCAGTTGCTACGACTCTGCAGACTAAGCAATAACAGTTCACAGGTGGACACAGTTGGCAGTAGGAGGAAAACAAAAAAAATATTTGAGATCAATGCAGAAACTAATCATCAAAACATACTAACTGACTGGAAATTACTAAGTTTTATCTAATTTAGGAACAGGTTTGACAGAGTATACTGGCACGCAGTGGATTTGCAGAGGGGATTGTTTTAACATATGCAAAAAGAAACAGGAGAAAACGTGTGGCTACTCCTTGGAAAATGGGTCAAAAGAAAACAAGTGTGCAAAAAGGATTGGTATGACTTACGGAGCAGGTGAACAGATGGATGGACAAAGAACTGGTTTTCATAGGGTGTCGGAAAAGGATTGACCAGAAGATACAGGTGAATAGTAAAGTAAGGATGTGCTTTACATAAACATCACATCAAAACACAGAAATATATGGTGTGAAACTTGAATGAATTGTGTTTCAGTCCAGAATGCCTGCTGTTAGGTAAATAACAGATAGTTCTTTCTGTCGTTTGCAGATTGTTTTCCTTGGACTGCAGTTTGTCATCATTTCAGCAAGTACTTAGTGTATAAGAGCCACCACCAATATTTTCCCTGTACTTATTTTTATAAGGTAGGATAACCCCTACGGAGCTGTTCAAAACAAATTTTACTGCATGTTTGATGTGCCCTCTGCCTTGACTCCTATTAAGACAATGCACAAAGTATTTTCAGGGAATCTAAGACGAAATAGGGCGTTAGAATTGGAAATAGCACCTGAGGGTCATTTCAATAACACCCACAGCAGGACAGGATGGCTGCTGATTCCTGACTAAACAAATGTGGAAATATTATCAGGGATGTTTGCTATACATCCATGTCAAGAGCACCGAACATGCAAGAAAAATATATCCATCTTCAGCCTGCTCCTTGCTGCTCCCTACCCCCAATTCCCTACCGTTCCTCCCCATCATGTGGCTGAATAGCAGGCAGCCCATCACATGAAAACAAGTACACACATGGGACAGGAGTCGACGTGTGCCTTGGATCATGGGTCAGGGACCCAGGCAGATGCACCTGCAACACATGATGGCATATGATGACAGAAAGGAAGGTGCGCATAGTTTTGGAGTACTTCAGTTAAGAGGCTCTTAGCCTCCAACTAAACCCACTGCATTTTTTGTGTATTCTGCTACAGAAGGCATATGGAGCTGTCTAAAGGCAATTACTACACCAGAGCCGTGACAGGGAAGAGAAAATGCATTATCTGGGTCATTGAGCGTAGCACTGTGATAAAAACCATCTCTACCACCAAAAATGAAGTCTGTGGTTTGCTCTGGCCACATGTAAAGGCTTTGGCCTGACTCAGGTTGCTGGTGTTTGGTGTTCCTGAAGTTGCCATTTTAACGCCAGCTCCTAGTCAGCACAGAGCTCCCGCCAAAGGACAGGAAAGGCAACAGGAAAGAGGCGCCTGGGGCAAACCTTATAGAGGACTCAAGTATAGGCTGGCCCCGCATGGGTAAGAATAGGTTATTATGTACCACTGTCTTGTTTATAGAAGTATAGAAAGACACTGAACACACAGATGACATTAGCATGTCAATTTGGAATACACCTGTGTTAGCAGGAAATGAATGAGCGAACCCACACATGAAGAGTTAACTTCTACAGGGAAAGGGAAACCATCCAGTAGAAAGGCTGGGGTCCAGCAGAAATCCCTTTAGACTAAAGGTTTGTTATGAAATACGGACCACAATGGGCTTCAGAGGAAAACTTTATCATACAGTATTATGCAAATTCATGCATTTATGCAAGTTTATGCATCACTTACAGGAAAGAAAAATCTATTATTGTTTTCAGTTTATCAGATGAAAAGTTACATACATCAGCTAAATTTACGTGCCTGCCTGGGATCAGTAATTTAAACAATTAGTCAAAGGCCAGTTGCTCAATTTGTATTTCTCTGGATCTGACCGAAGCCAATAGCGTGCCTCGGGAAAGCTCGGTCTTCCTTCCCAACAGTTGAGGGAAACTGCGGCCGGCTCCCCGGGGCACTCGCCTGGCGGAGGAGACTGCCGGCTGGGGTCTCTGAGCCCCGTTCTGCTTCGCAGACCGCCCGGAGCCCAGCCGAGCCGGGCCGGGCCGGGAAGACGGGCTGGCTGCCTCCGCGAAGCAGACGGCAGGGAGCGGAAGGAAGGCCGTCACGACTGGGAAGCGGCCCAGACACCCCCCCGCCCCTCTGCCTGCGGGGGCCGGTACCGGCTAATAAACCCTCGCGAGGAACCGAAAGGAAGCGCTGTGACGCCACCACCGTTCCCGCGGGCCCACCTCCCTGCGGGCAAGGCCGGAGGACGGGGGCGGCCGCCCGCTCGACCAG
>VYXH01006730.1:0-55714 GCA_013397275.1 Burhinus bistriatus | reverse complement strand
CGCCGCCCCCCGCAGCCGGCTCGGCAGGCTCCATGGCCGGTCCTGCTCAGTCCGGGCGCTGCGTGCGCCCGCCCTCCTTGCTCTTAGAAGCGCTCTCTCCATTGGCTGCGGCCGGGGGCTCTTGCCAATCAGGAAGCGGCTATCATGGAGGAAGGGAATAAATACAAGATGGCTGCTCATATAAAACCAGGCATTGGGCTTCGCCCCAGCGATGGGGGAATAGAAGCTTTAACTCGCGCTCCGAGGGTTGTGCACCGCTCCCGCCCGCGCCGCTGCTGCCCCCCCGGAGGGAGCGAGACTCTGACCCTTGCCGGCCACAGCTGCGCTCAGCTGCTCCCCGCGGATCACCGGTGGGGCCGAGGCCGGGTGCGGCGCCCGAGAGGCCTGAGCTAGGCCCTGCGCCCTCCTCCCTAGGAGAGCGGCGCCGGCCTCCCCCCCCGCCTGCTGTCCCGCCGCTCGCCTCCAGCGAGGCCCAGCTCCGGGCTGCTATGGCCGTCTCCAGGTCGGTAGGAGCTGGGAAGGGTGGGGGAAGGAGGGCCGGCAGCGGCGGCTGGGAGTCCCCGGCCCTGCGTGTGGCCTGGCTTCGGGGGGGTGGAGAGGGGTCCCCGGTTTCCACCCCCTCTCGGCCTGGGAGCCTGCGTAGGCCTCGCCGGGGCCTCCACGGTCCTCGGCGGCATAGGCTGCCTCGGTGGGGTTTGAGGGTGGCTGCGTGCCCCGGCGCCTGGGTTTGCTTCCTGGCCTGGGGTAACACCCGTGCCTGGCTGCGGGGAAGCCCCCTCACGTCCTCAGGCCGCAGGAGCTCTGCCTGGGGCGTCTTGGGCTTTCTCCCGAATTCGACACCTTCGTTTTGTTGGCCTGTCCTTCCTTGGGTTAAACTCCTATGGAATAGGGGATAATGATATCGAGTCTCAAAAGCTGGCAGCAAACAGTTTTGCATTTCGGAGCCTTTAGTTGTAAAGTAACCGAAATAAAACAGGCTTCCATGGAGAAAAGAGATTAGTGTGCTCTGGCTCTGCCTCAAGAGGTTGGGTAGTATCTGCTTACACACATGTGTGCTGGGGTGTGCCAGCATTTAAAGCATTCACAGATACAGAGGTATGTCTTAATAGAGCTGTTTTATAAAAAATGCTGAGCGCAAATACCCGCCATCTTTTTGTGTGTGTGTGTGAAATGGGCACGTTAAGCTTCCTAACAGGATAGTTGAAAGGAAACCATAAATCCAAATTAACCTTGTGATAGATTAGCCTCAAGTCACGTGTTGGTAGTATCTCTATACTTCCGAAGTGCTATAACAAAAGTAAATTCTCTTTTTGAAGCTGTGTATGAATAAGTTTACAATTCTATGTAGCAAAGTAAAAGTGTGCACACTTACAATGGAAATGCATTATTAATTAAAATTTATAGCAGCAATACACTTTTTAAGACTTCTAGTAGCAGGTATTTTAGTTTGAGCTTTTTAATTTCTACAAAGTATCCCTTTATCTTATTCTAATCTTATTTTTTATCAGCTTGTTATAGATTGGTCTTGATTTTTTTTTTTCCAAAGCTGTTGATAAGAATTGGAAAGTAGTAAGGATTGCTGTAACAAGACTACTGTATACATTAAAATACTGTTGTAAGCCATCGTGTAAAATAGAGTAGTATTCTAATCACATTAGGTTTGGGGCAGTCCGCTTAAATAACTGTGCTAATATACATGTGATATGAGGGCTAACTGGAATATCAAGATACAGCTTTTCAGCTGTATGCTGAGGGTGTGTCTGCTGTAAAGATCAGTTTCAAATTTGGTTACCAATGTTTCTGTATTTCTGTAAAACCACGTGGCTTTAGTGAAAAGCAGTAGTGCTCTATGAAAGATTTAGTTAACACCTGTTTGGTCTGGTAACTAACTGACAGGAAAAAATGTTTTGGATGAGGCTTGTTCTAAGCTGCTGTGTGGAGCACTAAAAAAGTTGATGTGTTAATAATGTCATATGTGATACATTGCTTCAGAGTACAGTTTTAAGATCAAAATGTTACGGAAGTTGAACATAAGGTATAGAACTCTAATAAAGGTGCTGTAATACTTGTGAGTATAGAGTTATTTCAATTCTATATGTAAATTAGGTAAGAGTGACACATTTTTAAATGCTGTAACATCTTGGTTATTCCTGGCGAACTCCAATGTTCCTATAATTGTAAGATGTGATACTGTGTAAATTTGGCCTCACACATGTTTTTAATAGATACAGCAAAACCTGACCATATGTCTTTGAAGTTACAAAGCAGCTCTTCACAAATGAACCTTTCAGCTGCTGGACCATAGGAACACTGATGATAGTCAGTGTTGCCTTGGTAAATAAAAGAAATCTTGTCTTCACCTTTTGCTTCAGAACAATTAATTTCTAAGGTCCTTTCCTTTCAGATGTGTTACAAATAATTTTATACGCTTGTATACCACATAACTATGTTTCTGTAAAGGGTGTAGTTGTTACAGCTTTTGTACCAGCTCCATTTAATTGCAGAGATCTGCAATTTTCCTCTCAGTGGTTACAGTTACATTTGATATTTTTGAAGGACCAACATAATACTTCATTGTTGAATGATTCTACCTATACAATTCTGGAGTGTGGGAGGTGTTGATTCAAATTAATCCTTCTCCAAGGACCGTAGTCTTTGCTGAGTGCATACCAAACTTTGATACTAACCAAAAAACTTCATTAGGGTTTGTTCTGTATTGGAACCATATTTAAAAAATCACCATTTTGGGAGGGGGAGGGAGTGGTATTTTTACATTCTCAAAGCAATAAATTATCAAGTGATTGTTTTCCCAGTAAAGTTTAGTTTCTGCTGCTTGGCCAATTGAAAACCTTTCTCAAAACCCTAGTCTGTTGAGGAAAATGCAAACAAATACAGGGAATGCTTTGAAATATCTCAAATTTGTAGCTTTGCTATTAATAAGGTCATCCTAAAAATAATTGTCACTTATTTGTAATCTACTGACAAATGAGATTTTGATTATTTTATTCTGCATTATACGTATACCTGCTTGTTTTACCAATTCCTGCTGTTACGTAGACTGAAGACCCGCTTCTGTATAACACTTCTGTGATGATATGCTAGAAAACAGACCTAAAAGCAGAACAGTAGATACCTCATACCAAAAGATGTTGCAGAATAGCTGCTTCGTATATGCTTATCTCTTTGGTAGTTTTATGCTGAAAAGACTTAACTAATGAACACCATCCTCCAGCAGTATATATACGTGGGTGGGAAGGTTAGTGTTCCTTCTGTGAATGTGGAAGCTAATGGTAGGCTTCGTCTCCTGTCTCTGGTCTTAAAAATACATATGTAGTAGTATAATGTTTGTATAACTAATAGAAAAATAAAAATAATTCTTGATAGTGGAACTGAGAAGGAAAAAAGGAAGTGAAAAGTTTGGCTTCATCTTTATTCCTATGAAGTGTATGATCCAAGTGAATAAATACAATGCCTCACTAGTGAGCTTTTGAAATACTTTAGTTGGAAAAGCAATACTGCCAGTTTATGGAAAATGACAGCACTCATGTTACTCAGGGTGATTGAGTTTCAGTAGATAATAGTGCTGATAGTACCTTTCAATATCTAATAAAATTTTTTTCCAGTTTCTTTGTGTGTTTAAAGGCACCTCATTTATCATTATTCCAACACCAAGGCTGTTAATGGCTTTCTCCAATTTTTGAGGGCCTTCACAGTACAAAGGAGAACAAATATGCTTCTAAAATGTGATGAAATGCATGAAGCTGGTAAGATGAATTAAGAATAAACCATTTGATTTTAATAGGTATATCTTTAAGTTCACACTGAAATACCTTAAAGGCAACCTCTTCAGGGTATTTTCAAGATACTTCCTTAAGAAATTATGGGAGAGCATAACAACTTGGTGGTCTTGCAAGCCATTCTTGATTTGATCCAGGTAGTTTAATACTAGTTTCTAGAGTTTTCAGTGTTTTTGTTTATTTGGATATGTATATAACTGGTAATATGTAGGTTAGGAACCTAGTTTTTATTTTAAAATAGGTAAGGCTATGATAGTAAAGCTCCTGGAAAATAAGTGGACCTCATGTTGCTCCTGGCTTTTGAAGCGCAGGACTGTGACTTCCCAAGAACAAATGGCTGCACTGGCTGGCATCATTACTTACATAACATTTCAAGTTTAATAGCGCATCATGGGGAGGCTGGAGTTCTTACAAGATACCAAAATATCCAAAATCTATTTTATGGGTCCTATGTACCTTTTAGAAATGTTCGTTCAGGGTTACCACAGCTAAAGAAAGAATTCAGCTTCTAGCATGTTTGGAAGCTATTACTTCATGGCTGCTCTTGCATGAAAAGCAAGAGTTAAAATGAAGAAGTATGTTTTCAGTACTACTTAAAGGCATATGTCTGTAACCATCAGAATAAGTAGATGCTCTATAACCAATGCAATTACAGGAGTTCTGACTCAAAATGGGGAGGGGGGAAATAGTGTAACTCTTCTGTCATTGATGCAGATTAATTCGAAGACCAGAACAGTGGACTGCCTTCCCTGTTGCTGTTTGTGGGGAGGGAGTGCGGACACAGTCATGGGGAGGGGAGAAGCAGAAGTACCATGTGCACTACTGCCCAAATGAGATAGAGCTGTGAAATTTCTCAGACACCTAACAGATGGAAATGAAAGTTGAAAGTCAGGGTTGTGCTCTGACAACCTGCTCCAGCAGCTACAACTTGAATTCTCACCAAAGCATTCCCTATGTAACATGTTGATTCACTTATTGTATTAGTGTGTCTTTACAGCTGTTTTAATTTCCTATTCTTTCTCACAGTTTTTGTAATTTAATTGGTCATACATTTTTGGGGCTGTATTGTTGGATGTGGATACATACGTAATAGTTTACAAATAAAACTTACACAGTCTAATCCTACAGATCATATATGAAATACACATTCCATGTGGAATTAATTAGACTAATGGTAGCATTTGGTTGCTTTCCATATGCAGTATATAATACTGTGACCGGTATGGAGCTCTTGTTTCGTTCAAGGTGTCCCTTCCTTTCTCTATAGGAAACAAGATGATTTCTGTTGTCCACAGGCCTACCTTCGTAACTATTTGCTGCACAGTCTCCCACCTATGAGAAGTAAAATCACAATCCATTCTTTGTATCTCATTACACTCTTTTGTTCTGAATTCTATTCAGTGATTTTTTTAAAAAAAATTTTTTTCTCTTGCTGGCTGATTGTATATTGGAAAGTTGTTGACTTGATTATTTAACACTTTGCGTGTGGTTTAGTAGGGGCTTAATTTTTTTGAGCTGTGAAGCTGACCAAGCTGCAATTTGACCAAACGATGGAACACCAGCAAAGCAACAAGAAAAGCAAAGGCATCTCTAACAGAACTTAGGTTGAATTTGACAGTGAGTGTCAACCCTTGTCAAGCCTAATCTTTAATTTAGTGATGTTTTCTAGGTTTCTCGGCTATTTCTTTACTAAGATGTAGTGCCTGGGAGGAAGCTTCTGGGTGTTGAAATATGACTTATACTCTTAACTCCTAAGAGTATTCCCTTTTCTTCTGATGGGTGCTAGCTAGCAGTTTTCCAAAGAGCTCTAGGCAGAGTTTGACATTAGAGTGTTCCAGGGAGTATACCACTAAGGGTTTTTTGTACAGCCACACAATTTTAATGGGTTGGAGGATATGCTAGGATAGTTATCAGCTGTTTTGTACCCATTGGCCCATACTGTCAGAGACTGCTCCCTGGCTAGTTAAACACACAGGCACACGCAGAGATGTAGAGTCCAAACAGATCACTTCATTGGCAGCACTATCCCTGTCAAGCCTCAACTCATTGAAATCAACAAATTGGAAGTTTCCCCATCAGAAGTCCTGTGGGGACCCAATCTAGTCAGGTTGCTTACACTGGGATGATCAGGATCTGTATACAATTCAGCTGTATATGTCGTCTTTTGGAAACATTTTGGAGATAACTCTTGATAACCTCTGTATCTTGACCTGGTCATTAACTATCCCGCTACTAGCTTTCTAATGCCTCTGTAGCTGAAGGGCTTTCAAATCTACATCATCCAGTTTCCACAGTGGTGTCATAAGGCTCGCTTTAAATATTATGATAACTGTCCCTTCAAATAGAGATCAGCCATCTGTTTGGAGACATACCTTTAGGCAGCGAAGAGCTGCAGATCAGCATGAAAACAGAACAGGTCATTTGTGGCAATATTTGCCTACTGTGCCTGGGTACAGTCATGTCTAACTTAGTTTAATGCTGAATATGCAAAACTGATTGGAAAGCAGTGACTAGAACATGAAATCACCTAGCTACCTCGAGTGTGCCACTGAGTTAGTTGTGGTGGCTCTTTGGAAAGTACTTGCTATCGTGTTTGTCCTTTGTCATTTTTTGTATTTGTAGTCTTTGCTGTGATAATGCACAGGAAGAGCAAAAGGCTTGTTATGTTTAGTGACTGGGTGTTGATAATAGTATCTATGTACTTTTATTCACAAAACCCACTTCAGTTAACTGAACTCAGCTTGTATGCATAATCATTCTCCATAACAGTGCTGATTAGAGATGGTGTTCCCCCTTATTACAGCCAACCTTGCTATTCTGATTAACAGCAATGCAAATGGAATTGTTTACCATTAGAATTCTTCTTGCCTGCAATCTTTCTCTTAGAATTAATTTTTTTTAGAATTGTTAGATAAAATTGTTTGAGTGGTAGTGGTTTAACCGTGGAAGAGTCTGGTCCAATTTGGGATGGCCGTTCCAGTTGATATCCTGATCACAGACCTACTGATTATTCTTGAGTATCTCTCAGGTGGTTTTATTCTGGAAGTAAGAATTCAAGCTTTAGTCTTTTCAAATCTAGTGTGCTTTAATGCAGTGCTCTGTGTTTGACTTGGAATATTTATGTGGGGTGGACTCACTTGCCTAATCTAGGTCTGGTGCCAGTTTAGATGGTATAATGTGTCCTTGCCACTTCGGAATGACAAGGATCTCCTGCATCCAATGTCATGTCTGCTGACCCCATGTGCATGACTCATTCTGAAGTGTCTCAGATATTAGATGTCTGTTCTTAAGCACCTGAATTGATGTCTTTGTCAGAAACATTTCTAATGAACTCTGTCAGTGTAAAAGTTAGTGGTATTTCTTAGAAGAAAAAATACTTAATTTGAATGTAACGCTGTTCATAAGAACTTTAAATTACTTCCCCAAGTTCTGTCTTGCTGATATACTTCAGCAATGATTAGAAAATCTTAAACTTCTCAACTGAGAGGAAAAAGGTATATACCTCTGAACAAGTCAGTGCTTTGCAATGAGCTCATATGGCATGAGTTCACATAGAAGAGGTGTATGGTTGCTTTCCTGTTGATGAGATGTAGCTGACTCAAGCCTTCTGTCATCTTCCAATCTCATCTAAACCACTGCTTATGAGTTAAAAGTGAAGGACTTTGTAATTTTATGCTCTGATTACAGCAGTTAACGTGCAGAAAAAGTAGTTTTAGAGATGTGTTTAGTTTTTAGCATTTGTTGACATTTAGATTTTTTCATAACAATCCATAAATCTCTTTGGTTTTCTTTTTCATTTTTTTTCTTCCCCTAAGTATTTCTCTTGTTTGCTTGTGCCTTCTATATGCTTAGAACAACTTTTCTGACAGCCTGTGTTGAATTCCTTTGTAAAATAATTAAAAATCTTATCTGCATTGTAGAGCCTTTCACTCTGCCATACTGATTTGGACTTGTGGGCCACGCTTTGCTTATAGCACTGTCTAGCATGAGAGGCAGAACCACATGCCATTAGAGAACTCTTAGTTCTCTTTAGCTTTAAGAACTAGTTTAGAGACTGTTTGTTCTGAGAATGAAAACCTTGTCAGAACTTAGGAAATTTCTTTCCAAATGGCTTGTCCTCAAAATTAATTTGCTTAGAATTTTTACTGTTTTTTATTCTTACTGAAACTAAGAAAGAAAACTTAAATTAAAAAAAAAAAGTAGCACTGCTGATCAGTGGCAACTTTCTCAGTGCTGCCTTCTGACTAGCGCAGTAGAATTGAGGCTCTGCCATACTCTGCAGCAACACCAAAACTTAAGAATCTTAATACCTCCAGAATATTAACTGTTTGGGAATTGTACATCAGGGGAGTCTGGGGGAGGGGAAGGAAGAATGATTAGCGTGACCAGGAGTACTGTTAGTTAGATATTGTTAGCTGTATTTGCTGATTCTGTTCCACTTATTTTGCTGGGGTTGAATGCTGAAACTTGCCTGTAGTGATGTGAGACAATAAAAATACTTTTTTGGTTTGTTTTGCATTTTTGTGTAGGTTAAGCATATTACAATTTAAAATCACAAATTACAAACCAAGCATACGGCAGGTTAAAAAAAAAACCCACACAACTGTATTTTGTAGGTAATACAGCTTCAAAAAGTTGTGGGTTTTAGGAGTGAATATCTAGTGTAACGAAGACTGGAATAAAACTTGAGTTTTTTTAAGGGTAGGTTGTCATAGTGGTTTCCTCCTGTTTTGACGTATGAAGAGTTCTAGCTGAGGAAGTGGTGTAAGTTGCACATTCTGCTTGACTTTGAAGGTGAAAAAAAAGATACTTTGATAGTTAAAGGAGTGGGTGGTGCTAAATGGCAAACTTACTGAGTATGGAACACTGACGTTTCATGGAGAGACGAAGAATGAAAGGGGTGAGCTTAAGAATGAGAGAACAAGCAAGTTAGAGCAAGCTGTGGTTGCTCTGCAAGCTGGCATGTTTTGTACTGAATATTACTGAGTGCTGCAAATCAGGCTGGGTTATTAGTGTCAAATGTACTAAGGAAAAAATACTGGAAATAACTGTCTGGCATGTTCCTCCTGACTAGTCTACTGTCAGTGGTTTGGAAGAGTTGGATCTATAAAACTTTTGCTTTCCTCCTTTACTGTCTAATCACACAAAACTACTTGTTTAAATATGTTTGGGTTTTCATTTTCATGGAACTTTAAAACAATTTACTAACTAGTAAATCATATCAATTGAAACTCCAGTTTTATTCACAGAAGCTAAAATGGGCTTACCTGTTTCAGTAGTAGTAGGATAATTACTTCAAAGCTGGTAAATACCAGAAGTGTGTCTGAAATACTAGAATAATTTGAAATACTTTTAGTTAGAAATTTTCTTATCTAATGGATATTTAATCTAGTACTGCCAGTTGTGAGAGCATTTGGGTTTTGGAACTTTATTTGTGTGACATTACTGCCCTGGCTCTGTAGCACTTCTGTTTCTAATGCGTTGTTACACATAAGATATTCTCAGGAGTAAGTGTGGTTTAAGCGTGTCAAAGAAAATATAAAATCCAGTGATGTTGGAAAGGGGGGATTTTTTTGTTTGTTTGTTTTTTTTTAAATGATTTGAACTACTGTTAAAGGCAGTTTTGGTGAAACGTAGTAAGTAGCAACAGACTAAGAGGCAAAACATTTGTCCTTTCCTGTATTTGTTCAAACCTAGGGTATGTGTTTATGAAGGAGGAGAGTTGTTCAGGGTACCTGTATCCTTGTGTCATTAGGCTGATCTAGATGAGCTTCACTGCTGTGTAAATTCCAGCTTCATATCGTTGCAATATTTGGAAGAATATTTTTATGATTAGGACTAGAAGGGACAATTCTGATTGCACTATGTGGATAGATTCTAGACTCGCATTTAGTCAGTAATAACCTCATTCTGCCTAATAACTAAAGGATAAACTAGGCACCCTGTGAAGAGATTTCTAACTGTCCCACTTACAGTGGAGGGAATAATGAACGTTTGTTACTTCCATCATTGATTTGACTAGGTAGTTGCTTTTTTTACATGATGACTTTCTCATTCAGTACCTCTAAAAAGGAAATAAGTTAACTAATCTGAAAATAGATGATCAGGGTCTCTTTCACTAAATACAGAGTTACTGTGGAAACAGATCTGCTGGTTAGATTCCTGTATTTCATGGGAAGATTAGAGGTATCAGATTATTTCAAAGCTGTAAATACGACAACGGGTTTGGTCTAATATATTCCAGGTAGTTAGGGGGAAGATGCGTGAAAAGTAGAAGATTGTGGTATCCTGGAAAAGCAGAGTTTGATATTGTAGATCACAGGCTATGTCTTCAAAAGAAATGATAATGCACAATACGAGCAGTTGAGCCCTTTGCTTTCTCTATCAGACAGAATTTGATGAAGATCATTTACAATTTAACAGTGTTTATTTTTCAATCTTGAAAAACTTTTATCACAGAACAAAAAGGGAACAATTTAATTTTTTTTTCTTGTAACTGCAGTGGTTTTTTAAAGTAATGTTTCTAACAATTTCTCTGTTAATGTGCTTTTAGAAGAATTGTGCTTACTATTAGGAAAAAAGTACATTTGTCATCCAGTCAATTGATAGTCTTCAGGCAAACATTTCTTCTGTTTGCATTACATAAACTGAAAAATGTGGGGGAATATAAATAGAGATGGACAGCTGAACTATGAATAGCATAACATTTTTCGGTTTTTGTCAATCATATTTAGGCTTGATCGTCTCTTTATTTTACTGGACACCGGTACAACACCAGTAACAAGAAAAGCAGCTGCACAGCAACTTGGGGAAGTAGTGAAACTGCATCCTCACGAACTGAATAATCTCTTATCTAAAGTAAGCATCTTTTTTTTCCAGTACTTTAATGGTGAGAATAAAACTAGTTTAAAGGGGTGTGGGTTCTGTGGGAAGAAGAAAAAGCATAGTAGTCTTGTGTTCTCTGAAAATAGGAGACTGAAGAAAATTAGCAGACTACTTCTGTTAAGCCTGCTGTTTTGTGAGCCTCTGAAATGGCTACATAAGTGAGGTTTCACTTTGCATTCAGTATTGCTATTCAGTGCTTGCTGTAAGTTCATGTTTTCTTCTATAAAGAGAAGCTCTACTGTCTTATAACAACTTCTGCTCCTGCCTTTAAGGATTATTACTTGTGTGATACAGCATTAAAAATACAGCGGGCCGCATGTCTTTAAAAGGGCTGGAAAATGGAAAGAGATTTCCATTAGTTTGAGGCTTCAGTCTGGCCAAGTCTAGTAAAAACACCAAAAATAGTCTGTATCTGACAGCTGGAGATGGCTGAGTGACCCCAATTCTGCTCTTATTGAACAGGTGCCCTCACCACAATTGATGGTATCAACAGAGTGGCCAAGGAATCATGAATATCAAACCACTTTCAGAGAAAGAAATAGTTTTTCCAGATTTGAGACATAGTGGTAAATTAGTTTAGAAGACCATATGTTGCTTTAAGTGACCCATATCCCTCTTCTTGGGTTAAATGACTTCAGAGTTTTAAGGTCTATTAATTTCTTTTGAACACTTCCTTTTAGAAAGCAAAAACCAAAAGTCTCAAGCCTTGTTCAGTACCTGGAGGAAATCAAGGTTGGGTTTGA
The DNA here is from genome assembly GCA_013397275.1 of Burhinus bistriatus. Lineage (NCBI taxonomy): Eukaryota > Metazoa > Chordata > Aves > Charadriiformes > Burhinidae > Burhinus > Burhinus bistriatus. Next base: position 44,289 of record VYXH01006730.1, on the reverse strand, counting down.
CTGATGGGACTAAATACATTTTATAAATTCTGACTGTCTGGCTGTAGCAAGAGTTCTACTAAGCAGCGAGCAATGTAGAGAAGGCTGCTTGCATTTCTTTGGTTTGTTTTCTTGTCCTTTGTTTTTGTTGTTTTGAATGTTGTCTTAATCCATAGCATTAAAAGTGTGTTTCAGTAGAGCATAACAGCTGATGGATTTTCTGAAAGTACATTTTTAAGCAAATCTTTATTTATTAATCTCTCCTTAAAGGTGTTGGTATACTTAAGAAGTACGAATTGGGATACTCGTATTGCAGCTGGCCAGGCTGTTGAAGCAATAGTGAAAAACGTACCTGAGTGGAATCCAACTCCAAGATCAAAACAAGGTGCTTCTTAAATGAATTTTGTGGAATTCATTGATTATCTGATGCAAACTGACTGTGATATGAGACTTTTGAAGGCAACTGTGTCATTCTGGTTTTTTTATGAGCATAGACTTTTTACATGCATGGACTGTAGTAAATCTCTTTGGCTTTAGATGTTCATATTCAGTTACAACGATGTGCCTGACCTTTGTTTCTTCTAAGATTCCTGTGCTTGTGCTCTGTACCCTCATAAAGCTTTTATAAATAAAACGAATAATAACTAGTAAAATGGCAAAACTTTTAGCCAGTGAACTTTGTCATGGTATTTTGCATACACTTTTTCTTCTGTTCCCTTGCTCAAAGCACCTTTCTGAGGAAGGTGAAATGGCAACTTGCTGAAGTCTATTCTGTTTGTACTCACTTTGCATCTGAAATTGTGGGAAATTAGGGATGTTAGAGTTGCTTTTATTGTCAACTTATGGACCTATTGTCAGTGATTTTGTCTAAACCCATTGGCACTGTCTAGGTTCATAACCTTATGTGGCACAGGTTCCAGAAATTCACTGTTAAAAAACAAAACAAACCCCTCATACCTATTTTGAGGTGACCTCACGTGTTTGTTTCAGTGCCTCCTGGTTCTGTTGCTATAGAATTTGACGAGCAAGTTCTGCATTTGCCTTATACACTGCTTCTATGGTTTTTTTGTAAACCATCGTATTTGGTCTCCTCCAACAACTTCTCTCCAGATTGAAGAGTTACAATCTCCTCAGTCTTTCCTCCCAAAACAGCTGCTTTGTCTTTTAGATAACTTCATTTGTCCTTTTCTGTGCTTTGACAAGCAAGTTCTGCATTTACCTTATCCACTGCCTTTATAACTTTGGTAAACCATCATACTTGCTGTCCTTCAACAACTTCACTCAAGGTTGAAAAGTTGCAGTCTCTTCAGTCTTTCCTCACAAGACAGCCACTTTGTCTTTTAGGTAACTTTATTTGTCCTTCTTTGTCCTTTTTTTTACTTGTGTCCTCCTTGAGATGCCCACAACTGCACACAGTGGACCTACATCTCTGGAGTACTGATATTTATACATAGTGACAAAATGATGCACTTTGTCATGTTTTCAGTGTCTTTCCTGATCGTGCCCAATATTCAGTTGGCTGTTTTGGCTGTCGCTGCCCAATAAGCTGTTGAATACAGAAAATTGTCAGAAATGCCTCCAAGATCTTTATTGAATATCAACTGCCAGTTCTGAATTCAGTGTTGTGTAGGCATGGTTTAGGTTATTAATTTTGCACCTTAGCTGCCTCTTTGCCCATTCATCTGTTCCAAGAGTCCTCCTTGGATTCCTTAGTGCCTTTGTGACTTTTGGTTACCAAAAGGAGCTTAGTGTCATCTATGTGCTTGGAGAAGAGTACGTAGTGAAATCTTCCCATTGCTAAAGACTGATATAATTGGTTCCAAGACTGATCCCTGAAGGACTCCAAAGCTAACTTTTATTTGTCTTTAACGACCTTTCAGTCTGTAAAAGGTTATTTTCCCCAATTCTGTGGTAACTTAGTTCCTTTGTTTTTTGTTTGTTTTTTTTTTTAAATACAAAAGCTTTTTGAATATATTATGTCCACTGGATCCCCACTGTCCAGTTGTTAGAGCTCTTGAAAGACATTGGTAATCAAGTTAATAGAGGGGGTTTTTTAGGAGCCATTCTGACTTTCCCAGTAAATCATATTTATCCATATACTTAACTTTATTTATAGACTCTACTGTCTTAGAAGTTACTTTTACTAGTCCAGTTCCAAGAATTACTTGCAGCACTCCTTTTGTACGTGGGAATTAGGCAACCTGTCAGTCTTAGAGTACTTTGGAATGCATTGTCCAGTTCTTGCATATCTGCCTATCAGATATGAAATTGAAAAGGTAATTATGTGTGTTTGAGAAGAAGGTACCATTTAACAGGGCTAACTGGCTATGCAGACATTTGTTTCTTTTATTTTGGTTAAATTGTTTGATGTAGTAGTCAAATACACGTGTTTTACAATGGCCTATTGCATTTATGTTCTTAGGCTTGCTATAAATCGCTTCTATTTTTGCATATGTGTAATGAAATGTTAACTTCAGGTCTGAAGTAATGTAGATAGTGTTTATGTTGTACAGTGTTTTGTGCACTAGACTCATTCTACTGTCAATGAACAAGCTTTCATAAATAAGTGTGAGTTTGGGATAAAACAGACCAAACTAAACGCTGGATTTCTTGTAGGCAACAATTGTATTTATACTGCTGGTTGTAATTCAGGGTATGATTATGTAAAAATAACCAATCTTTTTGGATACTAAGTGGCATGTGACTAGGAGCCACAAAACACACTAGTCTGAGGCGAGGGAATACTTTGGAAGTTAATTCATAACCAGGAAATAATAAGACACCTTGTGTGGAACAAAACTCTTTTGTGTCAGTATTGAACCACACTGTATGTGCAGCTGGATTTGAGAAGAGTCTAGATTTGAGTAACTAGTCTTCAGCAGCCCTTGGTAGCTGACTTTCTCCCATACCTGTTAAGACTACTCTCCAGTTTCCATACCAAGGATGCTTGGCTGTTGGTGATATAGGGTGTTGGCATGATGATTGTTTGAACTATTTGTGTGCCATATGCAGTTCAAACGGCAAGTTGGCCATATGTGGTATGTCAATGTCCAAGATTTAAAAAAAGGTAAATTTATCAAGGGAAAAACATTAAAAAATTTTTCTCCTCAATTAAGCGTGTTAAGTGAGCTCTTTCTGTCTGTCTTTGTGAAATGGAGCCTTTACGCTTTGTGAATCAAAATGCTGTATGTCTGATGATTCCTTTGGTGGAGAAAAATTACTTCTTCCTCTTTCTCTTGCTTAATCTTCTGCCAGAAATTTGAACAAAAACTTCATCATATTGTTCTCAATATTATTTTCAATGTCCTATCTAGAACCAGGCTCAGAAAGTCCTATGGAAGATTCACCTTCAACAGATCGGTTGCGTTTTGACAGATTTGATATATGTCGGTTGTTAAAACATGGTGCATCTCTTCTTGGATCTGCTGGTGCAGAATTTGAAGTCCAAGATGATAAATCAGGTACATATTTATATTTTACTTGCAGACAAGAAAACTGATTTGAAAAACTTTGTTATGGGAATATTATAAGTCTAGTCATCCATCGTTTCTCAGAATGCTAGGAAATAACGGAAGAAAATATTCCCCAAGAACTGGTTTGTGTTAGCTTTCTCAAGTTAAACGATTTTTTTAGGGGTTGTTTATTGTTTGGTTTTTTCTTTTATCACAATTAGGATGTGTACAGGGGGAAAGGGAGAGTGGAAACCTGAACGAGGAAGCAGAAGAAGCAATACTAAAGACTCCTGTAGAATTTCTGTAGACTCTTTTTAAGAGGTGCAGGAACTATCACCATTTGTTCTTCATTAAAACAGTGTTCCCAAATATAGTAGTAGGATGTGGCTTATTTAAAAGCTTGAAGGTTTCAAATATAGAAAGATTACGTGAAAAATACTGTGATAAAACTGTCAAAGCGGAAAGGTCAAATATCAGTGCCTGTGTGATGTCTCATTTCAAGTGACTTGTCTGATCTTTCTGCAACTTTTTAGCTGCGAGTTGGTTTATATCGGTGTAATGACATTGAACTATTTTAATCTAAGTTTGGGGTTTTTTCCTATTACTGTACTTTCCTGCTCTAATTCTACTTCATCTTCCAGTTTCTGCACCAAATCCAAAAATGCTATAGATAAGAATCTGCTCTGATGGCATAGCCCTGATTCACTTGTTCCCTGTGTGTGATGCGTTCTGTGTGGTGTACACAGAGGATCACCAGCTCAGCAAGGAACAGAACTTATGGCTGCTATTTTGTTGCTTGCTGTCTTTTATGCTAGATTAATGAGGTGTTGTACAAGTTTCATCTCTTCTAATGAAACCCTACCTGTTCAGAAATTGAACAGATGGAATAGGATGCTTTAGTTCATAGAAGACTGATATTTAGTGTCGTACGATTGCACATAAATAATTTTATGAATGAAAATAAGTAAAAAAATACAGTCTCAAAAAATACAAAAATGAAACTAAACATAGCTTTTGTTGCTGCTTTTCTTAACTGGTGGCAAAATGTACAAAGGCTACTTTCTCTTCTGCATTTTATAGCAGCTTTCCTTTTCAAGTAAGTAGCCAACGTGAATGGACATAAAGCAAGTTCAGTAATCTTTAGAATTAGCAGTCTTTGACACTTTTTCCTAAGATGAACTTGTGAAAGGAAAAATACTTTCTAGGGGATGGAAGTTGTTTGTATTTCTCTGCTTGTCAGTTAAATGCAATTAAAAAAAGGCTTATTGGTATAGATATAATTAATTACTACTCAACCTTGTGTGCACCCCAAAATTCTGCCAATATCAGTCACCTACTTACAAGTTTATGCGCAGATATTTGACAAAAAACCCCTAATCTCCTGACTGGTTTCCATACCACACATGTGAAAAGAGTGTGAAGTCTGACAGCCATACAAACTACAAGTTTTGGTTTACTTGGAGGGTTTATTTTACTCAGGCACTACAATCTTTTATTTTTTTATGTAAATGTGGGTGCTCCCAAAGTCTGGGTGTTCAGTAATTGGCATTGAAGCTTCACAACATTATTGAGGTAGCTTCTATTAACTTCCTAAATGAGCCTTGCTTGATGCATGGAGATTGGGGGTAGGATTGTTAACAGACTCCAGCACCCTGGGAAAATCATGCTTATACTTCAGTCTGTATTGCTGTCAGGAGTTAGTTTGGGCAGAAGGAAAGTGGACACCTGGGTCTAGTGCATTTTACAGGGAAGAGTATTTCTGAAGAAAACAGGTTCAGATTCAACCTTAGCTTAATATAGGATATTGGCTTGAATATCATTTGAGGGGTTTTATTGGTGGTTGTTAATTTTCAGGTCTGTGTTTCCCAACAGAAGATAAAGTGTAGGAGGAAAAGAAACCTTAAAAAACAAAACAAAAAAACCCACCACCACTACCACCATACAACAACAACAACAAAAACCAAAAAAAACCCCACAACCCAAACTGCTAAAATTAACAGATCCTACAAGGATGCGTGTGCTCAATAAAAAAGCGCTAGTTCTTGAATCAGTTGCTGGATTTATTTTTTAGTGTGTTAATTTGCTGCTTTCAAAATGCACTTTCCTAAAAATTTGGGGACAATTTGGGTTTTCTACTTCTGTAGACCAAGTGTAATTTAATGAATTTCAGGGGAATTATTTTCTGCTTAAAAATTGACTGCAGTTTAAGTACTAGTATAGCTTCAGCAGCAGAAATGGTCTTTCTGGGAATCAGTGTGATTTGGTTTATATGATTTTGTTGATGTATTAGTCAAGTACAATTTCATTCTGTAACTTTTGGGTTTTATTGAGCAAATCTTCAATAATACATCTGGTTGGAAATCTGACACATTTTCCCTTTTTTAAAAAACTTTTTTTTTAAGGTGAAATTGATCCTAAAGAAAGAATAGCACGACAGAGGAAACTGTTACAAAAGAAACTTGGATTAGATATGGGTGCTGCAATTGGGATGAATACTGAAGATCTGTTCAATGATGAAGATCTGGACTATTCTCCTTCTTCAGTTTCACTAGTAAACAAACAACCTGTAGGTAAAACCTCGGGCTGTTTGACTGCAAGGAATAATATAGTGGGTTTGCTGTATTTGTGCTTCTGCAATTATAATCTCTATATTTTAAGTATGATGACCAACATCTAATATGGTATGCTTTGGCTTCCTGAACTCTTATGCCCCATAGTTGCATGTTAGTATTTGACGTCAAACTGCTGCTCTGAGTTTGAAATGGCGGGTTGGGGAAGTTGAGAGCAATGTGGGTTTGAGAATTTTTCAGGACCTTCATTGTAAGAAGAATTGACAATGAATGACTTCTCTTTCAGACTCTTCAGGCTGCTGAGTTAATTGACTCAGAATTTCGAGCTGGTATGAGCAGTAGACAAAAGAATAAAGCCAAAAGAATGGCTAAGCTATTTGCAAAGCAAAGATCCAGAGATGCAGTGGAAGCTAATGAGAAGAGGTATAACAGCTTTTATTTCAGTTAAGCTGGGATTGTGATTTATCTGTTGAAAAACTTCCTACAGTCTTTGCATCTTAATCTTTCATGTGCTGATTGTGCCGATGGTAAAAACCTTGTGTGCCATACTTATTCCCAGTAGAGCTTCATTAAGGGCCTAGCTTCGGAGCAATCTTGAAATAATGGGATGCTACAGTTAAAATTTGTAGTTTGTCCCTGTTATTAAATATGGCTTGAGAAAAGTGCATGAAAATGGGGGATTTAAGGCTATAAACAATAACTACAAATTTAAGATATAACTTTCTGATGTATGCTGTGTTCCTTGCTGTAGTGTATAGTGACATATTATTGTACCTTGTGTGTTTATAACAAGCAACAAACAAAATTATCTTTCCTTGATTTTATTTAATAATTTCTGTATTTCTTGGAAAACACTGAGAAAGATTGTCAATTTGGGACAGTATTCTGCTGTCTCCTCACTGAATTTTTTTTACATGTAAACTTACCTATTTTGCATATTTCAGTGTTAAAAGCTCTTTGTTTTGTATTCTTGCCACACTTTATTGTATCTCAAGGCTGCAGTTGTAGAAGTAATTACTTCCCCTAAAGCATGCTTTCAGTTCATAAACTTATACTTGTTCCTTCTCAGTAATGATAGCACTGATGGGGAACCAGAAGAAAAGAGAAGAAAAGTTGCAAATGTTGTCATCAACCAGCCTGCCACAGACTCAAAAACTTTGGTAGAAAATGCTCCAGAAGAGGTACGATGTATTGTTCTGCTGTTAGCAGCAATGGTCATTCAGTTTTTTAGCAGAGTAATGTAAAACAAAACTCCTTTATGCTCCCAAATTCTTTAGTCATTTTAGCATTAAGAGAAATGGAGTAAAGAATGCCATTGTCAGCTTACTTCTCTATGTAATGAAGAAAATGAGCTTCAAACTGTTTATAGTGTTGAGGAAGAAAGCAAATTTAATCCACTGGTGGCAGTTTGTGACCCAAATGAACCTGAGTAGGTGGATTACAGGTGTCAGACCTGGGTATTAAACTGTAAAACTGTGCTAAACACTTAGATGATAGGATTACACTGAGCCATAAATAATTTGATCTAAATGTTCATGTACACTTTATTTAATCCTTGCCTTACTTTAATTAGGCTTATTTTAGAATTAAGTTCTATCTTGAGTAGTTGTAGATTTAAACAATTACCTTAGTCTTAGAAAAACTTGCATTTGTTTCAATAGACAGAAAAGCTGAAAAACTGTAAGAAATGCTGTAGCAGAATACAAATGGTACGTAGAAATTTATCTGAAGAGACTTTATCTTGATTAGTCTGTATTCTACATAAATAAGATTTTTACAGACATAGCTTAGTAATTAAATTCATATTTGCAAAATGGTAATTGGAAAAGGAATTTGAGATTAATGATACCTGCAGGCTGAATAGCTGCTGGTTGCTAGCCTTTCAAATGCTTTGTGTTTGTGATGGTGTGAACTTACTGATGTTAGTATCGTAATTTCCTTTCCACAGCCATGTCAGTTTCCTGGTAGGAAACTTCGGGATAGTGGATATGCTTCTAGTTATCAAAAATGCAGAATGTGTTTTGAAAAGGGTAGTGTTTATTACTGGATTAATTAACCCAATTTGATTATGTAGTGTAATTTCAAACCAAAACTTGCCTATTATGTTCTTTAAAGGCAAAGCTCATAAATCTAAAGAATCACTGTTGAGGATAAGGAATTTTGCTTAATTTTCTGCCTTTGCATAGTTCCTAAAGGGAGGCTGAATTCCAGAACATCAAAATTAATTACCATAGAGAAGACGTTACACTGCTAACAGACAAACTTTAGAAGCTTTTTAAAAGATCCAGTGCCAATCAGCAGAGTTTCTGAAATGTGGAAGAAGGTTGATTGATTTATTTTTTTCAGTTCTGTCCAGTAACAAAGAAAAATACTTAAGCTTTTGGAGGTCTGTGTTATCTTCACATATCTAAGTGGTGTACAATATAAGAAGTGTTCACCTGATCCCTTTCTCTTTTAATCTCATACTTAATTTTTTATTAATTTAGGCAAATGAATGGCCTCTGGAAAGCTTTTGTGAAGAGGTGTGCAATGATCTCTTTAACCCTTCTTGGGAGGTAAGACGTGCAGTATCTAAGGTGTAACTGTAGATTAAAAGATGGCTTCAACAGAATCACAAAAATTGTACGCATAGGACTTAAGAGCATTTTGCTAGATATCAAAAATTACATCAATCATAAATACAGATTAGCCAAGAAAAACCTGCTTTTAGATAATTTAAGGGGTTTTTAAGACTTGTTTAAGGGGAATTGAAAACAGATGTGTAATGTATACTCAAGTGGGAAAGGTGTGGAAAGCAGTAATTATAAGTGAAAATTCTGGAAGTATTGGAATTCAAGCAAAATAAAAGCACGTGAATCTGTGGTCAAAAAGATTAAGCAATTAAAACAGGCTTCAATTCATCAAGAGTTTGAGGAATATTGTGTGAGTGTTGCTGACAATAGTGGCATGTTTGATGCTAAGCTTGTAGAAAAGTTGGGGAGAAATCAATCCTTTGGTAATAGGGGCTAGGCTACAAATTATTAGTTGTTCTCAACTTATAAGAAGGAACTTCTAACTTTTTTTAGAATGGTAGTGAATACCAAGTACAAAAACTATATATTTGGTTGCCTAGACAACTTATTTCCAACATTCAAACCCTCTTCTGCTCACTCTTTTATTCAATCCTGCTATTTTCCACAAACTTTGATATCAGTTCCAAGCGAAGATACAAAGTAGCTGACAATGGTCTCTCTTCCTTGAGCAGACAATGGAAATAACTGTTGCCACCTAACTTCAGTTTTTTAATCAAAAAGTTGATCTTTTGAATGATTAAAGGTTAACACCAACTGTAACATACTTAGGTGTATCTGTAGCACAGTTTCAGTGATAGCAAGTTGGCTCTGCCCATACTGACCTCAAACTTGGAAACAGAGACAGATCATACGCAGCCAGTACAGTTATTTTGGGCCCAGAAAAAGGATAATTATATCTGTGTGGCACATCACTGCATCTGAACTAATAAGCCTAACCTTATTTGAAAGCAGGCTGTTTGCAGTTGAAGTCAAAGTCCACTTGTCTTCTGGAATGCAGACATTCTCATAGCTTTCTCGGTATGTTTGATATAGGGTGCACACATCTTAATTAAGGAGGTAGATCAATAAAGAATCATTATTACACTACCTCAAAATACATGTTTATAAAATGGTCCTGTGGCATCTTCTTGCAATGTCTAGAGGCAGTCTGCATAACTAGTTCAGACTGCTTGCCTAGCTTATAGGCAGCTGAAGTCAGGCAAGATGAATACTACTACTGGTATTTCTGTTATACATCTGTCTTGTTGTTGTTTAGTGTTTGCAGAAGCCAAGCAGTTAACTAGCAAAGGCTTCCTCTTTTGGCTTGTAAAAACTAGCTTATAAGCAATCTTGGACCAAATAAACCAATGATTGGTGTATTATGAACAATTAGGATTTTAAGACTAGGCTCTCTGGCTGGTTTTTAGTGGCTTGCTTATAGCTTTTACCAACAGCCACTAAGCTGTAAATGTGGGGACATGTATGCTTGCATTTCATCTAAGGTATTCTTGATTGAGGGAGGACCTACCAACTACTCAGTTCTAGTTGTTACTGTCATGAAATGAAATACAAGAGCTTTCTGCTAGCAACAAGCATTTATATGAAATGCCCTTAAAACAAACAAGAACACGAAGTTCTGCTCTAACCTATGTAAAGGCCTCTCAATGAAAACTCAGTTCAAAACTGCTTTTGCAACTTTCTATGTATCTACTGAGTGGACTCTTCTTGATCAGCCAATTACTAGTCCAGTTAAGTATCAAAAATACCGGGAACAGGTGTGTCTGTAGCACATCTTTCTACTGGTCTTCTGTAATTTCCAAAACTTAGTGTTTTCAACTGTTCATATTTGGTGGGAACATACAAGTAGCTATAATTTGCTTTCCCATATCACTTGTTCGCTTATTTTTTTTAATATTTAGCCAAGCAAGGCAGGTTTGTAAGCTATGCTGATTAGTAATTCTCACAAACTTGTTTTGCAGACCCCAAAATATTCAGTGGGGATCCAAACTCTGTTTAAGAAATCTAGAGTTTTAGAGAATATATACTATAAAGATAAATACAAAGTGTTTAAGAAATAGAAGAATACTGCTTTTCTTTAGCTTATAAACTTAGTAAAAACAGTTATCATCTAGTTGCTCTTTCTCTGAAAACCAGTGGTTTATAACATAGTGAGGTAAAACTTGGTAACATAATATGATGACAGTATCTTCTATGTTAGAAAATAGAAGCAATTCTTAACTGCTTCTGTGCATAAGCTGACAAATACTTAGGGGGGAAAAAACAAATTTGTTTTGGACAGATTAAGTATATGATTTGATCTAATAAAATACTACCCTTTCCCACAAATCTAAGTACCACTAACCCTGCAACACTTGAAATGTCTCTACTAAAGACAAAGAAGTATTGTTTCAGCTACCCAGTGTGGTTTTTCTCTTCTGTTCCTAAATATTTAAAAACTGACTTTTTATTTCACTTTTCTAGGTTCGACATGGTGCAGGTACTGGGCTGAGGGAGATACTTAAAGCTCATGGTAAAAGTGGTGGTAAAATGGGAGACAGCTCTTTGGAAGAGGTAAGTTTCCAGTCATGTAGACTTAACGTATCTCTTAAATGAAGTTTAGAAAACTGACTACTTAAAATACTTAAGCTTTGCAGGAGGTGGGTGACTTAGGGGAATATAAACCATGAGATTTGTCTACTCAACATAATCTGGATTAAATCATTTTATGCACCCTTGAAATGTTTACAATCTTTTAAAAAGGCCTGTGCAAAAAACAATACTACTGTGTAAGCAGCCATTAATGTGTAGACTGTGTGTAAAGTTATTAAACACTAGCTTCCATACTAGAAAATACTATTTTCAGGTCATGGTAAAGGTATGCTGAAAAAAAATTTACCAGTTGATTAGGTAACGCCAGTGAAGTGTCTCAGACATCTAATTCTGTTCACTTAAATAGTAAGGTGACTCTTATTAATCTGCTTGCTTTGTTATTATGAGAAAAAATATTTAAATAATCTATTTAAAAGGAAAACATTTTTTAAAAATATCCCGACAGTAATAACTTGATTACTAATAGTGAATCTCATACAGATTCATACTAACCTCCCTGCTGTAAAAGCAACTGGGAGAGCTTGTATGGTTTAGTGAGTGTTGAAGAATGACAAGATACATTTATCAAATGTAAATCAAGCTACTTTAGCATACTTTTTATATAGGGAAAGCAAAAACTGCTATCTCTCCTTGCTTCCATGTGTATTTGTTCCATGGAGATTGCAGGGTAGTAATACTACACACTGCAGTGACAGTTTCTTAACTACTTACGGAAAGAGTGTGTTTACTCCAGGCTAGCTTCAAAGGCTGCTGTGCATGCTATATGCAGGCTATAATTCTTTAACACGTATGGGAATATGAAATGTATAATATGACAAAAGTATTGTTCATAAAAATTACAGTTTTCAAGGGAAGTGGTGATCTGGTAGGCAAACAGTGGATATGAGAAAGATGATGCCTGAGCAGTTGCTTTTATGGGGCTTCTGCTCTGAGATTCAGAGTTAGAGCTATTGGGTCTCTAACAGAGGCCAGAGCTTCAAGGCAAGCTTGGTCTCAGTTGCTATGTTGAATCTGGAAGAGACTTAGCTGAAAAACAACTTCCTCTCACTGCGTCTTGCACAGTGGAGAAGTACTGCTTCATAGTTTGTTTACTTGTAAATACTCTTCAAACATATATTGATTTTCTTAGGATGTGTTGCTATTAGTCAGTATAGATTATCTGAATGACCTTACCTTTATGTACTGTATAGGGATAAAATTATGTCTACCTTACAAGGTACTCTCTAGTCTTTTGATAAAGGTACTATGTGTGTTTTAATGATGTTTGTAATAAGTCAAGTGAGCTGAATTAGTGCTGACTATTTTGCCTTGACTATCTGTGCAAGATGACTATATTCAGTCAATTTAAACATATGTTGTCATATCTTTTATTTAAATTTTAGCTAAAGCAAGCATATCAGAAATCCTTTATGAATAAATATAGTCAAGGTGTTCAATTTTTCTCTTTTTACAGATGATTCAGCAGCATCAGGAGTGGCTAGAAGACTTGGTTATTAGACTCCTTTGTGTGTTTGCATTAGACAGATTTGGAGACTTTGTTTCAGATGAAGTAAGTTACCTCTGAGTGAAGAGGTAGATCAGCAGGTGATACCGTAGGAGATACTGCCGCAGATCAGCTCTGCTTTGTACGGTGCTACTGCATGTGCCTGTTGTAATTGCTCATTACATATGCTGATACATAATTTTCACCTTGTTTGTATAGCAGTTTTGGTCATCTGACTCTGCTCATACTGGTTTCTTTCTAAGTCAAATTTCATACAGAAATATCTGTTTTATCATTTACTTTATCCTAGGTGGTAGCACCAGTACGTGAGACTTGTGCTCAGACTTTGGGAGTAGTATTGAAACATATGAATGAGACTGGAGTTCATAAAACTGTGGATGTTCTCCTGAAGCTGCTTACACAGGAACAGTGGGAAGTGAGACATGGTGGTCTCCTAGGAATAAAGTACGCTTTGGCAGTACGTCAGGTAATAACTCTCATGACAAATTGCAGAGAGCTTTGGAACAAAAAGCTCTGCTCAAAGTTGAGAATGTGGCTGAACATTAGGTAGGTATGATAAAGCAAGCTTGCTTGCCCTGCAGCCTCATGTGGGTTATAAATGTGTCTGCATTTTTATATCCAGGCTGCAGAAGTCTGCGAGTTTATAGCAAAGTTGTACTGTTGTAACTTGATAAGTTACTTGGACAAAACATGACAAATAAAGACTGCTTGTGTGGTTTTGATAACACTTTCATGTACCAGGATAACAGAGCTGAGTGTTAGAAGAGTTTAGTCTATTCATGGTATTACTGTGCAAACACTGAGCTTTGTTTACACCAAAAAAACCACAAAAACAAAACAAAAACTACCCACCAAAAAAAAACACAACAAAAACTGAGCTGAGTTACAGTTCATTCAAGTTTCACGTGCTCAGAGTACATCTTAGTTGTTTGGCGCATTATATGCTTTTTAAGCTTAAAAATGCTTGTGATCTTTTTGGCAGGACATGATCAACACTTTATTGCCTAAAGTGTTGCCTGCAATAATTGAAGGTCTCCAAGATCTGGATGATGATGTCCGAGCTGTTGCTGCAGCATCTTTAGTACCAGTAGTGGAGAGCCTGGTCCAACTTCAGTCTCAGAAGGTGACTGAATTGTTTTCCATCAGTTCTGATTGAAAAGTTCACTTTTGGTCCGAGTGAAGAAAATAACGCTTATAGTCAGCACCTGGATTTTTCTTTGTTTTATGATAACCTCTTCTTATTTGTGTAGGTGCCTTTTATTCTTAATACCTTGTGGGATGCACTTCTGGAGTTGGATGACTTGACAGCTTCCACAAACAGTATCATGATCCTTCTTTCTTCCCTTCTGACTTACCCTCAGGTCCGCAAATGCAGGTAACTTTTTAATTAGTATTGCTTCAGTATTGCAGGTTTTACTGTTGCTTTTCCTTAAAATGAGGGTTAGAACAGTGTATCTATTCTCATTACGTTAGCAAAAGACAACAAAATAATTAAAAGTTACTAGACACTGTTTATATGTGAGGGGTTTTTTCCTTCTCTCTCTCTCGCCATTCATCTTGGGTATTTTAAAGGGTATTCGTTCCACTCATATTGTGGTCCTGCCCACAAACTACTTGTTTGCTCCTTGTTGACAAACTCCAAACAAGAGAGCAAACTGTGTACATTAAAACACATGCACGTACCTGTAGGACTTTACTATTGGAGCAGTTCTAAAGAAAGCTACATGAATACATCACATCAATAGTACAACCAGTAATTCTGTATGACTGGTTGAAGACAAGGCTTAGTTCCTCTCAGTTCGGGACTCTGTCAAATTAAAGGAATTGCCTGTTAGTATGTTAACACTTTTCATAATACACATGGTAAACTCACAGCATCTGCACTTAAGGTAGACGTTTTACACATCTTATGTTTCTCATCTTATATGATTGTCACTGCTGAAGCTGTTTTTTGCCCAAATCCAAAATTAAGAATGAAGTTTTGTCACTAATGCCATATTTAATTCAGCATGTACTACTTGCAACAGCAGATGTGCAAGTTCATGTAAAAGATCCAAGTTTTTTTTAAATTATTTTTAAACTCATAAATGCCTAATAATAACTTAAAAAAACCTCTTTTTTTAAATAGTTGAACAAAACCCAGAATATAATCTGGGAAACAACGTGGTAAAAATACATGTTTGAATCAACTAGTTCTTTATACCAGTAAGAAAAAAGTGTTTTCCTGAAAAAAGATACTGACTCAAACTATTTTCAATGTTTAAGCTGATCCTTTACTTAAAATCACCAAGCATATGCAATAATACTTTTCTTTTTAAAAAAGCATTCTTTGGATAAAACATTAACTGAGGATAAACAAAATTAACTTAGTGCTCTGTGTTTGTCTCCCCCCGCCCTGGTCACTGTCTCTGTCTTTTTTTCATGTACTAGTATTCAGCAATCACTCACAGTTTTGGTCCCACGTGTATGGCCGTTCTTGCATCATACTATATCTTCTGTGCGAAAAGCAGCACTGGAAACATTATTTACACTGCTGTCTACTCAAGACCAGGTAAGAATTAGAGTTATTAGTGTTTTATTATGATACATATTGGAATCTGCTTGATCATACGATATCCTTGTTTCAGAGCTCTTCAACATGGCTGACTCCAATTCTGCAAGACATGTTGAGGCACATATTTCAGTTTTGTATCTTAGAAAGCAACCAAGAAATTCTGGATCTTATTCACAAGGTATTTGCATGACCAGTGACCTAGATATATAGTGTTTGTGCATCCTGCTCTTTCACATCCTCTGCACTTTTGTGCAGATAAAGAATAGTTTGTTCATGTTAATTATTTCGTAGTTGGCCTATTTGATGCTTTCCTGTAGAGTGAAGGAGAATAGGATGGTTCCTACAGTTTATCAGCACACATATGATCTTACATAGACCATGTACAAATTCATCATGACTTCCACTGTTTCTTTCCCCAGGTATGGCTGGAACTGTTAAACAAGGCGTCTGTACAGTATGTGGTTGCAGCTGCTTGTCCGTGGATGGGAGCCTGGCTCTGCTTAATGATGCAGCCATCTCATTTGCCCATTGACTTAAACATGTTGCTAGAAGTAAAAACCAGATCAAAAGTAAGTGAAATGTGACCTCACTAACTCTTCTCGGGAAAACAGGAAATTGATTAGCTGTATAAAAAGACATGCTCTAAAGGTGTTAGAGGGGAGTGATGGTGCCTTTCTACAACTCTAAATGTAACCTATCTTACAAACCTTGAGTCTGTACAGCAAAATAGTTCTTGTCAGGTTATCCCTAAGAATTCAAAGTTCTGTCACGTTAGCATGCTCCCTGTGAATACTTCGTATTTATTTACATAGTTCCATAACCATCATGGTTCCAAAACCATCTGTTTGCAGGACTGAGTTAAGTCTAAAAGTATTGTGTTATTCCTGAAAACATGCTGAAAGAGGACCATAGAATACTATTAGCAGAGAGATGATTTGCAATGATTAACTACTTTAAGAAATCTGTTATCCAAGAAATGTTCTGGCTTAGTCCAACTTTTGCAGGGTATGGTGGTTATTGGAAATGTTATGGAATATGAATTCATCTTTTCTATTACAAACACATTTACTTTCAACCTCTCCCAACTTTATTCCATAGGAAAAGGCAAGCACTAAACTGCGGCAAGGCCAAACCCAGAATAAGGAAGTGATTCAGGAATATATTGCTGGGGCAGACAGCATTGCAGAAGATCCAGCAACCAGGGATTATGTTGTCATGCGAGCTCGGATGATGGCAGCAAAGTCAGTTTACTGGAAATCTGAAAACAAAATATTTGAAAGCAATTTATCTTTTTCATTATATACTGTTTTTACCAAAATCTAATTATGTAGACTTTTTGGGCATCTTCATTTTGAATCATTAAATGCAGAGTAATTTTAACACTAAAGTGACTGTTCTTTCTCCTCTTGTCAGGTTGCTGGGAGCACTTTGTTGTTGCATTTGTGACCCAGGTGTAAATACTGTTACTCAAGAAATAAAGCCAGCTGAATCATTAGCTCAGCTACTGCTCTTCCACTTGAATTCTAAATCTGCCTTGCAGAGGATTAGTGTTGCATTAGTAATCTGTGAGTGGGCAGCCTTGCAAAAGGTAGGATGTTTCTGCAGGAAAAATGAATTTTACTTACTATTTTAATCCACAGCTTGTCGTCTTCTACTTAGTGTGAAATAAAATTGCAGTTGATAAGCTAAAATGGTATTTATACATCTAAATACTAAAAGCTTGATTGTTAGATAATGGAGGAATACGTTACTCTAGCTAAATGCCAACTGTCAGAACTATGAATCAGTAAATATGTTCACGTTTCTTCTACAAATAAGTCTCAAGATGTGTGTTATCTAAGGTCAATGCTTCCTTCTAACATGACTGTCTTCCCTGCATTCACTGTCACTTCAGTTCTAGCGACAGACTGAAGGGTTTGTTCATAATCTTTAATATTCTGGGCTACAAATGTTAATGGTCCCTCTGGAAACTGGATTTTTGTAGCTAGATTGTGCTGTTTAGTGCCTAAAACAAAGCAAAAGAAATTGTGATTACTCAGAAATACAAATTATGTCTTTTCCTTTTATAGGAGTGTAGAACTGTGGCTATTTGTGTGCAACCTCGTTTACTTGGGGTCCTTTCTGAACATCTTTATTATGATGAAATTGCTGTTCCTTTTACACGAATGCAGAATGAATGTAAACAACTCATCTCACTATTAGCTGATTCACACATTGACATTGGAAACAGAGTAAACTGCAGTGTATTTACAATAGATCAAGCTAATGAGCTGGTAAGTAGAGGCATGCCTGCCCTTCCTTCAAATCTATTTTTGTCTTGACATACACCTTCAGCATGATTATTACACAGGCAGTAACTTTCAGAAATAATGTGGTGACTTTACACATCCTTTGACATGAAATATGTAATAGATGCTTACCACTTCCCCTGTGGTGTTTACAGACTATGCCAAAAATTGAGTAGAATGCAAGGTAGATACTTAACAGGAGACAAAATTGTCAGTGTTCTGATTCAAGGTGTAGATTCACTACTGAAATGTACACAGAAGAAACCAAAGCAGGCTGAAACCCCCTCAAAGCTACTGTCAAAAGACTAGTAGATAAACTGTGTAAATTCTAGGACCTTCTCCCTGCCCCAGGCATGTGTTTTGAAGTGGTTTTTTTCCTGGCTGTTCAATTGTTTTGTCTCTTTAAATCTGAAAATATCAGTGTTACGTGTGCTAATAAAAGATAGCTCTTGACATGAAAGCTCTGCAAGTAAAAATAGAGCTGATAATGGTGGGGCAAGAAATAAAAAGGTTTTTCTTCCAACCCCAAACTGGCCTCTTAATCAGAGAGAAAGATACGAGTATGGACAGATGAGGTAGGATGCAAATGAGGAGCTTGTGGATTTTGAAAGCCTGCAAAATAAAACGGGATTGGGGTGGGAGGGGTGTGTATTTCTGAGGGGATGAAGGAATAGGGATGGATGTGGTGCAGCTTGGGGCAGGGGAGGAGGGGGATTAGGATCCTGGATGTGTTTGCTTATGCAACTGGGCTGCTGAGGATAAGAATAAGAAAAGGTTTAAGTTTGTACGATTATGGCTGTGATGACTGTAGCATGATGGATCTTGAAGTTCTCAGATGGTAGTATTTATGTAGTAATATGCAGCAGCTTAACTTGGAAATCTCAACATATCTTTAAAGTTATAGATAACTGTATATATGGGCTGAGGGGATTTTGGCAGCCAGTCTGATTATGGCTAGCATCTAAAATGAACAAATTCCTAAGGTAAAGCTAGACAGAATCATGTGAGCTCGTAGTCTGTGAAGTACAGGAGTTTTCATATACCTCAGCTGTCTACTCTTGAATCCAGTAATACAGGCACCAAACCTACTCTGCATTGTAGTATGGGTCTTCATGCATTATATGTAAAAACCCTGTGCTCCTCCTTGCCATTTATATTTTTTGCATCCTTTGGTCATTCCAGTCATCAAGGTTATATGGAGTAGAACTCAAGGTATCTATAGAATGAAGCAGTACAAGTCTGATAGTTGAAAGACTTGACCTGAACATTTAAAAGTAAGACAAAAACCACCACCACCACCTCAGGACTAACCCTTTTAACAGCTGTCATCTTTACTTAGGAGCCTAACTATCCTATCAGTAGACTAAGTTCAGCATTTCCATGATGCCATGTTGCTTTTGATCTCTTCCCGTGAAAGATTTAAGCAACAGTAGTCAGCCAATTGTGGGTGGGGGAGGATGTGGCAAGTCCTGCCATAGTCCTGTGTTGTGCTGACTCTTTCCTTAGATTTTTATCACAGTTTCTTTCCTCAAGAGAAAGTCAGCTTAGAAACAACTTCTTCACGCATGGGACCTTGCGCATCCTTTGTGGCCTCTTGTATTCATAGCATATTCTCCTTTGCTTATCTGTCATGTGCCAGAATATCTGTATATATCTGGCGGATATAGGACAATCTAAATTTGGAGGGGTACATAACTGCCTCTTTTAGCTTGGGGCATCTAGACTTGAAATGTTCATAATATGCCTGATTTTTCTCCTTGAGCCGCAGAAACTACATTTTGGAGCCTTTCCTGCTATTTGCTGGAAAAATGGAGATGATAATACCTGGTGAAGTGACTCATGTTCTGCCATGAAAACCATGGTTTTCAGAGGATAACCCATTTTACAGTAAACAAAACAGATTTGTAACTCTTTCCTTCTTTTTATTAGGTTACTTCTGTTTTCAATGAAGTGACATCATCCTTTACTTTGAATCCTAAAATTCTACAGCAGCTGGACAGTAAACGACAACAAGTCCAAATGACTGTTACAGAAACAAATCAAGAATGGCAAGTGTTGCATCTGCGAGTCCATACATTTGCTGCGTGTGCAGTTGTGAACTTGCAGCAACTTCCAGAAAAACTAAATCCTGTTATAAAACCCTTAATGGAAGCTATCAAAAAAGAGGAGAATACACTTGTACAAAACTATGTGGCTTCATGTATAGCAAAGTTACTTCAGCAGTGTACAACAAGATCTCCTTGTCCCAACTCAAAGATTATAAAAAATCTATGCAACTCCCTCTGTGTGGACCCACATCTTACCCCACTAGCAGCATGTCCTGCACAGCCTCAGAGTAGCCATGAAAACTCAAAAGGTACGATATCTAACACTGCCAGGATTCTTAAAATATGTCTGCTTGTCTCTGAACTGTTGAGTATTTGAATCTTGTTTTCAGTGTTTTTAAAATGTCAGCAACCGAGTCTTCATTTATTGTAATTATTTCATTTAGGTATCTTAAATTACATAGTGTGCAACTAATTGTGTATAGTTTTCAGAAACTTCATGTACAAAAGACCTTTGTTCCAATTTTGTTATTTACTGTTGTTCAATTATTATCCACTTATGATCACAATTCATTTACATGTGTTACAAAGCTTTTCATTGCAATTGAATCGGTATGGAATTTAGAGTAGTCTGTTAGAAAAAGGTCTGACTTGTGTTATGTTCCGTAGGCTAATTAAGATAACAAAAGATTAGGACAGCATTGGAAAGAGAAAAATCAAGGCCAGGCTGGATGGGGCTCTGAGTAACCTGGTCTAGTGGGAGATGTCTCTGCCCATGGCAGGGGGGTTGGAACTATAGATGGTCTTTTTAAGGTCCCTTCCAACCCAAATCATTCTATGACTCCGTGGATTTTCTTTAAATCACTGTCCCGTGCTAGAAATGTATGGATTGAATGAACAACACAAATTAAGACCTTAATACTCTCAAAGATTATAACCTGCCTTAAGCTTTGACCATTATACGTTTTACATAATGAATGTGTCCTCCTTCGTCTCAGAGTAGAATAACATTCATATCTGATTGAAAATTAAGCTGATCAGCATAAATAGGAACATCAACAAATCCAAAGATACTGATGACATCTGCTACTGTATCATGATAGGAGTCTTGAACTGTTTGTAAAGGACACAGAACATGTTTGTTTAAACTTCAGAATATAATGTTGTTTTACATAAAAAATAATTGTGCAAACTTCTTATATTTGACTGAAGTTTTGTTACCTGTATTTCTTTGCCGAGTAAGAATTTATGTGGCGGTTTGCACACTTACGTTTTCTTGACAAGTCTGTAATGTGCTCTTAACAGAGTAACTCTACTCTGTACTTAAATTTTTCTATCCTTGAGGACAATGACACGGGTTTTTTTTAAAGCACATTGAGATCTGCAGATGACTTGTATCACTTCCACCTGCATTTTGAACTGCAGCTTAAATTGTTGTCAGCTATTCTCTCTTTTCCTTTAGGGCCCAACTCTGATAAAGATGGGATGCATCATACAGTTACGAAGCACAGGGGCATAATTACACTGTACAGACATCAGAAAGCTGCATTTGCCATCACAAGTCGGCGAGGTCCTACTCCAAAAGCTCCAAAAGCCCCAATTGCGGATCTCCCCACTGGCAGTAGTGGAAGCATTCCTACGGAACTTGATGAGGTAAACTTCAAAAACTTGCATTTGCAACTTGCACATCCACCCCTCCCATCCATTAGTTTGAATTCACTGGAGTTGATAGCATTATAATAGGGATGTCTAGGATCTTTTAATGAGAGAACTGGATTGATGTAGAATTTGGTGATGCAAACAGCATGTGTTAGTTGATGATTATATGATGTTTTAAATCTTCAGTGTGTCATTAAGAAAATTAATACTCCTGAAACATTTTACATCTAGTATGGGATATATGAATATCTCAATATAAATCCATGCAAATGGATTTCCATGAACTGTGCTGTGATTGTGTCCTGTTACCCATTTTAGTGTTGGTCATCTTCATGCACAATAGAATCTCTGAAGCATTACAAACAGTATTTGAAATATGACTGGCTTTAGGATATACATGTGACTTCCACACTTGATATGCTAAATTTTTTGTTACTATTTTATTCATATAAAACTTGTGTGTTTTAGTAAGATGCTAGTCAGGATTGCGATTCCTAAACAGTGTTGTGGATTTTGTTCTTAATTGTTAGTGATTTTTATCAATGCCACTTTCTGAAGAGGGTGGGAGCAGGAGAAGGGACTTATAATAAATCAAGTATTGCTTTTGGTAAGCTTTTCTAGCACGTTGCTGTTCTTGGTGTCCCCTGTATTGGCAGTATCTGAGGTTCTGGAACGGGAATCAGTTGGAAAACCTCTTGCTGAAGTGGGCCTGTGTCAGCAAAAGCCATATCCCCAAATTTATAGGATTTAAATAATCTGCTGTAACAGACTTTCATTTTTTTACCTGTATAAAAAAAAAAAAATAAATAAATGACTTACAGAGGAAAAAGAATCAATCAGCAAATGTGTCATAGGTAGCTATAAACAGATTTGGAATTAAATGCCTATGTAACAATGGGAACTGCCTTGAAAATAATTGTTAATTGTTTAATTCTAGGCTCAGAAACCTTACATTGTACAGAGAAGAGGAGCTGAATTTGCCTTATCTACTATAGCTAAACATTTTGGTGCTGAAATGGCAACGGGATTGCCACATCTCTGGGATGCTATGGTTGGCTCGTTAAGGAACAACATTCACATAAATAATTTTGGTAATTACGCTTCTGATTTAAGCTGGGGAAGGGGGGTGGGGCTGGTAGGCTGGGTGCAATATGTCAGTCTTAAACTGAACAGCTTTTCTGTTTTTAACAGACCGAAAGTCCTTACTGGAAAAAGGAGATGCTCCTGCCCAGGAGCTAGTAAATTCTTTACAGGTCTTTGAAACAACAGCAGCTTCAATGGATACTCAGCTACATCCCCTGGTAAGCATATTCCAAAGCAGCTTTTGTATGAAGCAATTAAGTCTGTTCATTGCCACTGTCTTAAATCTTTGTTTTGTAAGGCTTCTTTTTAGATGTTTTTCTGATTTTGCTCAAATGGTGTTTTTATTGCACTTGCTAGCCTGCCTGTTCTCCAAGTCCTGTTTCCTAGTCTTGATAAACTGATGAAGATACAGCCTTCTGTCTTGCAGTTAAGCTGTTACGCTTCAAAGCTATTTCTTCCCTGTGTCCTATAGGATGTTCAATTCTGTATTTGTTTGTGGGTTGTAGAATAAACTACAAAAGCAATCACCTACCTGCAATTTAGATTTGCCCTACCCTTTTCTGGATGAGATGCCCCAACAAGACTATGTCCAAACTTTGAGTTATGACACTATGCTATTGTGTTACACTGAAATCAGCATCTCAACTCTGCTTTATTCTAATTCCAGATTTCCTAAACCTGGAGAACAGACAGGCTGCCTGTGCAGGGAATGCAAAAATTATGGGAGACATGAGTTACCCCCAAGCAGACTGGATTTGATTCATTTTTTTAATTATTCCTTTTTACTCACTGCTCAATGTGAAAGAGTTAACATCTTATATGCATTAGTAAGCTCTGAGCTATTTCTACTCAGGAGAGAGATCCTGGAGTTAGGATAGTTCTGTGAAAGTATCAGCTGAATGTGAAATACTGGTTAAAAAAAAAATAGAAAGATAGGAAAGAAACAGAACAAAAAGTCACCATTATGCCTGCATCTCAGGCTAGTACTGAAAATTGTATTATCTCCAGTAGTATAGTTCAGAATAAATATAGTAGCACTGGAAGAGGCATAGAGAAGGGCAATAGGATGATTAAAAATATACAAAAAGGCTCCCATGCAAGGAATAAGTAGGCCAAAACTCACTCTGGAAAGGATGGACATAAGGAATAGCTGTAGAATTCTGAGCAGATGGAGAAGATTCACATGGAGCATAAGGAATCTTCTTATGTATTTTAAGAAAACACTGAAGTGATTTTGAGTGAATTTAGCACATGACATGGAAAGACTTTTTTATATATATGTATGTTTTATATATATATAAACATATATAATGTGTAGTTAATGTGTAGATTGGTTTTGGGGGTGCCAATACTCTATACGGGTTTCAAAAAGAATAAAAAAATCAGAGAATTGAAGAGGGTGGAACTGGTTCATCAAAGCTAATATTTAGGGACTTCCACACTAGGAAAAACATGACCATCTAGTATCTGACACAAAAAGGTATTTGTGCTGATGGAAAAAAGGCATGTATGTACACACGTATCCCCTTGGGAAGATGTGAATTTCCTTCTGGGTGTCTTTCTTGTTACACACAGTTAATGAGACTCCTAGCATGGATAATTCATCTGCCTAAACGTAAATGGGGTCAGTCGAGGACAAATTTGCTAGCTGGAAGGAATTCTTTAATCTATGTATCTGTATTTAACCAATAATATTTTTTTTTTATAAAAAGTTCTCAGTACTTAGTATTGTATTTTTCCAGTGTAAAACACTTCCTTAATTATCAAGGGCTTCTTTTAATTTGTATTTTGACTAGAACCCTAAACATTTTGTTACTTTCTGAATTTTAACTGTATTGGGGAGTAATATTTGTTCAAAGTTCAATTGTCTTTTTCTTCTGAAACCATTCTTTAGTTCAGAACAATATTTTTTTTTTGAAACAATTAAATCCTGTGAAGGAGCCATTTCAAGCATTCTTTGGGAGGCAACAGTGACCTTAAAAGACTGTTTACTTCAAAATAATTCAGTAATTTGTTTACAATTCATACTAACCATTTTCCCCCTACCCTCTTCTATTCAGTTAATACAGCATTTGTCTCATCTTTATATGTGCCTTCAACATCCCAGCACTGCAGTGAGACACATGGCTGCTCGTTGTGTAGGTGTTATGAGCAAAATAGCTACCATGGAAACAATGAATATCTTTCTAGAGAAAGTTCTACCGTGGTTGGGAGCAATAGATGACAACACCAAACAAGAAGGTGCAATTGAAGCACTTGCATGTATCCTTGCTTGAGTATGCAACAATGCAGAAACCTCTTTGCAGTTGCATAATTTGGGGGAACAAAAATTGTTGCCTGAAAAAAATGGAGGAGGAATGAAATAAAATGTTACGCTGTTTTCCTCCTGTAGACAAGTAATAGAAGAAACTTTCATTTACATTGCCTTTATTTTATCTATCAAATGAAGTTTTGGTGGAGGTAATTCAGTTTCTCAAACTATGGAATTCACTGGGTAGATAATTTTTTTTTTTATTTCCATTGCTTTGTTAGTATGAATCTTTTTCATCTGAATGTAATGCATTATTGACTCTTTACCTATTGTGAAATCTGCCAGGTATATATTGATGTCAGAGAGTCCTGAAGTGGTTAAAAACTATTTCCTTAATAACTGATCCAGGTGTAATGGAGCAGCTGGATGTTGGTATTGTTCCATACATTGTTCTTCTAGTGGTTCCAGTTCTGGGTAGAATGAGTGATCAGACAGACAGTGTACGTTTTATGGCTACTCAATGCTTTGCAACACTAATTAGACTAATGCCTCTTGAGGTAAGCTCAGGTTGTAAGTATACTGGATATGTGAACTGGCTTGTATCTGCTTTTTCACCAGCTGTAAAGTCCAAGCTTCTGGCTTATTAAATGCTGAATAGATGTTGAGACCATATCAGATAATTGAAGATGTGTCTCTTATAATGTAAAATGAGGAAAATGGGACCCTCTATTAGTAATTTTCTAAATTAATGTTACAGTAACATTTCTCACTTCACCTGTGTACATGAAGTTAAAGTGTATATTCATTAATTTTGCATGTAATTCTGCTTTTGCTAGTTTTGGCTCAAAAGTCTTAGGAGTTATGTATGTGCTCTCTCTAGGTATGTGTGTTGTATATGTGGCAAAGAGAACTGCATAAAAAAAGCATTAATAGAAATAGCGTGGAGATAAGTACAGTTAGTTATTCACGGTTCTTAAAATAAAAAAGCCCCACCCCACAGCTTTGGGCAAAATATTATGTGTAGTATTTAATTAGTACAGTAGTATTTAATTAGTACAAATTTGCTTCAGTTTTTTACTCCTACTACTATTGGCATACCTCAGACACTTTCTAATATTGCACTTCAAAGACTATGCTTCTAAGTAACTTACTTTCACCACCAGATGGTAACAGAAGACAGTTCAGAATCTGTTTGCATGTTTCTAATGAAAAAAAAAATTGTCAGTTTAATGGGTTTAGTATCTTTTATTATCTCAACTTTTAATTTAGCATAATAGAACCTTAGAATCTGACAACTAGCAATCTGCCTTAAATGGACCACCTTCTATATGCTTAGGCTGAAATGTTGAAAAAGTTGAAAGTCAGCAAATCAGAAATGAATTTCTGGCATGCTGCTGTTCATTTCGTTGCCTTTTGCACCAGTGCCCTTCATATGCATCTAAGTACAGTCCTGTGGAATACATGTAGTCTAGATTCGTTCTTTAAAGCTATTTTAATAGAATTTAGTGAGCATCTCTTAAAAATGTACAATATTTGTTTTATTAATTGCATACATATACATGATCAGTTCATGTTTCTTTTCCATAGTTACTCAAGAACTCCCTTAGGACTTCCCTTTCCAGTTAAAGAAGTTCAGTATCGGATATTGAACTATATTAAATACGCAAACTTAAGAATAAAGTAGATTAATAATTAGAGAAAATACCAGTATTGCTGTGGGACAATCTTTTGAATGCTAGCAACTTCAAATGTTAGGCCAAACAAGGAATTTAAATTGATGAGTGTAGAGGGGTTGGAGTCATCTCAGTGGAAAGAGTAAGGGGTAGATTGATAGGGACTAGGGAAATACTTCAAGGAATCCTTTTTTGAATCATAGAATAGTTTGGGTTGGAAGAGACTTTTAAAGGTCATCTAGTGCAACCCCCCTGTAATGAGCAGGGACATCTTCAACTAGATCAGGTTGCTCAGAGCCCTGTCCAACCTGACCTTGAATGTATCTAGGGATGGTGAGATCAAGATTGAAATAACTTTATTATCAAGTTTTCATAGACAAAGTTTCACATGCTTTGTGTGAAAAAACTTAGGGAGTGGTGTTTTATGGACACAGTTTTACTTTTTTAAATGGGAAGACTTTTTAGGGTAGGCTTGCAGATATTTCATAAGACAAACTCTTACGTTTTTTCAGTAGTTACGGTGGTATTATTAAAACAACAAAAAACCCTTTCCACTCTTTGAATTTCATGTCCATGAAGCACAACTTAGACTCTTTGTTACAGAACTATCTGGTCTTTTTGGTTTATTGCTGATATTTTATGTACTGCCTAAAATGCAAGACCTGAATTCAGCTGCTGGATAAGTAAAAGTGATAGATGTCTGAATAAGCTTGGAGTTTCTTATCTGTACTTTTGTACTGGTTTCTAATTGTGAGGAATTGGAAGCAATAGCAATACATAAGAAATTGGGAGAACTTCAGCTATGCTCGGTTTCCTGTATCTGAGAATAAATTTCATTAATCATTCAACCACAAAAATGAAAATATGACTGAGAGAAGGATTATAAGATAAATGGTTGAACTTAATCTGTCCTGTTTTATTTATAAGCAATCACGCTGCAAGTTGACCATACACTTAAACGGATTTACATGGTATGGTATTCACTTTTCAGACACGTTCTTTTAAAAGAGAGAGTAGGAAGAGCAGTTGAACAAGTCAGCTGTTGTCTGTGTGTATGTACATACTTAAATACCTTATTGGAGCACTTCTAACATCTGAAACCTGGGTTAGTTTTCCCCCTTCCTTATTAATGACATATATGGTGGAATTATTTGATGGCGTTTTCCTTCTCAGCCAGGAGCCCTCCTGAAGTGATTAGTAACTTGGGTTTTGAAGTGAAGCTAACTAAAGATGGAGGTGGCCCAGAAAACTGGGATGACAGATGTGATGATGGAAAATACCAGTGCCTCTTTTGCTACTGTGTATTATTAGCAAGCAAGAATGTCTGAGCATGCTTGTCCCCAGATAGCTTCTTCGGGCTTCTCACCTGGTATGGGAAGTACCTAGGAAGCCAAGGTGTGGTGCTGCAAACCTGGAAGAGTTTAGGTTTTTCTTTTGCCCAGTAGTTTCCATCTGCTTGAATTCATCTTTTGGATTTCAGTATCACTTTAGATCTAATTCTACTAATATCTGTAGGAGAAAAATCCATCTAACTTTGGATGGTAGATTGTGGCTAAGGAGAAATGGGTGTCAAAGGATTCTCTAGCCAGCCACGTGAGGTCTTTGATTAGAGGTAGAATAGCTCAGTCTTTGTTAAATCTTACAAGGATGACTAGGATTTCCTCTCTTCTATGCAATTGTATCAAGCTTTTCAGTGTGTCCTTTGGGGCAGAATTTGTCTTTTGTACCCTACAGCCCTGGATGAGTTCATCTGCAAGGAATCAAACAAGTATAGCACTGAGTTTGGATTTATATAATTGAGGAAATTGCAGATCTTTGCCATCTGTTTGTTTAGAATGTCTAAGATAGTATGAGGTTTTATTTCTTATTGTCTGTGTGAGAATTAAGTACTGTAGCCCTTACATTACTATTTTAAAAATATTATCCTAGGCTGGCATACCAGATCCACCAAACATGTCTGAAGAATTAATCCGAATGAAAGCTAAAGAACGTCACTTTCTGGAACAATTATTAGATGGGAAAAAACTGGAAAACTATAAAATTCCAGTACCAATCAAAGCAGAGCTCAGAAAGTATCAGCAGGTAACAGCTTATACTTTTATTTCAAGAGAGCAGTAAGTTCCAGTCTGATAGGATTTTATGGAAGGGTAAGAGTTATTCAGGTGCTTGGGTTTTTTGTTTGCGGGTTTTCTGGTTTTTTGTTTTGTTTTTAGCTGTGCAATGTGTATCTTGGACTTTTGGGTAAGGAAGAACAAATAAAGTAATACTTGCCATTTATACTGTTTTCTTTCAACCTTTTTTTTTTCCTCCTCTCTGGATTCTGTCATTTTTCTCAGGGAATGGCCAATGGACTGTGCCTTGCTTAGGCTGACTGTGGCAGCTCACTGCTGTAAAGCCAGGCCTTGTTGTACTGCTTGGCTGCTTATGTTTCTCCCTTCCCCCACCCCCTGCTTTGAGTGAATGGGCTGTAGTGGATACATTTACAGTGGGGAAACAAGCTCATAGTTTGGCAGGGATAGATGATAGAACATAGAGATGTCTGAACTGAAGCTTAACTAGCCAAAAGCCAGTTTTTACTTCTGAGGCACTCTTATTTTCTGATTTCAGGATGGAGTGAACTGGCTGGCATTTCTCAATAAATACAAACTTCATGGAATTCTTTGTGATGACATGGGCTTAGGAAAAACTCTACAATCCATTTGCATTCTCGCAGGTGATCACTGCCTCAGGTAAGCTTAAACAAATAACATTGTATCTTAAACTTTAATGATAGGCTTTATCTATAGTAATGACTCTGGATATAGTCCTGGGCAACTGACTGTAGGTGGCTTTGCTTGAACCAGAGGGGTTGGACCAGATGACCTACAGAGGTCCCTTCCAACCTCAACTATTATGTGTGGAAAAACAATTGTTTTCAAACTTGTTTTGATATCCTTAAAGGGCTCAGGAATATGCAAGAACAAAACTGGTGGACAGTGTTCCTCTTCCCTCCTTGGTGGTCTGCCCTCCTACACTCACAGGACACTGGGTGGATGAAGTGGGCAAATTTTGCTCAAAAGAGTATCTTAATCCTTTGCACTACACAGGACCTCCTACTGAGAGAGCAAGGTAATGCACTTGGATTTATGACCTGGGTAGAGTAAAATACCACAGACAGAATTTTGCCATTCACTTTACTACTGAAGCACAGTTTGTAGGCATGGTAAAACTTGTAATGGTACCTTTAAAGGCTGAAACAATAACATATGTAAGGAACATTTCAGTTATCATATCCTCTTTTTTCTTAAGATTACAACACCAGGTGAAAAGACACAATCTCATAGTGGCTTCATACGATGTTGTGAGAAATGACATTGACTTCTTCAGGTAAGGACTGGTTTGTTTTCTGAGGTTTTTAAGAGCTTAGAACTTTAAATACGACTTAAAACTATGGGTTTTCTTTTCTAGGAATATTAAGTTTAATTACTGCATTCTTGATGAAGGCCATGTAATAAAAAATGGAAAAACAAAGCTGTCAAAAGCAGTAAAACAGCTGACTGCCAATTACAGGATAATTCTTTCTGGGACACCAATCCAGGTAACTGCTTTTCTTTCTTCATAAGGAGTTGGGTAAGTAGTAGAAAACAAGCAAGAAAGATCTACTTTGCAGTCCATTTTATTGCGCTATCAGAGTTGTCTTGTTCAAAGTATACATTGTAAAAAAAGCCTTTCATTGCCAAATGCTTGAAACTGCATCTTTTTCTTTTCCCAGTATACCCACATATAAGGGAATGGGTGCAGGATCTATGGTAGTAATGGGGCTCAAAAGTTGGTGACAACTGTCTACCACTTGTTCTTTAAGTAGCAAGTAGGGAAGGGGAGAGAGTACTTCCTTATTCCTCTAGTGAAATTAGCAAGAAACTTGACTTGGTAACTCCATATTTTGGGCTTTGTTGTCCAGAAGAACTCAGGGTGTGGCTTAAGACATCAGACACAGTAGAAAGTCCATTTACATGTTAAAGTGCATGTACAGGTCTTACTGTAACTGAAGTTGATGAAAGAGCCAAGTTTCAGGAGCTCAAAAGTATGTTGAAGTGTTATGTTTGTAGTGTTTTATAGGCAGTGTTAAATATGTATGGAAATGTTTCCCATAACCTGTAACAATACATTACTTTCGAAAATAATTTAACAAAAGCTTCTTTTATGTTCAGAATAACGTCTTGGAGTTGTGGTCGTTGTTTGACTTCCTTATGCCAGGATTTTTGGGTACTGAACGCCAATTTGCAGCTCGTTACGGCAAACCAATACTGGCAAGTAGAGATGCCCGAAGCTCTAGTCGAGAACAAGAGGCTGGTAAGGATAACGTTAAGTCTTGGTTTTCTTGTTTTCTTCCATTAAGTTTGCTAATGAAAAGAAAACGTGTGGTCAGTTCCAACGTAAGAGATTGGGAAGGGGCTGAGTGTTTTGAATTATGAGGGGTTTTTCCCTAAAATACTGCTTGCATTTCCTTCACTAGGGGTTCTTGCAATGGAAGCACTGCACCGTCAAGTTTTGCCATTCCTGCTAAGGAGAATGAAAGAGGATGTACTGCAAGATCTTCCACCCAAAATTATTCAAGATTATTACTGTATTCTCAGTCCTTTACAGGTATGCTTAAAAAGTGACTGAGAGCTTAGTTTTTTTCAGCACAGTTAAGACCACAAAGGAACCACTTCTGTATTCCTCGGTCAACCCGATGTCAGCTCTGACACTCTCTGGGACCACAGGACTAAAAAGTTTTCCTAGTACGTGTTTAAAAATGAATTTCAGTCCAACTGCAATAGAGTGTTTCTTTAGCTTAATTTCTGGCATCGTTCTACAAGAACAACATCTAAGCATCTGCAGATTTTTTAAAGAATACTTTCCAAGCTGAAAGAAAATAAATTGAAAGAGATTCCGCTGTTAATATTGATCTTGTGCTACATATAAAGTAGCTTTCTTGATTTATGATAATTCAGAACTTGAACTTGGAACTAAATTCTAAAATTGACTGTTGGCCTTACTTCCGTCGGGGAAACATACTCATTCTCTTGTCTGGGGCCTGGTCTACAGGTTCAGCTTTATGAAGATTTTGCCAAGTCTCGTGCCAAATGTGACATTGATGAAACAGTTTCTTCAATTTCACTGAATGAAGAAACTGAAAAACCAAAGCTTAAAGCTACAGGTCATGTATTTCAGGTACAGATTTCTTCAGTAATTTTTACTACCTAGTTCATTTATTGCTGGTAACTGTATTTCTAGGTTTAATAAAAAATGAAAATCAAAATAGTTAATTTATAGATTTGTTGCCATATGATCCAAGTAAAATACTTCGATTTTGAATCAGATTGCCTGGAATGTGATGTATAGCTATTATGCTTAAATTATAGTTTTGTGTCTTAAATCATATAAAACTGTCTTAAATTTTTTAATGGGTTCTGCTCAGCTGGCATTCAGCTATTTTGTGGACCATGGATACTACTCTCAGTTAAAAACTGATTACCAAAAGTGCAAAACCTCAAAACAAGAAGAAACTAATTTTCATCTCATCACTTGTTATGCTACAAAATTAAGATTCTAAAACATCAACAAAAAAAGTTTCCTTAAGGTTACATCTGAATTTATGAAGGTTCATGGTCTTACAAAATTGCAGGTTAAGTCTTGGTTACTTAGAAACAATAATTCTCAAAGGCTCTGCACAGCTCCCAAACCCATCTACATCACACGCATATGAAGGTGTGGGAAACGGTAGTCTTCACAGTGTTCCTGCAACAGGAACCAGGATCATTATGCTCCTAACAGTTACTGGATACAGTTTGAAATACAGGTTTTCTTAATATAAATGCGCAACTTTATTTTAATGAAAATATATACTAAAGTCCAAATTGTGGAATGTGGCTGAGTGGCCCCTATACTTCATCAATTTTGTTCACCTTTTTTCTTTAACTACGTTGTTGCTAACATTTCTTTGAACTCATTTCCTAAATTAAAGGCATTGCAATACTTACGAAAGCTATGCAACCATCCAGCATTAGTCTTAACAACCCAACATCCAGAATATAAAAGAATTACAGAACAACTTGCAGCTCATAATTCATCCCTTCGAGATATCCAACATGCCCCTAAGCTGTCTGCTTTAAAACAAGTAAGTAGACTTGCATGTTGTGCCTTAAATTTCCTAAATGTGTCTCTACTGATGTTACAATTTAGAAGGTTTTGTTTAAGACTTCATCAATACAAAACCTGATCTTAAAACACTAGTTAAGTAGCAAATGAAGTAGAGTACAATGGGTTTTTAGGCATATGCCCTATTTTTCCTGTTAATTCATGGGGGAGGGGGAAGCACAAGCTTGCTTCAAGGTGATGATGTTTACATAATTTTTGCTGCCTTGTCAAAAACCTTACTTTATTTGTTTCTTACTCCTGTCCCTCTTGTTACAGAAGATCTTTTCTCCTATTTATTATACCAGAGACTATTAGTTAAATAAAGTTAGATTGCGTTACATACTTGAATTCTATTGTAAGTAAAGCAAAATGAAGACAATTACTATTCTGTTGACTCTGAAATTTTTCATAGTTTGACAGTGAAGCCAAACTGCATTATGTCATTTAAGTGACTGTCATTTACAGACTTCCTTCTGTACTTTATTGTTTCTCTTATTTCTACTTCTGATCATCCATCAATGTCAATATTTACATGAGATCTACTGTCATTTTGATGATACATTTTAATGTTCTTTTACTTTAAGCTGCTGCTAGACTGTGGTTTGGGCAATGGTGGATCTTCAGAAAGCGGTACAGAAGCTGTTGTGGCCCAGCACAGAGTACTTATCTTCTGTCAACTTAAAAGCATGCTGGATATAGTGGAGCACGACCTTCTCAGACCTCAGTTACCTTCAGTTACTTATTTACGACTAGATGGCAGTATACCTGCTGGTCAGAGGCATTCCATTGTTTCACGGTAAGCATATCCCCTCATAACCAATATGAGGCCAAGTGTAATGAACTATATTATTTATATGGTACAAAATTGTTCTTTTGTCTGCCTCAAAGCAGCTGAGGCTCATAAATTCATTATTTAAATTACCATACTTTTTTGTATGCAGGTTTAATAACGACCCATCTATAGATGTTCTTTTGCTCACCACTCACGTTGGTGGATTGGGACTTAACTTAACAGGGGCTGATACAGTAGTATTTGTGGAACATGACTGGAACCCAATGAGAGACCTGCAAGCCATGGATCGGGCACATCGCATTGGGCAGGTGAAAAACCTCTTAATTTCTCCTGACTTTTTTTTTCCCTTGCTGAATTCCTGTTTCTTCGAATTTGGGGAAGTTTGCAGCATATAATAAAAGTGACATTTAGGGCTTTCTACCAAGCTTCCCTTCATACTGCATTCTTACAAATACGCCAGATGTTGAAGTGTGTACTTTCTTATCCTATCCCCAACTTGGTATGCCTTCTCTTCTGTACTTCCTGAGCTGCTGAGCAAAGACCAGGGAAGAATGACCCTTCAGTGGAGGAAGAGATGCAACTGAGGCAAGGAACTGAAGGCAATCCCCAAGGGTTTTCCTTCTCTGATGCCTGGACAGGGAAAGGGTGACTGCTGTCTCAGCTACAGCTGTAAAAAGCAGTGAATTCTTAACTTCCTGCGTACAGATGCAATTGCAGTTGCCTCTACTGTATGCTAGCATAGTCTCATTCTTTTCATCTAACATCAGTCACGCTTACTGAGTACAGTTACTGAAGGGCAACTCCAAGTCAAACTGCTTCCAGACTGTCCATCATGAATACTAAAAGGCTATGCTTTCTTGAATACCTAAGATAGTATTGTTTAGCTAAGTGTGCTTTTTTTTTCTTTCAGAAACGCGTTGTTAATGTATATCGCCTGATAACCAGGGGAACTCTGGAGGAAAAGATCATGGGTCTTCAAAAGTTCAAAATGAATATTGCAAATACAGTGATCAGCCAAGAAAATACAAGCCTACAGAGCATGGGAACAGAACAGCTTCTTGATCTATTCACTCTTGACAAGGTAAAGAACCATTTTTAGAAATACCTGCCAAAACCAGAGAAAACTTAAGAAGCAGCATTGCTTTGAAATGCAAAACTTAATCAGACGAACACTTGAAGTTGGAATGATGAATAGTAGACAGCTCTCTGAAAAGCAGGAGGAAGTTATATTTCCCCAAAAGAATCATCAGAGCAGAAGAATTTAGTATATCCCTGAAAACATTATTCTGTATATTAATTAATTTTTTGTTTTTCTTTTGTGAAGGATGGAAAAACTGAAAAAGCAGATACCTCTACCTCTTCTGGGAAAGCATCAATGAAATCAGTACTCGAAAACCTTGGAGAACTATGGGATCAAGAACAGTATGACACTGAATACAGTCTTGAAAACTTTATGCATTCATTAAAGTAACCATCATATATTTGTAACATAACTGCTGCTAGTTCACGTATTTTTCTGCTGATATTCAGCAAACTTCAAAGCATATATAGTGAACCTTTAGCTTAATGTGTAAATAGACTTACTGAAAGAAGAATCTTCAAAAGACTGGCACTAAGTAGTGTCACCTGTTTCACTGGGGAGTTATTCTGTCTTAAACGTTTGCACTGTATAAAAGAACTTTAAATGTAAACATTGTGAGGTGGTTTGAATTTTACTTGTTCTGAACGGCTTCAAATTCTTACTTGGTAGAAGAATAAAACAAAGCAAGTTTTTACATATGTTAACAAGTTACTTCTGTTTGAAGTTAAGTCCACCATTACTTCTTTCTGTATCTATAATAGTTTTGTACAGTTGTTTCAGTGAGTACTTCAGGTTGTTCAGTGTACATTTTTCTTTTAAATACAATTTGCTTTTATGGTGTATTAAAGAAATTTTCAACTTAAACTTTAATTCAGATCATTTCAGGACTTGTATCACCAGAGGCAAAGCCTAGAAGCCTTGAAAGTACTGAATAATTAAAGGGCACTAGATATGTGCACCCACCTTTGTATATTGAGTATAAATATATTATGCTCTTCAGTCTTTTGACACCATCTTGAGAGAACAGCTGACTTGAACTTTTTAATGTAATGAGCTATATTAAATACAGGTAACGGCCTATTTGAGGCCGTGTTTGCATCCTATTAGCAGGGGTGTACTTTTTTAATTTATCTATAAGGCTAGAATATAGCCACTTTGAGAGATGCATGTATTCAGTATGTTTCAATCCTATATATTTTTTGTAACTAAGAAGAAATTAAATATACAGACAGACATTTTCCAGAAGTAGATTTTACACTGTCTAGGATTCTAAAATCCATGCTAAAGTGACTGTTTACTAAACTGATGCATGATTTAAAGCTTCTTAAAGGAAGAGGGAGGACTGACTTTTTCTTTAGGAGAAAATATACATAGACATACCTACATTCAGTTTGAGGGAATTGAATAGTTGAAATTGTGTAACAAAGATAGTAAAGGACTTCAATAGCAGTGAGTGAGAGTAATAATGGCTGTATCTTATGCAGCTTTTTATAAAAGGGAGGCAGTAGTAAGAGTGTTTCTAGATGTGCATATGTACCAGTATATGCACTTTTTATAAATATTAAATTATAGATAACTTACAGCAGTTGTCTGAATACATAGAATATATGTATAAATATAAAACCTAAGGTTTGTAGCTTGCTGTGTGCTTAAGCATCAGAGCTTAAAAACCACCAGAGACCTCAACTATGTAAAATAAGATGGTTTTAAAACAATATATAAATCAAGACTGTTCTGCAGCATTGGAGATGAATTAATGTCACATTTCAGTAGTTATGAACTGCCATATTGTAACTAAATTAGCATTCCATGAAAATAAAGAAAACTGGGAATATATAACTTGTATGTTGTATATGTCCATGTTTAGGTTTTTTCTGTAGAGAAGACTTTCACTGTAGCTGACCAGGTTAAAAAAAACTAATGCTTTTGGAAATTACAGCTGGATTTACTAGTATTGTATTAGTTCATTTCTACCTTCATACATAGAATATTTCTGTTGTGCTTTCAAACTGATAATCCAAGCAGGGGGAGAGACAAGATGGGGCTTGGTCTTCTGTTTGCAGAGAAATTATAATGCTGGAATACTGGGTACTTTAAGATAATTTGGTGCGGTAATCTGGTGGTACTGCCCAGAAATAACAAGATACTTGAATAAAGAAGCCTCTTATTTTAGTCATAAAATACTGCATATGTTTTTCTTCAAGAGTTTTATTAGTTGCAGTGGTAGGAAACTGCTTGGCTCCTGTTGGAAAATAAATACACAGCAAAGAACTGCTTTAAACTAGTTATTTATCACGTTGAGGTTGCTATGCAACCATAACACTCTTAGTGACTGCTCTCTTGGATATGACAGCAAAGAGTCCTGCACCTGGAAAATGGGGGAACAGAACCTAGAATAATTGTTTCAAGATTATTATATATACTGACTCATCTTAAATGTTCTGTGAATTAACACTTTCAAAATGGAAACCAGCAGGAACACTGCACTAAATATATAGAAAACATTTTTAGTTACCTTAATATTTAACTAAGAGCTTTTCTATGCTTTCCAAGGTAGGAGACCATTTACCTTGCTCTGGCTTGTAAGTGCAGTGTTCACTTACAGCAAAACTCAAGCAAGAAATAAGCTCTTGGAATGCCTCTAACTGCATTTGACCTGTTTAATGGATATTCAGCTGGACCAGACCAGGGTCTGGGCTGAAAGATGAAAGTTTTTTATTTCTAGGCTGAAATAAAAACTTAAAACATAGTGCAGGGATGTCTGGTTCTCTGCCCCTACTGCAGTGTTTATTTGCTAATGAAGACATACCCTAAACCTTGAACTGACTGCAAATTCAGTCATTGTAGGCCCCCAAAAAATATGACCTGTGAGTAGAACCACGCATGCTCAAGTCTTGATGGCATTGTGTGTAATTTGCACTGAATTACTAGGCTATATCCATTATTTAATGGCATCAAAAGAACACCAATAGTCACTAAAGCTAAACCTCCAAATTAACGATGTAGTCCTAGATTCCAAAGGTTGCAAATCTGTGAGAACTAAGCACCTCTTACTGGTGACCATATTCTTGGTTGGAAGAATTGCTTTGAAACAACTGTATTATTATGCTGCTTTTCAACCAAACTTTAAGACTGCTTGAAATTCTACTTGAAACTAAATGGCAAACTATCTTCTGCAAACATGCACCAAGTCTGCATAAACACTCCTTCTGAAACGTCTGTTAAACTAAGAATTCGATCTGACAAGTCTGTCTTCATGTATGTCATCTTTGGAATCCATTTAAGCGGGAAGCTGCTTTCTTTTTGCAAAAATGTAGTTATGACTATTGCAGGGGATTTTTTTATCCTGTTCCCATAATGCTTTTCCAAGCATTAGGGAAAGGGGTGTTTTTTCC
Organism: Burhinus bistriatus; assembly: GCA_013397275.1. Lineage (NCBI taxonomy): Eukaryota > Metazoa > Chordata > Aves > Charadriiformes > Burhinidae > Burhinus > Burhinus bistriatus. The sequence goes on along the minus strand of VYXH01006730.1, from coordinate 6,638 downwards.
AAGCTTGCTGAAACCAAAACTACACTGAAGATCCATGGTCTGTATACTCATGATTTAGTTTAACTCAAATTAGTTCAAGTTTAGTCTTTTTCTTTAGTCCTTTGTACTAGATGCCATTATCTCTAGAAAGCTTGCATTTTACCTTAAAGTGGTATCCCCAACTTTACTACCATCCCATGGTTCTACAGGTTACTAAGGCAAATGAGCACATCTTTCCAATTAAGTCAATTCAAGCAAAAGTAGATCAGCTTAAGCAATATTAGGAACTGTGGAAAACTTCCAAGATGAAAACATATTCACCTATATAACATTTTATTAACTTGCTTAGAAATGGCAAATAATGTGGTGTTAAATATTGCTAGGTGTGCAGCATTAAATAGAGCTTTGGCGTAGGGCAAGCTTTACATCTTTTAAGGACCACAGCAATAACTGACTTGTGGATGGTGATAAGTTGCTCTGTAATCAAAAGCTTGGAAGCTGCAGTTTTTTTCTTTAAGCTAAGCAGGGAGATGCATTATAGCAAAAATTAATTCACCTTTTAAATCACATTTAAGTGAGTTACTTCAAGGGCAGCTCTCTGAGTATAAGCATTCTTAGAGACATGATTATTCATCTGAATTCTTTCAGTGTCTTAGTCAAAGACGTGACCTTTGAATTTGTGGCCAAAACTGTATTAGTTGGCTCCTCACCTTCTAGTGGCTTCACTAGTTCTGCAGTATTCTCCTTTACAGCAGGTTTCGAGGTATCTTTTCAGTCAGACTGTTTAAGGCTAGCTCACTGTTCAGGAATTAAGCTTTAATCGCTACTCTGACAGCCAAAACTGGAGTCAAACTCTAGCTGAAATGTGGGATTCTGCCCAACAAACGAAAGTCTCTACTGGTGTGAGACTAACAAAACTGCCCTCTCCAGTACAGGGATACCACTCCTGGGAGGTGCTCCTGTGAGGACCATACAGCAGGATGGTAACAGAACTCTTAACTTCACACAGACATAACTCACAGTGATCTTGGGTGTGACCTAAGGGGTAGATAAGTTCCTTCCTTCTGCTGCATGCATGCACAAGCAAAGCTTTCTGCTGGCATGATGGTGGCATTAAGGGAGGGAAGGTACTAAACAAGTGATCACATTGCAAAAAACAAAATGGCAATCCACAAACTTAGAGCAGGCTTTCAGTCCTCTCCATTTATAAGCCTTATGCAATAAACAACAACAAAAACTTAACTTTCACAGAATCATAGAATAGTTTTGGTTGGAAGAGACCTTTAAGTTCATCAAATCCAACCGTCAACCTAACACCGCCAAAACCACCACTAAACCGTGTCCCTCAGCACCACATCTTTTAAATACCTCCAGGGATGGTGATTCCACCACTTTCCTGGGCAGCCTGTTCCAATGCTTGATAACCCTTTCAGTGAAGAAATTTTTCCTAACATCCATCCTAAACCTCCCCTGGTGCAACTTGAGGCCATTGCCTCTTGTCCTATCACTTGTTACTTGGGAGAAGAGATTGACCCCCACCTGGCNCGCTCAAGCACACTCCCACCTAACTGGGTGTCATCTGCGAAATTACTAAGGATGCACTCAATCCCCTCATCCAGGTTGTTGATAAAGATACTAAAGAGAACTGGCCACAATACTGACCCCTGGGCAACACCACTTGTGACCGGCTACCAACTGGATTTAGCTCCATTCACCAGAACTCCAGCCAGTTTTTAACCCAGCGAAGCATACTCCCATCCAAGCCATGAGCAGCCAGATCCTCCAGGAGAATGCTGTGGGAAACAGTGTCAAAAGCTTTACTGAAGTCTAGGTGGACAATATCCACAGTCTTTCCCTCATCCACTAAGTGGGTCACCTTGTCACAGAAGGAGATCAGGTTAGTCAAGCAGGCCCTGCCTTTCATAAACCCCTGCTGACTGGGCCTGATTGCCTGGTTATCCTGTATGTGCCGCATGATGGCACTCAAGATGATCTGCTCTTCTGATCAGATTTTCTTCTATTTCTTACGGTAAGGTATCTTTAATTTAATATAGATGGTAGAAGGTCTGTGCCAAGCTCCTATGTATCTTTTTTCTCAGTCAACAGCTAAATATACTATGTTGAACTAGTTGTTGTTTTGTTTGTTGCTTTTTTTTTTTTAAAAAAAGACCTTTCTTTGCTAGCCTCTTGAAGTAGAGAAGGATCTCCATTTCTGTAGCACTCTCCCTTTTCTTTATTACTGTATTGTCCAAAATGTAGCAGTTAATAAGAGCTTGGTTACCCTCTTAGTGCCTTGGGAATAACAACTGCATGTGCCTAAAGCAATCAAAATCTTAGGAAAGCAAAATGTTGCAGTACCCTACTCAACATTTTAATATTGCTTACATGCTAAGATAAGTTGTTCAAGTTTAGGTACCTATAACTGTTCAGTCACGACAGTCCTGTGCAAAGAGGAAATTATGAACTGCATTTACACTTGTTCAGGGTGAGAAAAAGGCACTTTTACAATGCAAATGTTTCTATAAACTAACTTTTATACCAAAAACTTGTACCTGATTATCTACAACCACAAATGCACATGCTTCCAGCTCATACTGCAGAGAACTCTTTTGTGTTAGTTTGTTTGGTTTTTTTTAATCACAAACAACCGTGCATTGATTTGCAAGGCATACTAGTGGAACCTTGAAATGGCATGTCTCCATGTTTTTATTTGTATTGCCTCCAGAACAAATGCACAACAAAGGGTTTAAGAAGGAATTTACTTCCTACAGAAATACTAAGAAAGAGTTCAATATGGGTGAAGCTGAACAAAGACTACCGAGGCATAGAACTTCAAAAAGAAAAATGAAGTTACATACACTTCATGTATGTAGCCCATCCTACAAAGACTTGTTGACTGACCAGAAAATGCTCTTGCTGCTGAGACATGCTGTGCTCTGGAACATTTTTTACAGGTAAAAGAGAAAAGGTGCCTTGTCATTTTTTTTTCATTAAAAACAACAACCCCACAACCAAGAACAAGAGCTATCTATTCTAGGGAACAACCCTGTATTGACAAGAGCTAGACTGGGTGACCTAAGAAATCTCATATTTAGCTTTTATTTCTATTGAAAAACCCAGCTCTGTTTTATTGGCTCAGAATGTTGATTTTTATCTTTCCCATTGGGATTTTGGGTTGGACTAGATCATCTCCAGAGGTCCCTTCCAACCCCTGTGATTCTGTGATAAGTGAGCCACGTTAGGTTCAATTTTCACCTAGAGCTTTCCAGGCACAAATGCAATAACACAACCGATAAGGGTAGGGTACTTTCACTATGCCCATGTAAGAATACCCACCATCACACAATGAGGCTACTTGGTCAGTCCCTCATGAAGTCAGGAACTATGCTTATATCCTGATTAACCAACAAGCATACCAGCCACCAAATTCAGGTTTGAAAATTACACTTACTTCCTAGAAAAAGGAAGACAACTATCAAAAAGAGAAACATTTCAAATATTACTGTTGGAGCTTTCAAGAGAAAGATTTAAGCTGCAATATGGCAAGGACTGTAATTTCTATAGATTCTGATAGATTTTTACCTTATCAACAAGAGCCCATCCAGTTCAGTGACTCCAATTGCCTCTCCAAGTGTTAACATTGCCATGCCAGCTGGGTGAGGTGCCACCCTCCATCATCATCTCTTTGAATGTGTCATTCCTCACACACTACTATAATTCTCAAGATCGGTGCACCACTGATCTCATTAAAATAAAATAGAGGAACGTACAGCTGAATGGGATGAGAGGCTGTTTTTCAGAATCCAAAGCTTCTGCGCCAATGAACGGTCCAAGATTCTATAAAAAAAATTAGCAGATCTGCTGCTTACACAAACAGGGCTAAGACTGAATTTACATTGACTAAGAAGTTGCCACTTAAAGCCATTTTAGGACATAAATGTGTGAAAGACTATACAAACTCTAATTCTAACCTATGCCAAATCTTGAATACTTTAAATGGAAGAAAGGGATAGCTGAAGAAACAAAGTACTTAACACCAGATAACACTAGGGAACTCAGACATGCATTTAGGAACTTTGCTAAGTTATCTTTCCCTCCCCCAAACTTCAAAAAAAGTCACACACTCAAAACTTGTGCTATTTTCTTAGCTCTATCATGTGGATAGCTAACTCAGTTTTGGACGTCTGTTGTTAATTTAGCAAGTAATCAACACACATACGCTCTTAAAGATGATGACCTGACTTATTTTCTTTTAAAGTAAAATTCAGACCAGGATTTGCTAAGTTGTAAGAGGAAAATTCCACATACTGAAGGAAAACGTTTACTGCTCAATTTCTCTTTTTAGATGAGGGAAGGACATTGATCCAGAAAGGAGCAACTTCAAACCCATAAATTCAGACTCGGGTACAAACACTGCAGGAAAAGCAGGGAAGGGTAAAGTGCAGAAATGGGGAGAAAGGAAGAGTAACACATTGCATCCTGCCAAAGGGCTGTTCCAGGAATGCAGCAAACTGAACTAATCTGCAGTTCAGTCAGAGGCTCAGAAATAGCTGAGCTATCGGAACAGGCTGGCCACGTCTCCAATACACTCTGGTTCCAGGGGCCTTTGCAGGGTGATGCTGTGCTGTCCATGCCAAGTCTGTGCCTGCCAGAGATTTCCCATATGTCAGAGTAATTACATTTCATAGTTTATGCAGGCTGGCTGCTTAGATACTCCATCGAGAAAACAGGAACACTTATCAGTATACTGGCAGCAAGTGAATTGAGTGGTTAGCTGTGGTACGCTTCTCGCTACTGTTTCTGTGTTATTTCTCTTTGAATAAATATTGTTCTCTCCAGATACAGGTTTATGTATTCTGATCCTGTTTCGCATGACTCATGCTGCACTTAGGGCAATTTAATTATCAATCACAGCCTAGCATCCTAGAAATAAAGACTTCAAGTAGAAATCTGTAATGATAAGCCAAGGGAAGAGCTAATGCAGATGTTCAAATCTAACTGCTTTTGCAAGTTAGTAAACAGAGCTTGAAAAACGTCAGTTGAATTGTATATGATCTCTGCCATAGCCTGAGAAGGAAGACATTAAAAAGACATAAACTCCCAGAAAGCAATGCACTTTGATTCCTGCCTCTCTTCTGAATCAGAGTTACTTCACTTAGGAGCAAAATTGATTTCTGACTCTGTGCTACCAAAACAAGTGTGGCTTTAGGGAAATGCTGCAATGTATTTTGATCCATTTCTCCACGCTGCCCACATCTCCACTCAGTCCAGATTATAAAACACTTCTGGGACACTTGCAACTGTTCACCCTTGGTGCTTCTATCTTGCAAGTATCATCATTCACAAAACACAATCTTGTCAACCAAACCGAAAGTAATTAGGTGCTATTTCCTGTTCATTTGGAAGCTTTGAATAGATATATAAACATAGGCGAAGTTCGTATCTGTGCATAAGTCAAAATACTGCCCGTACTCATATTCAGGAGAATGTATTTTCAAGAGAGAACAGACAAAAGCATCATGCACACTAACCAAACCAACAGTCAATACCAGCCCACCAGTGTTTGTCTTTATGATTAATTTAATGTTCATCCACTTAGGCATCATCTCAGTTAAATTATCAGTTCATTTTCAAGATGGAAAGGACAATGTGGCAGAATTCAAAGTTGATACTTCTGCTTTCTTTGCTTGCCCAGTAAGAGCTACAAGATGTGATCAGCATTTCAGGCTTCTCACGGCTAGCGCAGTCAGCAGTAGTTAAACTGTGTGTTCTTGCAGCTATATCACTCTTTGGCTGCGCCTATTATTTATCAGCTGAAGAGCAAGGCAACAAAGCAAGCAAGAAGAGTGGAAAAAACAAATAATACCACAACAGTTCACATGGGCTGTGTGGGGTCAGGAAAAGTGAAGGAGGAGGAAAGGACATGAGATGCACTTGCGATCAGCCCATTTTCCCTGGCTCAGCTTGGTTTACTTCTCCCAAGTTCCCACTGTGCAGTATTTTTGCCTCCAGCACGGTCACAGCTCCCGAAGCCACCACAGCATTGCTGTGGAAGAGATTTGAACTCCTTACCCATGGGAGCCTAGTGAGCTGCTTCATCCTCTTCCCACTTGAGCAGGAAAAGTAGCTCCAACCACCAACACCGGGGCCTGGTGTGCCACCACTGGAGGAGAAAACCAACCAGCCAGCCAGCCTGGATAAGCTTAAGTAGCAGATGGCTGCAAAGACCCCACAGCTTCTTGCATCTGCACAGAAACAGAAAGAAAATACAACCCTTACACATGGACTCCAAAGCCCAATGCCAGCTGTGAGGATGCAGCGGTCAGGGCTGCCTTTGTACCTTCACCATCCCTCACGCTCAAAATAAAATAATTCATAATAATAATAGAAGGAAAGGCCTCAAAATCACGAGTGCCTCACCCATCCTCGGAGCTCAGCGACCACGCTCGGTCTCCTCCAGCGCGCCCCGCAGCGCTCACAGGAAGGAGCGGGCGGCACCAGCGCCAGGGGCCGCGCGGCCGTTAGTTTCCGTTGGGCAGCACGCGGAGCCCGCCCCACCCCGCCCGTCGAGCTTTCCAGAAGGTGGCAGCCCCGCTCCGGCCGCCTGCCCAGGTAACGTCACGTTTCTTTGGGACAGCAGAGGGACGGTGCGGGCTCCC
>VYXH01006729.1:1134416-1154183 GCA_013397275.1 Burhinus bistriatus | reverse complement strand
AACCTGCTGGAGGGGGGGGGGGTGTCGGCCCCCGCCTCTCTGGCAGCCTTTTCAGAGAGGGGATGGTCACACCTTCCTCGAGAGAAAAGACCTTATCTCTCTGGCCATCATCCTCCTCTAATAACTTTCCTACTTCTCCCAAGCGATGCACGCTGCTCCATACGTGCTCCAGCTACACTCATTTGTAAGCACACTAAAGGCAAGCTAGCATAATCGTTCCCCGGGCTGGCAGGGTGCCTATCGTGTACAGTATAGCGTTTGATGTACTGTATCTCATACCACTGCAAGCTAAGAGACAAGCGAACACAGAGTGCCCAGTTACACAGGATTTAATTACAGCGGAATGCATTCTCCATGCTGATTAGGAGAAAAATCAATCGGGGGCTTATTTGCCACAATGAACCAATAAAAACTCAATTTATTAGAGCAATAATCTCAGCCCCAAATGGTCTAAATATTATTGTTTCAATTGCATTGAGGGAATTCAGACTGGAAGTGTTACACAGAGAGCATCAGGGAGTCCTTCTCCATGAATTCAGCAACAGTTTCTAACCTCTTTCCAGGGCCTCGCTTGCTGGCTCACAGATCTTTGAAACAGGGGGCCGAGTTCCCCCGTTTCAGGTTCAGGTGTCTGGATTGCTGCAGCACCTACACGGCAAGATGCTCTGCGGTCCGCAGCTGTCTATGCCAAGAGAGAAACACAGCACGCAGCTTCCCACTGGGTCTTAAAGATTTCCTGCTTTCCAGTGATTTATATGTGAAATTCCTAGAAGAGGGGAAGCCACACAAAAGATCCCCAAGCCATAGGCTGACATAAATGCCTTGTTGTAATATCGTTAGAAAAACACCATGCCGTGTGCCAAAAATTCTCTCATAGGGATGAGGGAGAAAGGCATTCCCTTGGGAGGGTGCTGAGCACCGGGCCTGGGCTGCGGCACATGGGAAGGATGGGGGGGACGGCAGTGCCCTCGCTTCCCCTCTCCCACGTGAAATCGCTCCCTTCTTCTCATGATGGCCTCGCAGTTTGCAGGGTGCTCCCGTGGGAAGTCAGTGGGAGGCTGGAGAGCGCCCAGGCAATGCAGCGCTGGTGGGCCAGGTCTCCCCGGGAACTGCGGGGTCCCCATGAGCTTAAAGTCTGTGACTCAGGAGATGCTGATTTTGCTTTACAGCTTTCTGTAACTCCAGTCATCTCTGTCCCAAACCGGAGAGGACCTCATTTCCTGCTCAGCGCTCTGCCAACCACAAGGTCTTTTAATAAAGCTGCCAGGGGTGCCTGGCTGCGGGAAGGACAGTCAGTGTTTGTCACCAGGGAATGCGCTGGCATCATAGCTATAATCTGAGTCAACAACCTGGCTAGCCCTGAGCATGACTTCATAAATCATGCTATCTAATTGAAAGGCACATGCTTATATGTACAGCGTTGTTCAAAAAGGATGCAAAAAATAAAATAAAAAGCAACAAACACTTCTTTTCTTCCCACTAGGCTGTTAATCAGTCACCTGATTGTTTCAATTTACATTATTTCATGCAGAAAAAAAGAGAAAACATAAAACCATCTTGTATAGCCATAATAAAAACACAAATGAAAAAATTCACCTCTTAATGGGAGGCTTAGCCTTTTTCTAACACATGCCTAATAATAGGAAAACAATCTTTAAGTGTTTTTTAATTTAAATTGTTTTCATGTTTAATTCAAAATTGTTAAATAATATTATCATGTGTCTATGTATCTATTTAGCATCGAGGCGTATGATATTTCAAATCAATTCAACCAGTTTTGAAAGGAGAGAGAGTCCTTTACCATGCCTGTATTCACTTTTTTTTAATGTTGGTTAATACACATACGCTGGCCTGCCTTTTTCCTCACCCTTCCAGCAGAAATTAAAAATAAATCTGGGAAAAAAGGTCCTTTATGTGCTTTTTGCTTTTCACACCCAAATCTTCCGCTTTATTTTTTCACCCATAGGATCTGTGGGATCTCCCCCTGTGAGAGGCAACTCAGCAGCTGGGTCCCCTCTGCCATCTCGGCACTGCCAGTGGAGAAGCCCAGGAGGAGCCCACAGCAGCGGCTGAGCAGCAATTTGAATATTCATATTTAACTCTTCAAACAACAGAAGATACTTCAAAACCATGTGTGAGACAAAATGGCATTAAACTTTCAGTCATTAAACCTCTGTTTAGCCGTACTTCAGAAATGAGCAGTTCATAACAAACGGGGAATTCTGATTGACAGTTTGCCATCAGGAGCCCTTAAGTAGGATTTTTCCAGCTATAACACAGTGTACTCTTCTGTGCTCCCTTTTGCAAGATGCTATTTCAAGTATGGGAGGGCGAGGAAAATTTACATAAAACCTTCATATATAATATGTGATTGCTCTGAAATTAAGAAGCACCAGTTTTTCTCCTATTGTTTTAGAAATGAAAAGTGCACTTTGCTTTCTTGTTTACTTAGTGCGCTCTCTGATCCCTTGATGTGTTCAAAGCATTTTCTATCGGCATCATGAGACCTTGCTTACCTGGTAAATGTTATGTGTGAAATGATTAGTGTTCAAAGTGCCTGAAAAAAACAACAGTAACGATGTCTGACAACTTTTTTCTTTTTTTTTTTCCCCCCTCTTAAATAATATTTAATGGTACGTTAAATGGGTTATGCAGCCTCTTCTTAAGAGACCCAAGCAACGTATTGCCTCATACTTAATGTTTTCATCCAGCAGCTAGTTTTTAAAAGCAAAAAAGCTGAAGGCAGCCTGGAATCCTTCCCTGAGCCTTTTCTCAGTTTGTTCTGAATTTGATAAGGAATGGTAATAATCTGGAGACAGATGCAGAAAGAAAAATAAATACTATTTCCCAATAAACCTCTTAGTGTGTCATTTGCGATCGCAGGCAGATACTAGAAATGCCACTTGTTAAATCCACTGAACATCACTTTTTCAGAAGTCGAAATGTTTTTAGCCAAACTGCTTACTCAATGGTTGCTTTGGATGTACCAGTTAGAGCCAGAGCAGCCCAAGGAGAGAAGGAAACAATTAAAACATTTACGTATTTATTTGATTCTTGATAGACATCTCTACAAGGTAGGTTTTAACATTTTTTTTTTCTCCTTAATTTTTTTTTTTTTTTTTTTTTTTTTTTTTTTTTTTTCAGTAAGAAGGATAAGCTTGGAGTGCCCAGTCACCGTGGTAACTGCCAGAAAAATTCTCCTGAAGTTTGAAGAGGTCAGCTAACGGGGTCAACAACTCTGGCCTCTCTCTGAGCTGGGCCTGGCAGGCTCCATCCTGCGGCTGGGGTGTTAGCGCAGGCTGAGCCCTGGGAGGTGGACCATTCCAGCTCTGATATAAATTTTTTGAGTCAGTTCACGGCCTGGACTCTCCAGGTGGCCTCCAAAATCGATTGTGACCTTGTGACCCTGTCTAACGGAGGCATAGCATCCAACCCAAGGAAGGATTTAGCCAGGAACGACAGCTTTCCACTGAGTGTTATTGGGGACAGTACAAACAGTTTTGGAAGCAAGGAGGTAGGTATGAGGAGTAGAGGTCATTAAAAGCATATTAAAAAACAATTTTAAAAATCCTCGTTAGTGGAAAGGTTTTATTAGCGGTAACACTTCCTTAAATAAACTCTTCTGGCAACTATTTTTTTTCTTCCCTAACAACATTGTATCAAGTATTTCAGTGCATTAATATAAGAAAAATCAACACTTTATGTATTCCAAACCAGACTAATATTTTATCTGCCTCTGGATTTTGAACTTGTAAAAAGAAGCTGACTGACATGTGTTGAACCAGATGTCTGTGAAGCATGGCTTTTTCCTTAATATCATAAAAATCAGGAGGCAGCTTATTAAAGCAGGTTATTTATTTTAGGAAGTAACCTCTCTAATATGTGCATTCTTTTTAGATTCAAAAGGCTCTTAATCTGTGTAATTTTATTTTTAAACTAGGAAATTAAATAACATTCGGAATAGCGCGGAGTGAAAGTGTGAGAGTTTCACAGGCTAGTTCCTCTGCTGATTTGTAATACAAATAGAGAAGCCACAAATGTGGTTATGTATTTTTGAAGAGAAAATTGTGGTCATGCTAAGGTCATATTTATAGAGAATATGATATTTTTTCCTTTAAGGTTTTAAGCAACAAACTATGTAGGGGAGGGAGAGGCTGCTGCAGACGTCTGATTTTGTAATCAAATCTAGAAACTTGCCCTTCCGAGCAAGTGGATTTGCTCTTGTGTTTTATTCCCGCTTCTACAAAACCTCAGCTCCACACACATTGCTCACGTGAGTAATCGGTAGTCATCAGATGAGTAAGTGGGACTACACCGAGGAGCAAAATCCAGTCTCCCAGGTGGAAAATGCTCTTAGATTTTGAATTTAAAACTGCCCTGAAGGAAGAAAATTGCATTAATATTTGCTCCCAGGCTTAGAAACATTATGCAAACTTATCCCAGTGGGAATCTTGCCCAAACACTTTCTGCGCCTCGCAGGAGAGGGCCTGGCTCTGACATCCTTCTTCCCAGTCACTTACCTGCTGAGCAGTTCCTCTGAGGTTGGAGGGGCTGCACAGAGATGGGGCTGTTAAATATGGCTCAGGATGAGAATCTGAGTCACTCTACGTGCTAAATATCACTGTAGTGCTGAGAAGTCCCGTAGGTGACTACAGCAAGAGCCTCGAGCTTTTAACTGTGGTAACACCTTGCTCTGCAGAAAGTCCCCCAAAATCCATGGATGCTTCTTGGCCAAGGTCCTACCTCTCATAGGGTTGGCATAATCTGCTCCGGTGGGATTATTTGAAGAGAAGATTAACTACTAGGAATAGGAAGGGGGGCAAAACTGTGGCCTGAAATAATTTAGGGCCTAGACCTGCACGTGCAGATATCAGTGGTGACACTCTGTTTAATTCCACCCTGAATACTAATCATAGTTTGTTGTCGTCGTCGTCGGTTTTTAACAGAACTATGCAGAAAACAATTTATTCACATTAGCAAGTGTGTTGATTCAGGGGAGTGCCTTGTGTGACTAAGCTTGGCAAGACATAGCTCACAGCCCTCAGCAAGGACCAGCACATTTGCTTGTTTTTTCAGAAAAAAAAACCCTTTTAAAAATAGGAATTGTGAGCAGCTGGAAGGTGAATCCTCAATATTTTCCAAAAGCATCTGCAGAATTTTTAGCAGCTTTTAAAAAAATATATATATTTATATCTCCTTTGTAACGTGAGTATACAGTGCACCAGTTCTATCTGACCAACAGGGCATCACCCCTGAAACAGATGATGCAACTATTCCATTGGAATTTTTGGACCAAAATTGTCCCAAACTTTCCCCAAAGCCTCAGGCTTGGAATGAGGAATCATCAGTAGAGGGAACGACAAGGGGGACTCAAGAGCTTTGACTTGCTGCAAATTCTTTTGAGTTGATTTCTATAAAGCCTATTGGATTAATAATCAACAAATGTCACTTGAAACAGGTCCTGGATTTGCATTTATTGTACCTCTTCCCCTTTTTCAGTTGTTCATCCCTACTACAACTGGGATGTGGAGTACCTAGAGGTGCCTACGTCAGCAGTAGCTGCAACGGGACTATTTGTCTTCCTCATCCCCTTCAGCTCAGCTCAGTGCTCACTCAGATTGATTTGATTCCTTTAAATACTTCTAAGTGCAGGCTCTTTTAGTTTTAACAGACTGATATATATGAATGGACTTCATACAGTGTTAGAGACGAATGCTGAGACTCACCAAAGGCTCTGGACTGGTGGCTCCCAGCCTCCACTATATGGATCACTGATAATCCATGAGGCCTTGGCGAGTTTGCTGCAGGTGGTCTGTGGAACTGTATGAAATAATAATGTTCATAGCCTTCAATAAAAATGTTGATGAGAAGAGTATGTGGCAGTCTGCAAGAAAATCTGAGGGCTGAGAGTGATCTACTAGCCTGAAAGCTCTGAGGATGTTTGCTTTGCAGGAATGCGTCTCAGCCTGTGGTCCATGGGGCATTTGAAGGTATTTTGAGAATGTTTTCAAATTAAATACCTGCCCAGTTAAATGAATGCATTTTATTACGCATCCAAGCAAGCAAAACAACAAAAAAAGACTTCAAAATGGAATGAAGAAAATAAAAGTAATAAATGAACACTGAAGCCTCAGCCTAGTTTGTGTTCGCTTGTATCCGCAACCTACACTCCCAGCGCTCCGCAGAGACCAAGAAGCGCTGCTCTAGAAAGCGGCATGTTGCCACAGCCTGGATCAGGGCTGGCAAAGGTCTGCGCGTTCTGGAGGAAGCAGGGAGGGCAAGCGGGCGCCGGGACTTACAGGTGCACTGGCAGAAGGTCCTGAACAAGTGCCGCATTTCCTTCTCCTTTTACTTCTCTCTGCTTTGAGTGTGTGCGCGGCTGGTGTGCAGAGGAAAAGTCAAACTAATTCTGATGCTTTCCTCTATTCTGGGTGGACTAAATCAGAGAAAGCACTTACGGCAGCCTTTGTGGAAGGGTTACAATATAGGTTGATACTTTAGGAGCTATAGGAAGTTCTTAATCCTTCCCTGCCTACAGGACTGTCATTTACAGACCTGCTATTGTCTCATCTTTTATAAGGATGTTTCCTTACATTAAGGTTCCAAGAGCAAGCGGACTGCCATTGTTCACAGCTATTTCAGTTTGTGGCTTAATGCACGTCTAATATTCTGTTTATGCTTTCACTGCTCTCCTACTTGGCAGACTGTACCTACACGGCTGGCTTAGGTGACATCATTCTCAAAACATTAATTTCTGTGTTTCTTTTTTTTTTTTTCTGATTTGTCTGTGCATCTTGATTTTGCATTAACCTAGTGTATTACAGGTAACATGCACATGGAACTTTATGCATTTAATTGGTCATTTCATGTTCAGTTCTTGTTTGATGAACAGACACACTTTCTTATAAAAAAGCTTCAATGTGTTGTTTTTCCTCCAGGTTAAATCCCTTTTATAAAAAAAAAATAAATATCTCTTACCATGTAACAAGAATGAATTCAGCCACAAGCAGACAAAATGGAAGTGTAGATTATTTTGGATGTATAAAATTTAGCTTGAGGTTAGTGGTGGTTTAATTACAGGATTTTTTTATTGCTATTCATACAGACATCCATTGTTTTCTGCTTTGAGTGATCTCCAGCTCAGCCCCCTTCAGAACCCCATTTCTGGCAATCTCAGCAACACGTGGGGGTCTGGCAGCTTCCGCAGACATGGCCATCTTCCCTGCGCTGCTCCTTCTTCTGCGCTGTTACACCAGCTCCACAGCCTGTCATTTCTCAGAAGCCCTTAATGATGCCTTTCCTCCATCATCTGCCCCGCGGCTCTTCCAGAATCGGACACTTTTGTCAAAGTTTTTTGAACCAATCTAGAAATAGATGCTGCAATAAAGGCAGGTGATCTGGTGACTGGGTGATGTTCTGACGCTGCCTTCCTGCCCTGCCTTGGGCAGATTACTGACCTTCTCCAGAGCTCAGCTCTTTGTCCNAAGGGGGGTGGGGTGGGCTTTCTTTTTTTTTCTGGCAAGCTGGCATTACTCATCAGTCTCATGGTAGTTTTGTTTGAAAAATGCTTGTGTTAGAAAAAGTGGATTTATCAGCTCAGCACTGTATGGTGCTAGCATGCAGCCCAACAAAAGACAAGTGCTCATTTCAGTAACGCTTGCAGCATTTCATGGGGCCCCCCAAATAGGCTGAACAAGGCTTCTCTGGCAACTAACCCCAAGTACAGTGGGAAACGTTAAAGTGGCAGTGTCACTGCCTGGAAAAGGGATTCGGTTTTCTTCCATCGTTTATTGCTGCTTTTTTTTAAAAAAAAACTTATTTTTTATTAATANAAAATAAATATCTCTTACCATGTAACAAGAATGAATTCAGCCACAAGCAGACAAAATGGAAGTGTAGATTATTTTGGATGTATAAAATTTAGCTTGAGGTTAGTGGTGGTTTAATTACAGGATTTTTTTATTGCTATTCATACAGACATCCATTGTTTTCTGCTTTGAGTGATCTCCAGCTCAGCCCCCTTCAGAACCCCATTTCTGGCAATCTCAGCAACACGTGGGGGTCTGGCAGCTTCCGCAGACATGGCCATCTTCCCTGCGCTGCTCCTTCTTCTGCGCTGTTACACCAGCTCCACAGCCTGTCATTTCTCAGAAGCCCTTAATGATGCCTTTCCTCCATCATCTGCCCCGCGGCTCTTCCAGAATCGGACACTTTTGTCAAAGTTTTTTGAACCAATCTAGAAATAGATGCTGCAATAAAGGCAGGTGATCTGGTGACTGGGTGATGTTCTGACGCTGCCTTCCTGCCCTGCCTTGGGCAGATTACTGACCTTCTCCAGAGCTCAGCTCTTTGTCCGTAGAATAATAATAATAATAATAACTTTGCAAAATGCTTTTATATGTCTGAAAGACTCAATGCAAATTAAAAGCTACCTAGATTTTGTCAAGCCTAACTCCATCTTACACTCTCCGCCTTCTCCACTGCCGTCTTTTAGCTGCCGAAGATTATCCGATAAGCCTTTCACAGTTAGGCTTTTGCTTCATGCCTTGCGTATAGCAACATTTGGGCTTTTAAATTACCCTCGTGTTCATAACATACATAGCAGCGCTGATACATTTTTTCCCCACGCATTCTCGCTCTGCTGAACCCCCCCTCCCTGAACAAACTACAAACACCTCGATGATGCACGGTCTCGAGTGCCCGGTAACCTTCGTATACTCCAGGCAGCGCCCAAGCTTTATTATGATCATTAGTGGACCAGCGCACATCGACATGTGTCATCTATTCCTTCCCGAGCCCCAGTTCCGCCGTGCTTAGCAGTTCCTCTCGCTGGTGAGTTGCTCCTGTAGTTTCCAGTTACGCAACCCATCTCGTTTTGTGAATATGTGAANTTTTTTTTAAAAAAAAACTTATTTTTTATTAATAAAGACTATGAACTGCATTAGGAATTTCACTGACTATTGGAGAAAAAAGAGGCCTCACTGAAAATGTTGTGCTCTTAGAAGTGATCTTTTTCTCATGGTTTCTCGGAGCGTAGACCAAAGTGTCAGCCTGTCCTTCCCAAAGTGTGTGTGTTTTCTGGGGAAAAATAAGACACTTGCAGCTTTTTCCAAGTAGTACTACAAAGTCAGCCATGCTGCAGCCTTTCAGGGAGAACTTTTTCTCTGCTTAAATCAGTTTATTTTCAGAATGATTTGCTGCACTTACACTTTCTTTTGTATCCGCTGTTCCAGAATGCAAATACAATCTGGAGAGTTTTCTGCATTTAATTGAATGTGTCAGGTGGTTAAAATCATGTTTTAAAAACAGTATTACATACTGCAAATGTGTAAACCCCTTTGTTCACATATATTTAAAACAAATGTATTTTTCAGTATTTATTTATTTATTTATTCTGTCTGTTTACACTCCATACAGATGGTGAAGACAAACCAGTGAGTTTCACTTTTGCTGAAAAAATTGTCTTTTACATTTTCAGGTTCTCACATACTGGCAAGATGCTACAACCCCCATGTGACAAAGATCAGAGGGAAATACTTGCTTGAAGAAATCTTTGTCATTAGCTGCATTGTAAGTTTTAGAAAAGGTTCAATTTTATAAAATACAAATTCTGGACTAATTGTTCCTCTGAAAGCCTTTATGGTCTCTTTACTACCCACCTCTACTCAGGTATCCAACAGAAGTCAGAGACGGGTAAAACACGTCTTCAGAGATCTATAAATCAGTTATATCTATTTTTAACTTGCGTTTGCTAAAATGTCATTGCGTACCATAACTTGCATCCAGACAAATGTACCTAAGCACGCACAATTTTAAGGCTCCACAACAAGCAAATGCATCCCCCCCATGGGGGCACACCCACACCCACACACTCCCACAAACACACACACACAAACGTGTTTCTGTGTGTTCACCTCCCACACATAGGTGTGCTCCAGATGCTGCCGTGACTGGGTGGGAGGAATGGGTGCACACTGCTCCCATCCCATCCACTGGTGCACTGTAGAGAGAGGTGGCTACGGTGAACTGTGCTCTCTCCAAGGACAGAGGTTTGCGGTTATCGGCTGCTGGAAAGCCTGTAACACCTCAGAAAGAGATGTAGAGGCCAGAGACATAAACGTGCTCTGGCATCACGTCATGACTGCACACACAACCTGCAGCCCCTTTAGCCACCACACCCCGGCCCGCAGTGTCCTACAGCATCCCGTGGGCACACACGAAGCAGCCACCTCTGGATACCAAGGGGTCGCTGTGACTAACCCGTCGGGATTCAAACCCGTCTGAAGACAGCGCTGTGGTAGCCGGTAAGATGTTTGCATTCAGCTCGGTCCCGGAAAGCTGGGTACCTCCTAGAGTGTTTCCAAAGTAGTGCGGACAGATTGGAGACCCTTGGTCCTTAGCCAGACCGGTCACAGCTAACATACTAAAATGATGCTTCAGAGAAGCAGGGAAGACGTTCAGGAGTTCTTTCTTCCTAACTGCAGTAAATTTGAAAGCTATGGAGAGGCAACAAGAACAGGCTGGGGAACCAGGCTTTGAGGGCCTGGAAACTGTTGAAGACCTTTCATTACTGATACTCCGATGCCCTTTATCTTGTTCCCACCCAGGGCAAAGCCATGCCGAGACTGCTCACTGCTCCCCTGGGGCTGTTAGTGAATGATATTTCCTTCGTGACCCACCGTACCCTCAACGTTTGTAGCTCATGCTCCTGGCAGAGCACTCAGGGCCAGGTACACCGCAAGACCCCAGTGTAAGAGTGTAACTAAGAAACGCAGTTGGGAAGGCCAAGAAAAGGTTATCTCAGTAACTATGTAAAGGCAGGGGTGGCTGTTTCGGCATGGAGAGCAGGTACTGAAACATTTCTCCCACACCTACCGCAGCAAAGTTGTGGTCATTGACTTGAGTGACAGGAGAGTGGGAGACTGGGATGTCTCAGCCCAAACTCCCTTAAGCCTTGGCTTGATGGGTGAGATCTTGAACGTAGCCAGAGCCTATGACATTAAAGGCTTTATAAAAGCAACAGTCCTAGTTTAAAACCAGCCTCCCACGTTACCAGCAGCCCCAGCAGGTGTAACGTAATCCAGCAGCCCAAGCCAGCGAGTAAACAAACCACTGCTTTCTGAATGAGTTGCAGCAGCAAAATGCTCCTAACTGGGAATTACAGTGGATATTTGCTCTAAGTGAGCTCTGCTGCTATTGAAAGACCTGTGAAAATGGACAGGCTCCTGTGACTGTTGATTCTCCTTATCTACACTGAAAACGAGGTAGGGGAAAAATTTCCCTAATAAGTCTGTAAAGTTTAGTGGAATTGGACCTGATCTGGGTCCTTGAACTTCAGTGGGGTCTGTTGCTGGTTTTCCCTAAGCCTACTGCTTCAAAATTGCCAAGCGGCATTTAATATTGTCCCCAAGGAAGCTGCGTCCCTGCTCTTCTGCTGGGTTCCCAGTCCCACCTCCAGTGAACAATATTAACTGAAGGGCTTCTTACTTGGGTACAACATTGATCACTTTTTCCTCCTTCAATGCCAACTCCTAAGCCTCCCTAGACAGCCTTACTGTACCCAGACCAGCTGCGTCCAGCTGGACAGAGGTTGATCGCACCGTTTTAGATCACCTCGGTGTTACTGCCTGGCTCCCTAGCTGGGGGAAGTGCATAAAAGCAAAAGGGATGGATCTGTCCAAGTGGAGTCTGGACCTTGACAAGTATTATGGGCTTGGCAGGCTCTAAGACTCACTGCAGAGTCCTTGGAGCGTACAGACCGTGGGCACACTACGCTGAGGTACCAGCGGTCCAGCTCTGCTCCCGTGTTTCTGCTTCCCAGCCTGGGTCCCATCCTGCCCCCGAGAGCCTCTCCCCCCTCCCTGTGCCCACGCTCCGGTTACTCATGAGTTATGATAACATATAAGCAGCTTAGAGAATTCTTATCGGAATAAGTTGAACACAATGCAACATTTAACTCTTAATGACGGCCACCTCTGACTGTGAGTGACATATTATAAATTATGTTTGAACTGGATTTTTCTTTCAGAGGCAGATACTCCCTCTGCCACCCAGCCAGCCCTGTAACGTTGCACTTGTGGCCTTAATCCCACTTGGATGTGTGCCCTGCTGCCTCCACTTTCCGTCACTTGGGTACTTTAGTATTCTTGAACAAGTGAACAATCTTTGTTTCTGTACCTTATTAGGCCAAAGACCATAGCAGCTAGCGATGGCATCAGCAGGCCCTGCAGGCAGGATTCTCTGCAGACACAGCCAACCTCCAACAAACCCCTTTTTATCCTCCTGTTTCTAGGAAGAATTATGATGGTGGTGCCCTGCTGTTGATCAGTCAAATCTGTGGTAGGCCTAGAGATAAGTCCTGTAAGTGTGGTGTACTGTAAAACAGCGGCTCCCATTCATTAGTAGCTTGTGTGTAATAAACCACCCAAAGGAGGGGGGTGGGGAGGGAGAGGGACGAGCAGCTGCAGTATGCGGGAACAAACAACACAACTCATTCTTGGGAGCCAAAACTTTCTAATTTGCTGCTGGGCTGCTGGGAGAACTCAAATTCTTTCTGATAATACGCTCGTGCCCTCAGCGTCTCTCCCTGCCTTTCCCGAGTCATGCTCTCTCGAGGTCCCCAAGTCTGGGACAGTTTCACTTTGAACCCAAAACACAGAGGGCAGTTGAAGAGGGAGGAGGGGGACACATCGCCCACCCAATGTTTGCAGACTCTGGCGTAAGAAAGCCGGGGACTCGGAGACAAGCCGTTCTGCCGGGGAATGGCTGTTGCACGTATCTGCTTGTGCAGTGAGTAAACAAAGCATCACATGGGCTGCAGAGCAAGCACCAGACGCCCAGCAAACCCATGCGTATCTGAGGCACGCAGGAGGGACAGAGTATCTCAAATGTTAATGATTTCGAGGCTGGTGGAATATTTAGAAACTTGTATCTCCCAAGAGGCAAAAAAACCCCAAACAAACCCCAAATCAGTAATAGCTGAAAAATTATTTGGCTTAATTTCTACCGGTTTTCTTTTTTTTTTTCCTTCCACAAGTTCCTGTAAATATTTATACGAGTGTAATATTTCTCTGTTGCCCTGTATTGGAAACTGCTTATAGGCATGTGAATTTGAACGGAATCTGCTAAATATAATGTAAGATGTTACACGTGTTGAGACATCAGTAGTTCCTAATACTTGCATAGCTGTGAATATGTTGGTGCTTTAGGATCTCAGCCGTGGACCCTCCAACTGCCTGTAGAACGTTCCAGACCAGGAACTGAAATTATTGCGTGTTGCACAACTGCTCTCATGGACCAGACCTTTGTGCTAAAATTCGTATTGTCACGAGAAGACAAAATTATTTTCAGATAGATGCTGCTCTGGAGGACCGCTGTACCCTCACAGGAGATGACAGTGACTGCTTTTTCACAGGGATGTGCCAGGCTGTGACGGTGCTTGGACTGCCTCCTAACACTTCTATAGACAAGGGCTACTTAAATGGCAAATTCAGGCTTGGGCCAAACTGCGAATACTGTTTATGTAAGCAAGGCAAAGTCTCAGATCTGAGGTTTTCCACTTTCCTGCAGGAGATCCATCTTTCTTTCTCCTCCCCTGACCTCCTGGGGAGCTGTGCTGGGAGATGCCAGAGTCTCAAGCTGTGACATGAGAGGTGCTTCTGCCAGACTGCTGCTTGGTAAAGTTACCCACTGGGTTGAGGTAAAAACGTCCTGAAGAACCCTTGCGTACACCTACAAACTGGTGTTAACTAAATCTGGGCACACAGTGGTTTTCTCATCTTCTGAAAGTTTAGGTAACCTGCCACTATGAGTTCCCATTGTGGCATTTTGGCGTTTTTGACAAAGTCAAAGTAATTTGGCATTTTGATTTTCCTTCCCCAAACTTGGATAGGTGGGTAGGTAGGTAGATACCTTTACAGTAGAAATTCCCGGGTCAGTGCCCGTTTCCAGCATGGAGCCTGATCTCACTACTGCTTGCCGTTTCCAGGATGTCCAGCTAAAGATGCAACGAGGAGGACTTTATGGGAATCTGTCCGTGACTTCTCAAAGAAAATGACAAAGGCAACCCCTCTGGTAATCACCACATGCCTTCGCTGTACAAGCAGATGGGTCTGTAGCAGAGAACTGTCAACTGGAAAACTCCAACACTGATCTTTGTGCATTTCATGTGAAACAATGTTACGTATCACACAGTAATTATCAAGAAGGGCCCATTTTTTGGACGGACCCGCTCCCCTGACAACAGACAACATACGACAGTTACCTACCTGTGATCGTGTTGTCGGCAAAACATTTGAAGTTATAGATGAGACCAGCAAATGAAGTGAAGGTGCTGGGTACGTATGAAATCAGGGGAGGGAGCTTTTTCTGAGGGCTTGGGCCCCATCTCCAGCACCAGCAAAGCCATGTAATCCTTCCCTTTGCAATTAGAGCTGCAAAATAACCCCTGGGCCGGAGCACTCGCGCGAGGAGCAATTAGACAAGCTAGACAGTGGGAAAAGCTAAAAATAGTAAATAATCTGCCTCCACAAAAATACCTTGAATCATTAGAAAAGGATGTTTCATGCATTTCCTGGGAATCCGTTACTGCTTTTGTATTTCATAGTGCTCTGCTAGAAGGGCTATATTTTAACTGTTGTTTGACAGCGTTAAACGTGAGTAACGCAACTCTCTTCTTACGCTTGAGACACTGGAAAAAGCTGAGGAAGTCCTGAGATTTTCATATCTAAGCGACTGGAATTGGGGGAATTGAATTTGTTCATATTGAACTGAGGCAAAATATGCCTCAGTGCTATTTTAAGAAAAGTGGTCTAAGAATTTGAGAGTAAAAAATGACTTATTTTGAGTTATTTAATGACTCAGCCCAGTTTTCTTTAAAAAAGGATGAATCAATGATATTCATCCATTAGCTGAATCCAAACTATTATAAAAACTCTCCTTTTAGAAAATATATTATTTGTGAAAGGATGAAACTGTTGACTTATTTTGCAGCACTCCTGAGCTGGATGAAATGTAAAAACAAAAAGGCAAATCAGAGCAGGATATTTTTAGTCTTTTGCAGGGAACTATATATGATGCTATTTAATTAAGGATGACTCTTAAAGGATGATTTGACTATTTATTGCAGAGAAATTAAATTTCTGATGGATTTTTTAAAATGTAACAAAACTCAGACCTGAGGCTTGCAAGCAAAAAAAAGTATGTTCAGAATTAGCTGTTTGCTAATACAGGTAAAAAAGGGCTTACAGGTTGCTATGATTTTTTTTGTTGGTAACTCGTGTAATACTGTGTGAAAAATGTTGCAACCAGTAAATTAGATTCTGTTCTGTCTTTTCTATCTACAGGAGATAATTCAAGAGGGAGAAAAACCTGTATAAAATTAAACAGCAAACGCTGCGTGCATCTGTGTGCACATGTGTGGATGCATGTGCTGTTGCTGGCACACTTGTTTTGAACTGGAAGCTTCAGTGATGGATGACTTAACATAAACTTTAAATGTTTTTGTGTGGTGCCTGCTGCTTAGTTCACGAGCTGCTCTTTCCCATCCCAAGCAAGCATAACGCGTTGCAGCGCTGTCAGCACCCCACCAGCCTCGTGACGGGGATGCGATATTGAAATTCCAGGAGCTCTTTTCACACTGCCGACTTGGAGCCGAAACGACTTTGGTGGCGAAAGGGCTGCGTGGGGCCTGCCGGGCTCTCGGGGTGCTGCACAGCAGCAGGAGGCATCGGTGGCTCTGGAGTTCCTGCAGGTGTTGGACATCTAAAAGGTCTCGGGCAGCGTTGCATCCACGTGTGTCATGTGCATGCGGGTGCACAAGCGTGGTGGGTGTTTGCTCGTCCGGCTGCCAGACACATGGTGACCGGGGCTGGGGAGAGCTCGGGGGCCACTCTGGGTACTGGAGTTGCCGAGATCCACCCCATCCCTGTGGCTCTGCACAGTCCCCTGGTCTGTGTGAAACTGTGCACAAAGTTTCTTATAAACATGAATTTACTACGCTTGCAGACTTGACGACCTCCCTTTGAATGAAAACATTTATGTTAAGCAAAAGGCACATTTGCCTCTCCAATAAGTGGAATTATGGTTCCAAGATCTGACTTAATCCTGAAGCTCTTAGACTGTACAGTAAGTAGAAAAGAAAGGGGGTTGCTTGGAGGAGCAGGGTCAGCAGGATGAGGCTCCATTTTATATCACCTCGCTCATTTTCCTTCTGTTATTTAATACACCTATTTCAGAACTCCCACTGGCTGTTTATAACAAAGTCAAAGTAACTTCACATCTATTACTTAATGGCAAAAACCCCTAATAATTGAAAATAATGAGGGATAGTACAGAGATGGTACCCCTACTGCCCATCCAGCTTTCCTGCTAGGAAAATTTGAGGATTGTTAATCAAACCAAAAATGCAATTCTTCCAGATGTATTTTTATCATAAAGTCATGTCCTTTTCCAATTCATTTCAGGACTTTTCTCAAATGCATTCTAACCTTTTGTTCTTTTTCTACATTGTTTTCCTTGTGAAACCGTATTTAAAATCTGCATTGACACTTCAAAGAATTTGAGGGAAGAAGTTTACAAAATAATGGTGACATTTGTATTTGTTGTATTTCTAAAAATAGAATTTCTGATCAGATAACATTAAAATATTTTTGTGTTAGTTTTTGTGTGTTTTCATGACATTTATATATTTCTAGTTATGATTTTGGTACCTGATCCCATGTTACCTGGCTAATTAAGGAAAGTGGGGGTCAAAATTTTTATTGTTGTTACATGTGAATCTGTTCTATAACCCCACTGCTGGTCTCAGTACTCTCTGTACTCAGGGATTTAGCTTTTGAGTTGGTTTTTTTTTTCCTGCTAAAACCCTGAGGTACCTGTATTCCAGTTGGGAAATTGCGTATTCAGGACATCTAATGCTGAAAGAAGCCTGGGCAAGAAGAATAGTTTGTTTGGTGGATGCATTCAAATGAATCTCCAGCAAAGACTAAAATGAAGACTGAATGAAATTTAATGTGGCAAAGTTTTCGTGGGCTGCAAAAAAATATGTACAGAGAATTGGCTAAAGAAAGTTTTTCAAGCTTCATTTTAAAGCCTGAACCCTCTTGTGTGGAAAAAAAAAAAAATTCTCCTGAAAGATGAGACTTAGTTTTTTTCCTGTGCAAAGAGGATACCTGGCCGGTACTTCGTACACTGCTTTGTCGTAGCAGAATTCCCCTGTAAGGGAATTTTGTACATGGACAAAAATTGGGCCCAGCAAATGACATGGTCACTGTTAGAGGCGAAGTTGAAGCTTTGTTTCTTCTTTCTGCCTAGGCTGAGCTTTCATGGGAGCCCAACTTGATGGAGCGGGGGGTTTCTGCAGTCCCTTACTGCTGCACCTCCCTGTCCCCTCATCCCTTGCGGCACCTTCCCATCCCTCCCTCCATCCAACAGAATAAGGGAATGGCTTTCTGCCAGCGCAGCCCGCAGACCTGGCTCCGTGCGGGGTGAGGGCAGCAGGGACCCTGCTGGGGCTGCCACCTGGTGATGCCCCACGGGGACCCCAGGGGCACCCTCCAGGGCTGTTTGGGCAGCCCGGAGCTGGTGGAACCCCTCACTGTCACTGAGATTGAGCGGGTGGTGGTGGCCTGCACCAGCCCACGTCCCGCCTGAGCTGTTCTACCTGCACGCGTGGGGCAAACATCGCTTTCTTGAAACAAGTTTATCGGCCGTGGTGCCTGGCTTTTGTGCAGGGGGCCAAACCCAGCCAGAAATACAGGGGATTTCCAGGCAGCGTCTCCACCCCATTGCAGGGTCTGGCTCTTGCTGCTGTAATTCTGGAGTGAAATGAACAGACTAGTAAGAAAGTAAAGCAGTGTTTTAGCCTTTTGTCACTGAAAATGATCAAAAGCAACATTCAGATATAAAAGAAACCGTTTTTTTTCCTGATGGAGATGTTGCATGAAACATTTTAGCCAGTTCCAGGTTGAAACCAGCTCACTTTTTCTTTTTAGATTCAAATTTAAACTAGTTTCTATTCAAAGTTTTTAAAGGGACATACACAACGTCATTCTTCAGCATGACATTTGAGTCTCACCCCCTACCAGGAAGGATACCTTAACCTCCCTGTTGCTGAAAAGGCTAGGGAGAAAAATAGCTTGTTTTTTTGTACATTGCTTCACATGGTCACTTCGTACTACTTGGAGTAAAGTGAGTTCATTGTAACTCTGCTTTGTGTTTCACCTTTCAGTTTGCGTGGGACTTTCTGTAGCTGTGCAGGCATCAACAGAGGAAAAAGGAAAACACAAGGAAAAGTCTTGCCCTCAGCAAAATCACCATGTGGATTATATGGGCTACATGGGCTAGACACAGGTGGGCTACATGAAAAGAAGATTGTTTTGTAGATGATTTGGGGACCATCAGGTTATCAGTGTTTCCCTAAAAAAAATAAAAATCAAGCTAAATCATCCCTACGTGCACCAGTGTAACTGTACTACAAACTGGTTTTGCAGAAACTGCTTTAAACACGGCTGTGAAATTGATGTGGGCAAATCTGTGAATAGTTTTCTTTTAATTTTTTTTAAGCAGAAATCAAGGAAGGTTTTTTGTTTGTTTGTTTGTTTTGTGACAGGGAAACAGACCACAGTTATGCAGAACAAATACATTATTAAAGTTTTCCCTACATATCTCCCTATCTTTCTCAAGCCATTCCAACCAAAAGCTTTTGTAAGCGTGTGGGGGCAGCACTGACCTTTTAATTCTGTTTATATGATGACTAGAAAAAAATAAATCCCTGGTCTAGGAGGACCTGAAGTTGTAGGAGTTGCCTCAAGACGTTTTAAGCAACTATAACTTGCGGCGTTTCTGCAGGCAGCCAGCCCTGCTCCAGCGCTCCCGGCTGGCAGCAGGCGCCTGCGGGGCTGTCACTGGTTTAAGGGAGACACAAGGGTACCGGCACTTGTCTCCGCCGGCCTAAGAGATGGACAGTGCTGAGGTCCGGTGCCTGTGAGCACGTACACACGGCTCAACGTCTTCTCAGATGCAGTTTTGCCCGTGCCAGCACTGGAGCCCAGCACCAAGGCTGGTGGTTGCGCTGTGGTTCCTGGGTCGCTCCATGTAGCAGGCTGAGGTGTTTGGTGGGCGCTCACCGGACCTGGAGCAACCTGTGGGGCTGCCCCCCGCTTATGGCAGGTCCTGCCCAGCAGCGTGACTCGAGGCTGGCAGCATGGAAGTTCACAGGCTGGCTGTTTTGGAAGCACCCTCCACCGCACCAGCTGCCCTCCCTGCTGCCAGCCATCTCCCTGCCGTGCCACCCGGGTTCTCAGGAGCCAGAGAAGAAGCCATGAACGCAGGGTGGGCGTTGCAGCACCGGCAGGGACACAGCTCAGCAACATGGGGCTGAGCACAGGTCTGCAAAAGCACTGGGGGATGTTCAATGGTGAGGCTGTGGCACGACTGGTCCCAAGCTTCCCTCCCCCTGGGACGGCGGCTCACCCAGCCCCACAGCTCGCATTGCTGTTTGAGTTCACTTTCAGCTGGTTTTGCTCCCCAAAGCAGATGCTGTTGGGAGCCTCTCCTCCAAGGGGCAGCTGTGTTGCAAAACCACGTCCGTGGCGGTGAGGATGCAGAGCTAACGCACGGCACCAAAAGAAGAGAGGGAAACACATCGTTGCACCCCCGTGAGATGAGGGATTGCAAGGCGGCCCATGGGTAGCCAGGAATGGGGGCACGTTAGTCTCTGTCCCTAAGAGTCAAACAGCAGCTTCCAGCACATACGTCCTTTTTTAT
>VYXH01006729.1:1102781-1129292 GCA_013397275.1 Burhinus bistriatus | reverse complement strand
TTTTTTTTGGGGGGGGTGTGTGTCAGGATTGTATCAAATGTACTTGTCTGTCTTTTCCAGAAACAAGGAAGAAACTAAAGAAAAAGAGTGAAGATAAGCGCTGTGCACAAACGCCTTTTGTCTCTTCATCTGTGTGGAACATCCTTATTAATTTTTGTAATGACTGCAGTAATAACTAATGTGATGCTGTAAGAAAATGTAGCTATTGTATAAAAGTTCAGGAAACAAATTAGAAAAAACATTTAACTCACAGGAAGGTTTTAAATATCTTGCTGAAAGCTGCCGGACCCAGGCTCCCAGCTCTCTCTCTGCAGAGCACACTTTAGCTTTGGACGTACCTTTAAAGACTTTAAACAGCTTGAGGCTTGTAGTCTGCCACGGGAGCTTAGAGCAAATTCATGTTTCTAGGTTTTAAACCCTGAGCTGGTCTACAAGAGCCCTGCTCAGGAAGGTAAGGAAAGGTGTAATAGGGTCATTTTGAACCACATCCATTCAGGTTGTACCTTTAAAGTCAATTCTAAATTTAATTGAAAGCTGAGGGCAAGGGAGGCAGGGTAGCACCGATGTGCTGACTTAGTTTGAAGCGTGTGAGGAGCTGTGCCGTTGAATGCTCGATGAGCTGCAATCTTAATAAAATGGTGCTGGGCAAGTTGGCAGGAGGAGGGGACGGGGTGAGATGAAGGATGAGGTTTGGGATGGTGCGTTGGGGGTGCCTGTCTGTGCAGCCTCTCCCTGGAGTCCGGTGCTCTCTCAAGTTGGTGGCAGCATGTGAGTGTGTGAAAGATGGCGATGAAGTCGTGTATTTAACCAAAACCTCCAACAGAAGATTTTGCAGGGGTTTTATTGCACTGGCAAAGTGATGAATGAACAGAACCAGCCAGATGTGGCTGTTTGAAAATGGGACTGGAAAAGGCAATAATTTCACCAAACTGGTACTCGGTTTGAGTAATAACATTTCTCTCCTCCCTCCATTTTTGAGATGTTCAAGAGATCCGCTGGTAAAGGAGATGACAATGTTTCACCCTCCTTACAGATGGAGATGCTGAGGCGTATGGGGGTGCAGCGCCTTGTCCCGTGTCACCCAGCAGGCCAGGGGCAGCCGGGAAAAGTCCTTCTGCTCAGGACTTTGTGAGCCTGATCTTGCTTTAGCAATAATAACTGACGCTGATCTGACAGAAGAGCATCCACTAAGAGAACAAAAGCTCTTGGTGATATCAGCGATGTTTTCCTTTGCTTTGCTAGTTGTTTTATACCAGAATAATAACCTCTTTGTAAAGCTTACCCGCCTTTGCTGAAGGAACTGCTCGCGCAGATGGTTGTGTGTGCCTTCCAGCCTGATGCACCCAGACTGGTCTCCCAAAGCCTTCTCCAACCAGCTGTGATGCATGAGCTCCTCTGCCCCAGGTCCACGCAGCGCTACCCTCAAGGGAGAGGTGTAATTAGCACAAGCTTTTCCTTTTCCCCTTAGCCTCACTCTTTGAATAAGGAAAGTAATGTTACCCGTGGTGGCTTTACTGGCTGACAAAAATTTGCATTGCTTTGCTGCAGAAAGAAGGGCCAATATTATGACCTTTTCTGCATGAATGTGTGGTCGCTTTTACTGCCTCACTGGGCTGATTCATGGCTGACCAGTTGACCGCAATGGTAATGCAAAGCCTTGCTCTCCTGGAGTCTGAAACAGAAATTGCATAGAAATCTGGTGGGTGTGGTGCTAGACTCTGAAGAGAAATATATCTTACAGTACATGGCCGACTCTTGAAGCTGTTGATAGCTGTCAGCTGTTACATTTATTAAGTTGCTTGATGGTCTAGGAAATCATGTACTTGGGACAGTGGCAATGGTAATGTCAATTTTTTTGACTGTAATTTTACCAGCAAGTTTCCTGTTCTCCCCATTTAAAAAAAAATTTTTTAAAAATTATAGAATTCATATGAATGTTTTCTAAGTCGTAAGGTAGGTGGTTTTAGTCTGTGCATTGCATACATGCAGTTACTTTCCATTTGAGTACAGTCTTTGCTTTTTGATTTCAGAAATACTCTGTAAGGGCTTTAATAACAACCACCCTTCTCAATTCATACCAGGTTTTACTAAAAGCAGACTGCAGTTGTCTCCTCTGAAGTTTCTGAAAATTGCTTCCCAAGTCCAATTTAGTCTCATTCACCTCGTTATTTATGGAAGATAAGATTAGTCCTTCCACCTGCATTACATATTAATTCCTCAGTCTATTTAAGGCTTGTATGAGTTGTTAGTCACGTGTTGACCACTAGACCCAAATCATGGGGAATTGGCTGAAATGCATCAGACTTTTCAAGCATGCATTTTTACACCAGAAACAAAATTGCACTGAGCTCAAAGCTTTTGTGCTGCATGTTCGCAAGCATTGATCAGAAGGGATAGGGGTGTCATCTCTCCTGTCATAATTCCTGCAACTTTTGGCATCTTCTTGCAAATTTTTGGTTTGTAACTTTTTTTTTTTGTGTTAACTGCAGTTCCTCTATTAATATTCTTGGGGAATTCTTTTTTCTGTTTGCCTTTTTTCTCTGTATGTTACTTCCCCACTAATTATGTAAAACAAAGCCTTAACATTCTAATTCAGCACTATAGACAATTGCATTATATAAGTATTGAAGACTGTCCTTTTTTGGCAGCTTTTGGCAACATAATTTTTTTTTTTTGTTTAAGCTTAAGACAGCGTTATCACTCCCCAAAATGAATAATGCAGTTGAAATTGGTGTTCTGACTTGCCTGTTATTTATCTAGCTGCTCTAATAACTTTGCCGTGGGAAGGTCACGATACGTGTTTTTGTATGATTTTGTTCTAGTAGTGATTTGGTTTTATCTGTTTTCCACACCCTCCAAATTATTCTCAGTTATAATATTTCGGGATAATTTCATGGGGCTTGTTCCTGCTGCACTAAAGTCAGTGGAAGCCAAAAGTATGTCCACATAGTTATTCAGTAGCTAGAAAGGCATGCAATGTGAAGATGATCACACTCATCTTTGTGAAATTCTGCTTGCCGTTATCAGTTATGAACATCAAATTAGTCTCATTCTGAACTTTCTGAATATATTCCTGTGAAATTCTGCTTTGGTTTAAATCAAGTATATTGTTATCCTGGAAACAGAGGTTTCTGTTTCCGTTCTTACCGAAGACAAGTATTTAAGTGCAGGTATGGATGTTTTGGAAAAACTTGAAGAAAGCTTAGACTGTGAATTTTTTCATAAACCATAAATCATTGTAACAAGATTAGCCTTTTCCTCCCTCCCTCCCAATTTTTCCCTAAGGCAATTTTTTTGTCACTTTTGGGCAGAGCTGTTATGGGAAATCCTTTGCTCTTCATCTCGCTAATATATATGCTTAATAATCCATATCTGAAGCTCTGGAGTATGTTTAAACTGTGTTGAATAAGTGAAGTTACCGAGTGCTACCGTTGGTGTAACACTTTCTCTCTATTGATTCTGTTCTGTTCTTGTGATCCGATATTGCTTAAATCAGAATAATTGCATTTGTTATAATGGCTTAATTAATACATTTTTCAGAAGTATGAGTGATTAAATATGTAATTCTCCAGGCTTCTGGTGACATGTCCAGTCAAAAGTGTTTTTCTTTATCTTGAGATAGCACTAAAAGTTTATATGCTCCACCAGTTAAAGAAAATGGTCTTGCATGTTTATTTGACAAATACCTTCAATAAATAAGTTTTGGCTGTGATCTTGCAAATAGTTAAGCATATATTCAACATTATAGTGCTACTTCAGCTAGATAATAGCTGGATTGTGCAGGGGATCAAGGGAGCTGGGAAGTAAAGTCCCATTGCTCAATGGGAACTGAATTCCCAATCTCTTTTTTTTTTTTTTTTTTTTTTTTGAGGCGGGGGTAGGGGGGAAGGATAAAGGAGGGTGGGAACCAGGTTCCATTATTTTCCAAAACACTTGAAACCCATAAATGAGGCAGCCCCAAATTCACGTCCATTTCTATAGTTCGGGTGGTTAGAGGAACTGATCGAGGTTGTATCTGGCTGCTGATTTGGCCCTTGCCAGCTAACACAGGTGAAATATACTGTCTGAAGGAAAACTATTTTTACTCCTGCGGGTGTTATAGCCTGACAGAACGTGACACTTGCATTTTGCTGTCGTGTACCGTGAGCTGTGAGGAGCAGGGAAGGCTGCTCTGCCTACAGAGAGCTGAATCAAGCGAAGAATATGCATCTGGGCATAGTGCCTTGACACAGTCACCTACAGGCAAATTTTGATGTTTTGAGCTTTAGACTCATAATTCAGGTTTCCAGGATTCCTTGCTTTAACTGATGGATAGCAGGGGAAAACTTGAAACCTGAACTGATTTCTTCCACTCTTTTTAATATGGTGTTAGTCCCCACTGTGTCATCTCAGTTTATCACATCTGGTGAAGTGGTCCAACAACTAGGGAATAACCTGTGATAGGGATCAATTCCATGCAAACTTTCCTCATCCAATGAAGTATCCCGGGTAATTTCTCCATTTGAAAAATATCAGTCTGACTAATTAAACTTATTCTACAAGTAATGTTTTTGGGTTTGCCAATTAATAAAGCACTACCAATTAAGGTTATACCAGACACCTAGAGCTGCCTACCTATGGTTTATAGGGCATCTCTATCTCTACCTTTACATTACTTGCGGGGCTTTCTGGTAAGAAATGCTGTGATCTTTCCTTTTGGTTTTCTTGTCTCTGATACTCCCAAGCTAATTAATATTTGCAGTCTTCTTTAACTATCAAATGGGGTTGCAATCATAAGCACATTCTTAAACCTCTTAGTACTGAAAGGAAGACCTAAATAACTTTTAAATCTGTGAGACAATGTCAAGAAATGTACTTGCTTAAATTTAATCCATCACTCTGTGCCAGCAACACATATAGCTGAAAGGTCAGAGAATCATTGAGAGGGAGAAAAACAATTAATTTGGTATCAAAAAGGTAATAGGATAAGGCCTTGCCAACCCTCTCCTATTGTTCTGCCGCATTAACTTCAGCAGGTCAGATGCCACTGGTCGTTGACCTCAGGCTAAACAGGGTCAGCCCAGGCTGATTACAAAAGAGATGTGTTTGCACTTACCCAAGTGTGCCTTAAAAAAACCGAACCCACATCTGTGTTGTTTCTGGGGAGGAACACACAAAGGGTAAACATTTTTCAATGCAAATATCACTTACAGAATCTTCTGCATGAAGAATGGTGTCTCCCATCATGGCATGGCCCCTATGCGCAAGTCTTTCCCACCATCGTGATGCATTGTAACCCCAGACCTGCCAGTAGGTGTGTGTCAAAGAACTGGTGACGCACTGGGAAAATCTGCCATGACAGGAACTGGTGGAAAACAGTTGAATTTTTTTTTTTCTCAACTCTGCTGCCACACATCGTTTCAGTAGGAGGCCTGCTCTGAGAGGAGCTGCTGATGTAATTAAAACAGAAGATGCCAGTGAGTTAGATAATTCTCTCTTGGTGGGGGGAAAAAATGGTCCTAAAATTTTCAGTAAAGGTCATCCCAGTGTAGCGGGTGAGATCTCGGCCTCACCATGTCTTGGTCTAAACCCTTGGGATCTGCTCTGTGCTCCCACTGGGGTCAGTGGTGCTCCCCTCCTGGGGACAATCCATCCCACTGCCTTTAGGTGCTTAGCTGGAAGGAATCGCTTTCTGTTGATGCTGGATTGGCTTCATCGATGCTGTGTTGACCCACAGGTTGGTTTTCTAGTGCAGCTCTATGCAGTTAAGGACCAGGTGAGGATACTGTCTCTCTCTTTCCTTTCAACAAATTCTGATGCTTTTGGTTGACTTCAGCCAAAGCTCACCAACCGGTAAAGAGCCAAAAGTTTCTGTAAGATTTGTCACAGCAGAATACGAGTAAGGCAGAGAGACTCTGGAAGTCTCCTAAAAAGAGACGGTGAAAAATGTGTAATGTCAGCTCACTTCTAACAGTAAAGAAACCACCGGGGGAGTGATGTGGGGGATGGAGGTGAGAAACTGTGTGGCTCTGCCACAAAAATGGTTATAGATAAGAAAAATCAAAACCAAGATGCAAATTGTGGGAAACCTGGCTTCTGTAGCTCTTTAGTTTTCCAAAGCAAACTAGACCTGACTGGATGCAAGTGTCTTATTTCTGTACCTTATGCCAGACTGCCCCATCCAAGCCATCCAGCTTGCAGCTCTGGAGTTCAGACAATTTTAATAATTACAAAGCTGTAAATATTCCAGCTGACAGATGTGAACTGGAGTATCACTGTGTTGTAAAAACATTTGAGACTGTAGCTCCAGGCAAGAGACAGTTAGCTAATTGAGAAAACCCCCCTCCTACTTTCATATGCCATCTACCTGCTTAAATTTTAATAGGATTTTTCCCCTAAAGATACTAATTTAGTCTATGGATGAGACCTTTTGGAACCAGTTAAATTCATATTACCTTTATTGCTGGGCTTGATTCTGCAAAGCTCTAGGCCTTCTCCACTTCTAAGAGGAGTTAGAGGTTTGATTTTGAGCACCAGTGCTTCTAATGCAGATAGGGAGGACTCCTAATTGTACAACTGTTTTTCTAGGAAAGGATCAATAAAAACAGGGCTATGATAATTGCTAGAAAATATATGCTGCATAGTAGAGTTTGGGTGGGGTGAGGGGAGCAATGGCAATCCATTGAAATAGGAAAAGTAGGAACCATTTGCATCTTTAAAAATATTTAACTGCAACAATGCTCTTTTGCTCTGGATCATGCTGATTAAAAGCATTAATTGTGAAGATTCCTAGTATGCTCTTGAGTATTGCTAGGCTTTGTTTTGTGTTGACCAACCGCCCTCTGTGCAGCTTCCACATTTGAAGTCTTCCCTCATGCAGCACTTCCACATTTGAACATTCACTGGTCACGAAGATAATACTGTAATTGTCCTGATGACTGGTCTGCTGTGCTGAAGGTACCCAGATGCAGGTATTTCTTCATCAGGAAAGAGCAAAACGCGTGCACTCTGCTCAGATGGCTCAGAAAACAAGGCGAAGTGTGGGGAATTGAAGAGCTGAATGAAGAATAAGTTAGGTAAGTGGAAAAGTGAGGAGGATTTTGCCAAGCTGAGACTGTCCTGTGGTGTCTGTCACTTAGAAACCCAATTGCACGGTCAACTGCAATAGCATGAAAGCCCATCAGCCCAGTAATCTCCAGCTTGTAATTGATTCTGTTTCTACAAATGTTAGCTAAAGCAAAAATCTGCATTAAGGTAAGTGCTAAACATCCATCAGCCTGACTGATTAGTCAAAGTAGGAATTGCTGGAGAAACGCACGTTATTTGCCATCAGATTAAGGGAAGTTTTGCTTCCACAGTCAGAAAGCTAATAATTCGCTTGTGATGGGATCAGTTCAGTTTTCAGCTCCACTTGCTGTACAAATCTTAGTGTTTGAGGGCACATCTCTTCAGATCATGAGGCAGATAGGCAAAATAAAAATATTTTCTGATTAAGTAGACATCAAAAGCTGTTGGAAAAAAAAGCTTGAATTGCAAAGACTGAACAACTAAACTAGACAATAAACAGGCCAGAATCTTAATATAAAGACCAAACTGGATTTATCTGTGGATTGTCTAAATCATCTTTGATATTGCTTCTTTTGTGTTGTATCTGTTTTTCTTTGCCATCTTCTTTTCTTAAAGCATGATCAGCTGATTTTAGTTTCCATGAACTTGTTAATGTAACTATGCTTTTGTGAACTGGGCAACTATATTCCGTACCTAAGACTGCATAGAGGGTATATATGTTTTTACAACATAATAAATATGTTGACTTAGTGGGGAGATAACACTGAATTTGACAAACTCTCATTTTTTTGAAGCATTCTGTAATGATTATGTGTGCCTGTACTAAAATTATTCCTGGTCCAACCAAAATCTGTCATTTGCTGATGCTGAGCAATTATGTGGCAGATGGTATTACTTTCCTTTCTAGCTGATGTAACTCCACAAGACCTCATGAATTATGAGTTTTATAATATCCTACTCATACTTTCATTGAACAGTCTAGTATTTAAACTTAAAATTCACTTATAAAAATGTTCTCTGGTAATCATAGGACTCTAAAGCTTAGTGAAAATGAATGCAAAAGGGTTATAAAGAGATTAAAAACTTGGTTTTCTTTGTACTCAAGCAAGTACTTGTGAATAATTTTTTCTCTATTTGCTTATCTCCAAGGTAAGCATCTTGCATGTACCCCACCAAGAAATGTAGTTAGTATAGAGCAACTCTGCAGTTCAACAGCACCCTTCCCTTGGCAAAGTGCTATGGGATTTTTAATGACTGCTGGTGGTCGGAACTCTGCTTTTACCACCACGCATGACCACCTCTGACCATGTATGCTGGGCTAGCGGGTTTGATGTCAACAGAGCACACTTACCCGAATCAGCGGTTTGATGTTCCTTCCTCAAAATACCAAATACTAGATCACCTTGGAAAGCCCTCTCATTCCCAAGTTCTCAAAACGTATTCTCCTCCTACATATTGATGATGAGCCTCTTAGCCATCAGGGGTCACAGGGCCATCAGCAGCATGGGGGAATTGCCCTGGCTCTGATCCCATAGGGCTGGTCCCACCAGACACCCTGCAAGCCAAGACACGGTGGTGCTGAGATCCTAATAATGTCTGAAGATGTTTATCAATTAGCCAGCTATTGCCCTGGACGTGTCATGACTTGGCAAACTCAACCCAGGAAAAAGATGAAGCAAAACGAGCTGCCCCACAAGCAGGAGGAATCTTCTCATGTGGATCTGTCCGTCCTGGTGGGACTCCTGTGGGACTCTGAGCTTTGCTGAAATGTTTTCTGCAGGCAGGGCAAGTCGTGAGGTTTCTCTCCTGTGCGGGTGCGGTGGTTTGTGTTCATGCTGCATCCTTTCTATCTGCTGGGGCGTTTCTTGTATCAGAACTGGCTGTTCCCCAGAAACCTGTAAGGCTGCTGTTTCCAAAGACCTTTTTCAAATTTAGATGAGACTGCTCCTCAGGCTCAAAAAGAGCAACTGACAACAGGAACACTTAGACTGGGTTCCTCGCGCTTATTTGTGATATCTTACAGAACTAGCAGCGTTGTTACTTCTCAGACTTGCAAATAAAATCTCTCCACAAGGGCTTTTCCTTCCCTTGTGTGCAATTTTCAGCTTACGTCTGCGTGGCCGGGCAAGCTAAGCAGGAGCAGGGAAATTCACTGGCAGGAACTGTGCTTGTGATATTTCTGTCCACAATAGAAGTGGGAAGAGCTGCAGCCTCTGAGGGGTAACTTTCTTTGGTGAGACTTTCAGCTGGCTTTTCTGGCCCAAAAAGAGTTGATGAGACTTTGTGTAAGTACCTAAACATTTAGATACATGTGAACTAAATAAAACCACCAAACGACATGCGGTTTATTTAAGGTTACAATAGCTTAATTTCTTAAGCGTCCTTGTTCAGAAATGAGCAACAATTCAGTCTTTAACACAATGTTGAGCTGGGATTCATAGTTGCTGGTAGGAGAAAGCAGTGAACTAATTGCTTGGATCTGGTCAGCAGACAGTGAAGCAGCTCCCTTGTCCGTGATGCCGTGCCCCTTCCCTTTCTGATTATTCACCAGAAAACATCCTACGGTCCCATTCATAAAGTCCAGTAATGACACAAGAAATGTCAGGAGTATCTGCTGAAAGAGTGGGAGGCTGACAGAGCAGCACATTGTGAGCCTGCGAGAGCAGCTCTGCGTTTCCTCTGGGGTTGTTTTCAGTTCTTTTGTCAGCTGATTACATGGTCTTTTATAATTTCTAATCTACAGAATAGAGCTATTTGCTTGCGGATTATGTGAAAGTCGCAGGCTTATGCAAAAGAAAAACAAAATAATCTGAAAGTGGATTCTGTTAGCAAAAGTTAAACTTCATTTAGGTGGCTTTTATCTAAAGGGGAGTTTAATCTTGGGGTGTGAAGGAAAAAACCCCAAAACTTCTGTCAGTCTCTGAGATTTCAGCCTTATGGAGTTAATGCAACAGTGCCCCCATGCATGTGACCTAAATTACTTGTCCCTATTCATCAAAATGTATTTAAGACTGTGATTGAGGTTGGTTTTATGTGTTTTGGTGAATAAGAATGGTGTTAAATGTGTGCTAAAGTCCTTTGTTGATTTGTTGCCCATACATATTAAATGCTATAAAGCTTTTTACTATAAATACTGTAAAGCTGTATTAAGCTATAAACAAGCTTATTACATTTACTGTCTCCTTTGCTGTTAATGAGAACAGTGCATGCTTATCCTGACGCTTTTTAGTTAGTTTGTTAGTCTGTGGAAGTGGGCACTGATTCTTTGCAGAAAGAAGGAACTGTGAGATTAGGATTGGGCTATGAGCAAATTGAGCTGTGAGATGTGTTCATATTGGTGCCTAAACTTCTTCGGGTAAATCTGGGTCTGCAGTCTCAAGTGGGGAGAAAGTGTCTTCTGAGTCATAGTAGAATGTGTGTGTATGTTTATAGAAATATATAAAAGAAGGAAGTTGTGAAATAAGTTGAAAATGGTGCTACTGAGCGGTATAGTTTCTTGTGGGTCTCAAGATCGAAAGAAGGACCTTGAGATGCACCCTGGTGGAAATAAAGGAGGTTCTTCTTGGCAAGTGTAAGAGAGCCTAACTAGTGAGAGGGAGCTGAAATTCCAGCATGGATGGAGGAGGGAAGGGTTTGCTCAGCTGTATGTAAAACCTCCCTCAGCTCCTTGCAAGGCCTCCATATGACTTTCAGATGTGACTAGGTGTGTGCAGATGGCTGGTGTGATACGCTTATGATTTATCAATATGAACTTTGGAAGCTGGCCTAAACTCCTCTCCTTAGCACCTGCGGCAGGCCCCCTGCTATCTGCTGTGCAAAGTGGACAGATGTATATCGAAGAGGCACACTTTATTTTTCTTGGGTCAATATTTCACATGGAGTTCTAGCAGGCTAGTTTTGTTTGGTTTTCATCAAGCCCCTTATTATCATACTTCTGTTGGGGGTGTGAATA
This sequence comes from Burhinus bistriatus, assembly GCA_013397275.1. Lineage (NCBI taxonomy): Eukaryota > Metazoa > Chordata > Aves > Charadriiformes > Burhinidae > Burhinus > Burhinus bistriatus. The sequence continues at coordinate 1,118,293 of VYXH01006729.1, read as the reverse complement.
GTAATGCTAGAATAATAGGATCTGCAGCGGAAGGCGGTGTGCTGATACCACTGAGTTTGGCCCCCCCAAGAAACTGTTCTTCTGCTTGTGCAAATGTGCTGTTGGAACAGAAAAAACCTTACCAAGCAAAAAGGCAACAGCGTGCGTGATGTGCCAGTGTGGAAGTAAATGGTCTCAGGGAGAGAATTTAGCTCCATAACAAAAATGAACAGACCCCAGCCCCAAATAATAAGTCTTCTGATAGCTTGTTTTGCTACAAAACCTCTAAAAATTAGAAAGTGTTTTGTTGGCTTTGATAACTATTAATGAAGTGTCTCAAGAGACTTCTCGGTGCTTGTTGGATAGATGTATTTGGAGGCATTAAAAAAAGCCTCTCTATGGCAAAGCTTGATTTGAGATTTCTGGTTTATGGTTTTTTTGGCTTGAATAGGAATTAATTTTACAAATGAGCGTTTCCGCTTCCAATTACAAAAGCAAGTACTGTCAACCTATAGCTTACTATTTCTGTTGTCTGCAGATTATGCAGAATGCATTCTCTTGTATCACAAAAAAAAGAATTTGATGGTTTCCTTAATAATTCTGTTAATCTGGAAATGGTGGGTCTGCCCAAGCCATCTAGATGCTCATCCTAGTTGTGCATTAATCCAGCACTCCGATGAGAATGTGATCCAACATACAGGAGCATTCACCTTGCAGAAACGTTGTATAAAACATCTTGCTCCATGACTCCACTTGGGGAAAAAAATTAAAAGGAGCTGTTTACTTCGCGATGCACGTGACTTCTTTCACTGAGTCAGAATGGGGCGTTTGGCTTGTAAAGGCACAAAAAAAAATATCTGTGGTATATGTTCTGCTTGTACTTTATTTCAAATGCTTCCCTCAGTTTACCACTTTTATGTTTAATAGTAGGTTTTTGTCTCCAAGATTACAAAGTGGTTTACAGACTGTTTATGTAGGGATTACTTTATTTACCTCTTAGCTACCTCTCAGAATTTGACAACTGTGTCTCTCAATAATGCATAATTATTATTGTTAAAAAATAATCATGCATTATGAGGATCTAGTTCACAAATCCAGACTAACCCACACTGTTTACATGAAGACGTGTATTTTGGATAGTTTGGAACCAAGCCTTGAGCAGAGAAACCAATGCATGTTTTGTCCCAAAAATGAATTGTTAAACTGTGGGTTTCTTCTCCCCGCCCTTCTCCTGACTCCTGCCAGTGGGGCTGGACGAGGTGTACCCTCATAAGGCCAAACGCAGTCTGGTCTGGCAGATACTTTGAGCCGACTCCTACGTGCTCTGTGGATCCTGAGTCTGACTAGCAGCCAGAAGCGTGGTTGGGAAACGTGCCGTCCAGGAGACTCGGCAGCTTTTGTTGCTGTTCACCATGCCATGTAGACAGCCTTTGTGTTTGTCTGGCTGTAGGATAAGAAATGCGCACTCAATTCTTGTTTTAAAAACAGATCTGAAGTAACAGAAAGTACCATCGCCACCAACCTCAGAAATTTGGAAGCAAGTTAAGTAGGAGAGACTTCAGATTGTGCTGTGACCTTACAGGCTTTGCTTCTGGCTCTGGTCCCATATATCTTGATTTTTGTACAGAACTAAACTAAATCCTTGGGATGGCCTAATTGCTCTTCTGTGCCAGAAGCTCTAGACAGTGAAAAATTTACCTTGTTGGTGCTCAAGAGGCTCGTATTGTCATGTCTTGTCACTTTTATACTGAAATATTCTGGTGAGGAAGATCACCGGTCATGGCTTTGCTACTGAGTCAACTCAGTATAAAAGTAGTTTACAGCTGCAAAATATCAGTATATTTATATACAGATACTTAGATTTGCCCATACTGCTCTGTTTCTTGTCTTTAGTCATAAGGCCAGGTATCTTTTTATTGTACTTGGAGCTGGTAGTCATTTCCCAGACTCTGCCTATACAGCCCTTGTTTTCCATCCTGCCAGTCAGCACCGTCTTCTCTCTGGTAACAACTGCGAGAGTCTGTTTTGTTCCTACCAAAGGTCTCCGTCACCGGAGAGAGGGAAAATTTGCCCTGCCTAGCAGAAACTGCTCTGCCCCCTGCTTTCATTTGGGCTCGCCCTCTAAATCCAAGGGACATCAAAGGTTTCCCCCATATGATGGAGGTTGTTTCAAAACGAAACAATGGCTTCCCTATATTCTGGGATCTGTGCTCGAAATGCGCCTGTCTGCCCGGCTAATGGGGCTTGGACTGTTTCTGCTATAAAGGACTGGTTGTCTTTTGCGTAATGGCCTTTGATAGCTATTCTGGGTGGGTACACCCTAATACACAGTGTAAGGAAAGAGTGTACTGATTGTAGCTGTGAATGTTTTGTTTATGAGATTAAAATCACACCAGTATTTGGAAAAAAAAAACCAAAACAACCCCCCCCCCAAAAAAAACCCAAAAACCCCAAACCCCATGAAATAGGAATGAACAGTTGTGACAATATTGTGATAGTGTTGGTACAGATAATGTTTTCTAAATCGCCCAAGGGTGATGTGCAGGTGTGAGTATATAGTGTTTGTTGAGCCAACTTTAGGTAGACCAGGTAGCAAAAGCACTGAAGAACAGATTTTTTTCAAAAGTGGGTTGACCACCTAAATGGAGTTGGTCGTCCCAGGTGGTCTTGAAACATGTAGTTTTGAAATTGAGAGTAAGCAGGGATGCTGCAGCTTCATTGCTCTTTGCACTTGAAATATATAGAGGAAGCTTGTTTGCAGACATCCTGCTGGCACAGTTCTCTGCCCCATTTTTAGAAATCATGCAACTCCTATTTTTAAAAAGAAAACCTACTTTTGAAAGTCTTATTCTATGTCACTGGAGCCTGATAGATTGTGCTGATGGAAAGTTCTGTTGCAAACATATCCATCTGATCACTGCTCAGTGTCCTGTATTGCTGCTGTGTGACTTCCACCTCTTGAGTACAAATGTGTGATCTTCAGGAATGTGGGGATCACTTGAAGGGGCAATGCAAAACTAATCTAAAGGCAAAGGTGTCTTTGGCTTTCTTTAATTACTTTTGGAAGTTTTGTTAAGATAGTTGGAGATTTGCAAAAATGGAGTTTGTGGGGAATTTTGTGTACAAAGACTAATTTTGCAGAGAAAATTAACTTTATTTTGCGTCTTTTCCATCTGAAAATGAAAACAATTTGGCTGAAACTGAATAAAGTTAAAACTGAGGAGAGAAAATGAGAGAATAAAATTGGGAGGGAAAGTAGTATCTTTCACCCTTTGAGAAAAGGCTTTAATAATGAGGCCGTCTTGTGCACGTTCCATCAAAAGGGATGTTTATGGCTGAGACTCGTGCCTGATACCAGGCAGGTTTGCATCAAGTTTTGATGTCTCATGTTAGATCACTAAATATCCTCCCTTGCACTAAGCTTTTATTGCTTTTTTTGCCTCATCTATGCCTGAGGGTTGCTATTAAACTGCAAAGTCGTCGTTTCCTCTGTAGCTCGGATTCCTTCCTGTAAACAGAGATGCGCTGACTTCAGAGCGCTCATGCAGCCATGGCCGTGTAAGCTGGGAGACAATAGGTCACATCATCACGTACGGTAAAAGCCAGAACATTCCTGCTTTGCCGACTCCGGTTTTGACAGCCATTGTTCTTTTTGCATGTGCAGTATAGCATCACAGGCAAATAAGGAAAAAATGCTTTTTATTAATAACTATATGAATTGGAATGAAATAGTGTCCTAATTCTATTTCAGTCAACCTGAAAAGAAAATCGCTTCTGCCAGGATATTGACAACACTCAACTAATGAAAATACAAGATGCAAGGGTTGCATCACAAGAACACGTCGATCAGCTAAATACACCTCAGGGCAAGCTAGAGACACATAGCTACTTTTAGGAGCTTATTAACTTTGTGGTTGTGTCCTTTAGGCTGTTACATCCTGGAAAAATATTTGTTTCCTATCATTCAACTTCTTTGTTTTCAGATCACTTTCTAATGACGGTACTTGTTTGCTGAGTCCAAGTCTACCTACAAAGGTTCATACTACTCCCACTGGATGGAGGTGATTTATCTCCATCCACCTGTTTATATCTTGCATGGAGAGCACTATCTGAAGTTACTCCAAGTTATCGTCATAACTGGAAAGAGAAACGCGTGTTAGCTTTGGGGTGTACTGCCTGAGCAGAGGTGGCAATGTAAATCGCCGGGGCAAAAATGCTTTCTGGGGGAAAGCAATTTTACTACACCTTTTACTGCTTTGATTGCCGCTTTTTGAATACAGCGATGGCAGCTATTCTGGAAAACTAGGTTTGAAAGACAAAATCAATGAAGGTACACCCCCCTTCCCAAGGTAAAAATAGTTTCTCTCTCAAACACTTCTGAGGTATTTGGTAGTGCTTCCTTGTTTCTTCTGTGGGTTTTAAATCAAATGTGTGTTAAGTGACACAGCCTTGCTGCAGAGCAGCTCTGGCTTGGTTTTGTTTGCTCATCACTGCTAGACAGAAAGGAAGAATAATAATTTATTGATGTGGTAAAGAAGTGGTTGATTTTTACTTTAGGGAACTGGCCCTTTCTTAGCGCTGAAAATAAATGCTATGAACATCTCTATAGTCCTGCCTTGGTCCAGTAAGCAATATTAACATCCTTGTGCTATATGGCAAGTCACAAGTGTTTAGCTGTCCTTGTGGTCTAGTGGACACAAGAGGTAGAAGCATTACAGGCCATTCCTATCTAAAACATATTATCATCTATGGCTGATGTCCAAAGGGTCAGTTTCACATGCCTAATTCTAATCTCCCTCTTAAAATGTCTTATGAATAAGATGAGGTAGAGGAAGCCAATTGGCCCCAAAAAGAGCAGATTAGGGCAAGGTAGAGGATTAGGGTGCTACTAGAGTGTAAAATGAACGAGTACTCCTCAGCCCCCATGCTGCTCAATAGCAACTTTACTGAGCACTTCATAGATCTGGATTGAAGTTTGCCAGTTCAGCGTTCTTGTTTCCTTGATACCATGTGCTGGTGTGCTTGACTCGGGTAGCTGGAGATAGCATATAGCCCCTTCAGTTTAGCCTCCCAGAAATTAGGCATCCAATTTCAGGGAGCTAGGTGTGCTCCCCTGGCAGCTGGTGGTCAGGTTGACCTCCTCTAGAGGTTGCCTTGTCCCACCCTGCAGCAGCTAAAGTGAGGCGAGTCGAGTCCCGCTCTGATCTTCCCTTTCTCCAAAGAGTTCTTCTCCTCCACTACTGCGCTCTGGGCTCTGCTCATTGCTTTGGAGGTAGAAAATGGACAAGGGCATGTCCATGGACTAAGCACAGGCAAAAGCCAAGCTGAAACTGAGCTGACGAGAGAGCTGATCTAGGGAATTGGTTATTTCTTCACTTTTGTGAAAACAGTCTTAGGCCAAAATTTTTGGCATTTGAAAAAACAAGTTCTGATCTGAGCTTTTTTTTTATCATCTGCTAGTGTAAACCTCTGTAGTCCTAAAGAGTGTTCCCAGAACAGCTTTGGTTTCTCTGAATTGTTCCTCTTCTACCGCTGTCTCTTCCTCCGTCCCCATACTTCTGCCCCTGTGCTCTGGCATTAGTGGTTGTCTTGGAATCAGCTCCCCATAGGGCCAGAACTCATCTGGCTGGAAACTAGCCCCCCCCAAAGAGGTGCAGGGAGGGTTTTGTGGCAGCTTCAGGAATGTTGTAGGGTTTGAGAACAGAATCCTTGTCTGCCTGACTTCAAACATGAAAAACCCCCTGAGGGTGGATTGTTGGGATCTGCAAAGGGTTAGTTGCCAGTACAACTGCTTCTGCTGTAAGAGGCAAAAATTTGCTTGCTGCCTGCCTGGACAAAGGAGTCCTTCAGGTGATACTAGCAGGTGTCACCAACAACCTGCACAGTGGTCATCAGCCACCTTCATCTAGTGTCCTGTGTTGCTCAGTCTCTGATGTCAAAGGGAAGGCAGAACAAAATGTCCATGCTGACTTTTACTGCCCTGTTTTTTGATGTAGGAAAGTGGAGAGTCTACACAGGTAATGCTCGTTCCCCTGCTAATTAACCAGTAGGCTGTGTTTATAGACACATTTTTCTTTCACTACTTGACTGTATCAGGGTGTTGGGGTGGTCCCTTCTAGTCAATGCTGAGGGATAAGGAGGACGAGGGGTGGAAAAGTAATTCCTTTTTTGCTTTGGTCACTTATTGCCCGGGGCATGCCTGGCTGCAGGCTTCCTTAAACGCAGACTTATTTGTGGAAGTCTGGTGGAGCCTTTTGTGGACTAGTGTAGCCAAGAGGTATTTTGTCCCAAGGGGGAGGGAGCGAAATGCATCTGCAAAGTCTGCAGGAACTGTTATGGAGGCCTCGGCTTTGGATCTGCCTATACCTGTCACAGGGTAAACAAAGCGCCCTGGGAGGACTCGGGGTTAGCCGAACACCTTGGTCACACACTAAGCAAACTATCCCCCAGGTGTGCTTGCAGAACAGACTCTCCATCAGCGTCCTGTCATGCACAAAATGTTTATCCAATTTGTCAAGATAATCTTTCTTCAAATAAGCTGAGGTCCTAGGCCTCAGAACAGCCCAATTTCAAGCAGTATAAAGTAACTCTTTTTCTTTTTTTCTTTTCCTCCTTTGCTCGCCCTCCCCCCCTCCTTTTAATCACTGTGTCAACTTTTCCTTGGCTTTAAGCAAACTGAAAGTAATTATATCATTCTCAAGTGAGTTATCTTTTGACTGAGTTAGCTGATTCGTAAGTTACTTCAAAATGCTCCCAAGTTGTGGTATCCCCTTCCAAACACACGCTCTCAGGTGCTTCATGAAGTTGAGCTCATCAATGACCCAACAATTTGTTTATACAGGCATGTATAATAGCTAACTAATGATAACTAATTTAGAACATTTGTAAAGAAATAGAATTTAGATTTTTTTTTTTTTACCTTAATGGTAGCTTTACCTATAGTTCTGGATTTCCCTTAGGAATTTAAGAGTCTGTACATTGTCATTTTCTGTTTGAAGCTGTCAATATATTTTTAAGTCTATTCTGAAGTATGGATTAATAATAGATCACATATTACTGCCTAAGACAATGCTCACTCTTATTTTTGACAGACAACAGTTTCTTAGTTGTATTGCATACAGAATATTACTTCTGTGATCACTCACAACTGTCAGATTGAAAGTCATTTGTGCATTTTTTTCCCCCAGCTCCCCCAAAGAACTGAGTGTATATCCAAAAATAGAAAGATAAATAATCTTTTTTGTTTTCCTCCTCCCATATGTTTCATTCATTGATTTCTGTCCCCCTCCCACCTCCAGTAATACTACAGAATCTGTCATTTCCTTTTCACTTTAAGTGGAACCGAACTTTACGTATTCACTTACAGTTTTTTGCAGCTAGAATCCTTAATGCAAAAGGACTGCTGTACGTTCTGTTTAATTTTTAAACTTGGTGGGTAAAATCCTGCTCACTTGGAGACAATGGATATGTTCCTGTGGAGCTGCGTGGGCCAGAAGTACTCAGTGGGTTAATGGGGAAACCTGCAGAAGAAGTTGAGTAGGAGCCGGTGTAAGTTCTCACATTGCCTCCGTCTGGCGCAATGGCCAGGTCATGCATAACAGCTATTTTTGAGTTTTGCATTAGAAAGTCTGTGTTTAAAACCTGATTTTTAAAGGCCATTAAGCAGCACATGTGCAAAAAATTATGTTAATGACGCTTGTTTTTTTGGGAAGAATTGCTGTGTTTAAACAGACTGGTGATATTCTATTTATTGTTTGTGAGGGAGAAATAGTAAAATTTGCCTCTGCAGCAGATTATGAATTTGAAGAGGTAAAAAAAAAATTGTTCTTAAAATTAACCATGTCCCTTTGTTCTCTTTGCATAGATTCCAGGTGGATTTAATTGGCCAAACTTCCATAAGTGGTAACCCTCCCCTACATAATTCTGGCAGAGCAAAGGGGCTACGATAGGTGAAAAGATGTGGAGTTTTGATACAACGTACTCTCTCTCCCCCATCAGTCAGTTCTAGATGTTCATAAAAATAAATGGCAAAAAAAAAAAAAAAAGAAAAAGGATTAAAAAATGTCTAGAGCTGCTATAAAGATAATAATTGGTATATTTACATAAGTAAGAGATGTGATAGCCAATAAATAGAACTTAATTAATAAAGATTGCCATTATGCAGCTGAGGACCTTGAAGCGCTTAACAATTAATTAAGCCTCACAACCCTTCTGCGTTATTGATAAGTGTTGCTATGATTATATACCTATTCTACAATAGGTAAATGGAGACCCTGTGCACTTAAGGGAAGCATTTTCCTCAAGGTCACATAATGACTTGGCGATAGAATTCAGGAATCTTCACATCGCCACCTGAGACTGGCCTTAGAAAATATGGTTTTGGCAGAGGGGGGTGGGGGGGAAGTATATTCATGCTGGTGTCAATACAGCTCTTCTGTCTGAGGAACCATTGTCTTTTGGTTCATGTGGAGTGTGTGTTATATGTGCTGTCAGGGGTTTCTTTGAATGGTAAATTCATCTTTTCTATTGCATTGCCAGTCAACTAATTGCCGTCTGTGCAGCCTCACAACTGTTCTAAGTTTGTTCTGTCTAATTTTATTTCTGTTCATGCTCTCTTATGCTTTTGTTTGTATAACTGGGTTTGCACATTATACAGCACTTGTCAGACTCATTTGCAAGGAAATAACTGAAGAATTGTCCTGCATAATATTTTGAGTGAGAAGTCGTCAGTCTTCATCTGGTTGATTTGCTAGTCCCAGGAATCACTTTGCTAGTTGCAGAAGAGTGAAATACTGCCTGTAAATGGGTGTGAACAGGCACACACTCAGTCGTGAAAGGGAAATTGGAAGAGCAGCATGTCAAAACTAAATTTGGATTTTGCTGAGGTAAGCTGCATATTGCCTGACTCATCAAAGGTAGCAGGAAGGTATTGCTTTCGGGTAGAGCAGAGGCAGCGTCCTCCTTCACAGGTACCTCTAAAGTTACATATAAAAGGCTTTCCTTCCTGGGTGGCGGTATGGCAAGGTTCTCGTTACTCTCTGACAAATTCCTTTGCTGGCCTCATGCAAAGAATCTGTCCCAGTGCCCTGTGAAAATAATGATCGAGTACTCCCAGAAATCATTAGCCAGGAAGTATTTCTGGCAAAAAAGAAGTGTTCTCTGAGCCTATACTCAGGCAGAAAAATAGTGAAATACATATGGCCAACCCCAAATGTTTCCTATTCAATGAGCCAGATCTTTCAAAACAGTGAAAATGAACTAAAAATATTACTTTGCTCACATCAGTGAGGGTTGGAAATATATCCCTTGTAAATAAAATAGATTCCTAAATAATGATGAGATTCTATGAACTGGGGTGCTTAGGAAAATCTTGCTATTTTCCATCAGGCTATTGCCAATCTCACAATGAAATGTTAAGTTTTGGCAACAGTAATGTTGCATTGTGACTTTAAAAAAAAAAAAAATAATCAGACTGATCAAGTCTTAAACTTGTGGGTTTTTTTTAAAAGCAAAAATTTGTTTTTGTTTTTCCTTCGTTTGCAGCAGACCAAATTGTGCTGTTTTGTCATGTGGGAAAAAACATTCCCCCCGCCCCCGATATTTTCACGTTATGATTGTTGGAAAGGTATGCTTTTAATTTCGCTTAGTTTTGGAATCTCAAGGATATTTTAATTTCATTTTTCATATGTGTTTGTTGCCAGTCTGGACAAACGTGCTCCTATTGACCTGTAGTAATTAAGGCTTCATGTCCAGTATGGACAGTCACCATTTTAGTGTCATGGCAAAAACAAAGCTCGAATCTGCCCTATGCAAGCAAGCCATACACTTGCCAATTATGCTAAGGAAAAATTTCTGTGACCTGTTTTTTCTCCAAGAGGGAATCATGAGGAAATGAGTTAGTCTTACTCTAACAGAATATGGTCAAGTTGCTTGTGCTCATTGGACAGCTCTGGAGACAACACTGAAGGAAAAACATGGGAGCTTTGATTCTCAGATCCATGCATATGTGTAAAATTAAACTAAAGAAGCCGTAGCTTTTATGAAGCATTATGGTAGGAAAGTGGTCAGACTTTCCACTTGCATATTTGTTTTCTAGGGGTGGTGGACTTCTGTCATTTAAGTCTGAACTCTCCTAAAACTGAAGGTAGTCATAAATATGTTGCCGTTAGAATATAGAAAAATGCATGTGCATTTCAATCTTGCTTTCCCTTTCTCCTGATTTATTAGTTGAATGTGGTTTTCTAACTAGTATCCTGTCATATTTTGGGAAAATCAATATTTCAGATGGTTTTTTCTTTCACTGAGAATGTATCACATGAGGAATGTAATCAGACAGTGGTGGTTCTTGGGGAAAAGCTCAACCTCATTTTGCAGACTCAAGAAGTTCAAATAAATCTGACAGCATGCAAATGTGGGTGCTTAACCAGGGATTGTCTCTGAACCTTTATGTTCGTTGCTGCTTCTTGATTGAGTATTCATGTTGTTGTATGGAAGAAGAAAAGGTTGTGAGATAATTCCTTACCATTCTGGCAAGCTGTGATCTGGGGTGTGGAGGGAATCATCTCTCTTATTTTGTCAGTGCTACTCCTTTGAACTCCTGGCTCAAAAGCAGTAATAAAGATCTGTCTTAAAAGGAAGGTCATCAGGCAAGTGCTGAGACTTCAGGAAGTCTTAAGCAAACCTACAGAGTCTTTTTGCCATTCAATTGCTCCATCTTGAGCCAGGCCCTTCCTTACCGGTGTGTACTGTAATGAAAATGCCAGTGCTGCTCTAACTCCTGCTGCTCTAATGTGCTTCTCCCCAGCCCTTGCACTGAATGCTGATTATTCCCTCAGTGGTGGTGCCCTGTGCATGTGGTATGTTGTGCAGAGTCCTGTAGAAGCAATGGATAGTCACGAAGTCTAAAAGAAAATGTGGCTGAGTCTAATCACAGAGGCAATCCGATACTGGATGGTAAATAGCCTGTTGGGGAAGAAGAAAATGTAGAGGGGGAAAGAGCAGCTATGTTTATTCACGTACTTTAAAAACAGATGTTTGACAGCTTTTGGTATGAACGTTTCCCACTTATTCTGATACTTCCAATTTATTTACCTAGCTGTTGCTGTTGGGAGCCTGTTGCGAGGACTCTAGGGTGCAAGGGTGGCACTCTGTTACTGTGCCCTGCAATACAGGACACGTAACAATGGCTGGTGTAGAAAGAGGGAGAGTGTGCATGGGAGTTTAAGTAAAAGTGTTCCTAGAAGTCCTGTTCTCATAAATTGCCCCAAGGGCTCCAGCTGCTTGAAAGACGTGTCCCAAGGGCAAACTTATTCTCTAAGAAGATAACAGAGACATCAGATCTTGGCAGACTAATGCGCAAGCTCTTTAATGTCTGCGTTAACTCTTTAGTTGTTAAGCTATTTTTTTCTTCTTAAATGTTGATGTTAATATCTTTGGAAGAACTTCTAGAAATTAAAATTTATCAGGGAGTTTGGCTGTGAAGCTCAGCTGTGCTCCAGGTGAAATCTTAGAATTGATTGTATAAGGCTAAAGCATATTTCTTCTAGGTGAGAGCACTTTGGCTGTTATATTCTCCAGTCAGTGCAAACGCACAAACTATAAAAGGTGTTTGCAAATTCTTTTATTTCATGTGTTGTTTTTGTAAATTGCCCATTGGCTTAATGGTTTTCCAGGAAGCCTTTTTGTTTTTCCGCTTCTTTTCACGAATTGTTGGACAGGATCTGTGCTCCAGAGTCAGCAAGAGTGTAGACTTTAAGTTAGATACTCAGATTTGATTTTTCCCCTCCCCTGTATCATTACAGTCTTTGGGAGCTATCCAGCTTTCTCAGAGATGCTCAGTGTTCACCATCCTATGATCAGATTCTCAGAGGTCTCTGTGGTGATGTGGTTTTTTTTTTTGTTTGTTTGTTCAATGGTTTCTGGTCTTTTTTTTTTTTTTTGAGAGGGTCTATTAAGTAAATCAAACACCCACAATTATCACAGATGTCAATAGGACCCCATAATCATTATAAGGGGTTATTACCTCTTGAGAAGTGATCCTCAAATGACCTAAGAAAAGTGATTTGGAATAATAACTGTTTCCATGTCACTGATAGAAAAGTTTTAGTTTTGCAAAAGAAGAAACAGATGTCTAGTTTGGCATTGGCAGATACAGTTCTGGCCATAGAGGAAGCCATAATGTGGTCACAACAAGAAAAGAAACCATGCAGTTTTAAGCAGATTAGATAATTGAGATTAGCCCTCTGTGATCTTGCTGTGTTTTCATTTATTTCAAAACAGTTTAACATAGAGCATGTTGAGCAATCAGTTGAAAATCACGTGCAAACACTGCCTAAGTACCGATAAGAATCGTGGAGGTAAACAATGAATTCCTACTAATGGCTAAGTCACCAAGGTAAGATCAAGTCTAAATACACACCCTTAGTTAAATATAATTTCATTAACTCAGGTTACGTGGCTTTGGTAATGGTGGTTTGTTTTTTTTTTTTGCCCCCCCTTTCACTGCTCTCCACTTTCTGATGCTTGTCAAATGAATTGCATACACCTAATCCATCACTTTCAAATTTGTCTGTACCAGAGATGTGTTTTGAGCTGAGCAATAACCCAGCATAGTTCTGTAGATCTAACAGCAGGTCGCCATGAGACGCATGTGGTTAGGAAAGTGCATTTTGCATATGATACTTCTGTATCTGAATTCTACTAAAAGTTTAGCTTATCCTAATTAAAAAAGACCATAGCCTATTATAAATACCCAAATATGACACATTTTCCATTTAGAAGACAGATGCAGATTTTGCTGGCATGTTTTTATTGCAGGGGCTAAAGGTTTTCTAATCCCCTGTTAACATTATGCATTGTGCACTATGCACGTGATGTCATTCACTCATCCCTTTTTATCCTCTCCCATTCCAGAATTTCACATAGATGTGGTGTGGGTTCTTTTTGTCGTGTGTCGTTCCCCGCCCCCCCCCCCCAACAAGTAAGTGCAGGTATTGTGCATATAAACAGTTTATCAGTGGTTTAACATTTTTGTGGAAAATCCAAACTTTAGTATCTAACTGATATTTACATCTTAGAATTTCCCTCTCTTTGTAAGACTTGCTCCTCCTTTTTGTGACATCTCATGTCCTTTGTTTTTTTCTTCCCGTGCAGCCATTTCTTTGGATCAGTTGCCTTGCCTTGGTTTTCTGGTCAACCATGCCTTCTAAAATATCCAGATTCCCTTTTGCTAAACATTCTGCAGTAAAGCTTCTAATCAGCAACGCATCAGATAAAAACAATGGGCAAACAATGTGCGGGCTCCCTTTCCCATAGGGAGTTCTTGCTCCCACAGAAAATATTCCTACTTTAATATTCCTCTCATCCTCCCTATTAAGTTCTACAGGACCAGTTTTCTTTTTTTAATGCAACAGAAACTTTTCACCCTGCTCAGTACTGCCAACTGGTCCAGTCCCAAGGAGATAGTTAACACATAACAGATGACAATAAATAATAGCAATAATTAAAGCATCCATGGCAGTGGATTTAGAATTTATTGGCTCATTTATCAGCCTACATAGAAAAACAGATTTCCTTGCTGCCATAGTCAGTAGCCTCACAAGGGCCAGTAATAGATTCTTCAAGATGGAATACAATAAAAGCCATAGTGGGAACATATGGGCCTCTCCTGACTCAAAAAAAGATAAGGGAAAAAAAAAAAGAACTCCTGTTTATATGCTGATGTGTGTTTTGTCCTATTACCTGAAACTATGAAAGTTCTTTATACCAATGGTAACTTGTGATGATGAGTACTGTAGGCGCTCATTATTTGTCCAAAAGCTGGATCTCTTTGGGCTAAGCAAACACAGAACAAAAAGTTAACTGCTGCCTCAAAAAACTTACAACATTGGAGAAGAACTAGAGATGGATAGACGGAGGTGGAAGGGTGTTATGGGACTTTATTGACCAAGATGAAAAGTAGTGGCGGCAGAATGTGAGTTGTCAAAGCATCACCTGCGATTTTTGGTGAGGTTGTTGGGAGAGGACATGAATGACCTAATAGTCTTGCGGATGCTTGCAAGGAACTCCCACTGCACACAAAGGTAGCGTGGTTGAAATCATGAAGGTGTCTTTCTGTGAATGTAACAAATGTTTCAGACTAGTATATTGGGATGATGATACAGAAGATGGGGTCAGGGATAAGCTGTGAAAGACCTTGCCAAGGAAGATAAACTTATATTTGATGTAGTAGAAAAGGTGAACTAGCTGAGAAATGAAACATATAGTCAAAGAGAGGAGCTAAGAAATGATCTCTCCCCCATGATGAGAGAGGAGCAAAACATTATGGTGTGTACTTGTGACCAGAGGATAGTGACAGGAACTGATATGAGATGGCTTAGATAAGAGTTAGCTCAAGTGTCTGATGTTATGCAGAACTGTGGAAATTGTCTATATGGAACTCTAGAGGAAGCTCTGAATCTAAGGTGACTTTTTGATACTGGTGAGATCTCCATACTTAGGATGACAAAATGGACGTGAGTGATGGGGGAGATGGTGGTATGGTTAACAGTGAGAAAAAGACAAACCTGGGAAGACACAGAATTTATTACATCTGCTTTGGATGTTGTCTGATTTTTATTTTTTAAAATCCCTATTCCTCATGAATATCCTAGCAATAGAAAAAAAGATCCAATTTGGAACAGCAGGGAGATCTGGAGTAGAGACGTGGATTTTTAGAGCCAATAAGATATGGTGAATTTGTGAATAAGATCATCTGTGTAAAAAGGGTACAGGGAGACAAGACAGAGGATAAAACCTCCACCACTTCCAATGTTGCCACTGTGAAAGACAAGAGAGAGCAAGGACGGATTTTTCCATGGGATACAGTAAATTGTTCATTTAAACATTTTCCTTTAAGTTATGTTGGCTTTTAGCTTCACTGAACATCTCCCTGTTCTTGTGTTGCAGCCGAAGCTGTATGAAGTACCCATTTTAATCCTTTACAGTTCATTATTTCTTAGACTTTTATTTGCTTTTTCTCTAATCTAAAGAGCAATCATCTCAAGATGGCAAAGTAAGAAAAGTAATTGTGAACACTGTGACACATAAGTAGCGCATAGGAAGGAGTTGAAGTCATCCATTATTACTGTTAGTCTGATTTGCCTCTTTAATCTCTTTCATCTCTATGCACTCAATGCCCTTTTTTTCCTTGGGAAGCCGATAGTTTAGCTTTGTTCCTAGATTTATGCAATTACAGATACAAATATCTGCTATATGTTTTCTGCATTCAGAATTCTGGCATGAGATATCAAGAAAATTTCCAAGTGTTGCTATTACTGTCCAGGGAATGATGTAAACTTCCAGCAATTCCTATATTTCTGCAAAGTGTACTTGGAGAACACAGATGAATTGTTGCCTGTGTTTTAGTTTGCAACCATTAGTTATTGAATCTTATAGTTTGTGTTTGAAATTGGGGTGTTTGGATCTGACACTTTCTGTGGTGGTGTATGTGTCGTGTGTTTTGTGTTGTGGGTGGTTTTTGCTTTTTTTTTTTT
>VYXH01006729.1:1072512-1102700 GCA_013397275.1 Burhinus bistriatus | reverse complement strand
GGGTGTTTTTTTTTTTTTTTTTTTTTTAAAAAAAAAAAAGCCTTCCAGCTGGAATAGGGAAGTGTCCTTGCTACCTCTCCACTGTGACAGTTAAGGGTGTCTTTTTTAAGACCACTGGGGATGGATTTCCTTTGGGATCTGGTACAGCATCTCCAGTAAGCGTAGTCTCAGGTGTGTGCTGACCCGCTCTGCGGAATAACAGTGGTTAGAGATGCGTGGAATGTTAGCAGAGATCTGACTCACTGTCGCAGAAATGATGTTACAAAGTCCCCTGTCCTTTGCCCTGAGCTGTGTTACTCCACCTGCGAGAACAGCAGAAGCAATACAAATAAACCACTTGCCTGCTTTGAGGCATCTCAGTTTACTTAGAGGCTAACTCAGGAGAGAGGCAACTATCTGGATTGTGATCTAAGTCTGCTATTCCAGGTCTTACTGCTGCTTTGTGCTAAGCCTGCCTCCACTTTTGGGAAAGCAAGAAAAATGTTGTGTATGAGAACAGATTGTAGGAAGCTTCCTAGGAAAACAAACAAAAAAACCATTTAAAAATCTCCTTATTTTCTGTTGTTAAATTAAAAACTGTTCTGTACGTATCTAAATAGGAGGAAAATATCTCTTTTGAAATTATGTCCAGGAATCCAAATCTGGTTGTGTGAATCCCAACTACTGGCTCCACAGCTTATCGTTTAGGAGTTTTGAGAGGAGGCAGTGTGGAACAGGAAGACTCTGACTGAGAGGAAAAAAAGGTGTCTAGGGAGGGAAGAAGCTACACATTGCCAAGTGTCAGTTCTCTGATGTCGTGCAGGAAAATATCAGTCAGCAGTGTGTACTAAAAGCAATGCGAGGGCCATGTGATATTATATCCCAAATTGCACTTAATAAAAGTCAAGGAACAGCTTTGTTGTACCAACAAGCTTGTACTCCAAGCCAGGCAGGTGATAGCCATGGCTCGTTCCGTGGGTAGATGATGCTCTGGCCTGACCACAAGGTTGAGGCTCATGTGGGATTTGGGCCTGAGTTGGGAGGCAACAGTGTGATACCCCATGAGGTTTGGCCTCTCAGTTTTCTTCGGTTTAGGAAGTTTTGCTGGTCTTACATGATGGATTGCAAGGAAGGATGTTTTTTTTAGTGGCATTTTTAGTACCTTTGGCTGGAATTGGAAAAGGATCCTTTTGCAACTAAATCCGACCCACCAGCACAACCCAAAGATCTGAGATTGTATTTCAGTGGTTAATCCCATCTCTGATGTCAGATTGCTTAATCCTCTTTATAAATTCCACCTGCCCAACAGCCCACAGTTGCACATTGCCCAAACCTTGACACCTGAGGACACTGGGGAAGGAGGACAAGTTAAAGAGAAATTTTGGATCCTGTTTTGAATCTGTCCAGAATGAGATGGTAAATCAGATGGAAAATCATGGTATTTTATGGCATCTCAAAGTTTGTCAATTGAATAATTATAACCAAGTCACTTACTGGATTTGAACCATTGGCCAAGTAAGATTATTATTGTCTCCATGAGAAACACTGCAGATATGCCTGAGCCTTATGAACCTGAGGCAGTGGGAGCCGGAACGGAAAGTTAAACACCAAACAGCAGCCAGGTGCTGTTGTTAGCAAATGTTTCCCCAATAATTAGATTGCCCTGTGGTGGGGACAGTGGAGCCAGATGGTGCAGGAGAGTTCACATCGTTAAAAACCAAGAGAGGTAATGCACTTTTACAATAAATTTCACTTTCCATGTCTCTTAACTACAAGATTCCACCCCTCCACCCCCACTTTTCTATGTTATCTTTTGGCAATGCTGACAGTTTTCTCTTATTCTTTTGGAAGTATTTTCAACATTGCACAGCTGTTTATTTAATATGTTTCTAGTACCTCAGCAGATAATAGCAAGTCAGGGTGAATATTTACC
Source organism: Burhinus bistriatus (assembly GCA_013397275.1). Classification (NCBI taxonomy): domain Eukaryota; kingdom Metazoa; phylum Chordata; class Aves; order Charadriiformes; family Burhinidae; genus Burhinus; species Burhinus bistriatus. The sequence goes on along the minus strand of VYXH01006729.1, from coordinate 1,100,788 downwards.
TTATTTCTGAAGCACTATTCCATTCAGCACTTGTAGCACTCTGTTTGGCAGTTTCAAGTGAGCAGCGTAGCATTTTAGTTTTTCTTTACTTTGGACATTCAGTCACTCTAGAACAAGACTATTGCTCGTGTTCTTTCTCCCATTATCTTTTCTTTCTCATCAAATTGTAAATAACTTCACCATCTCTTTTCCCTGGCAGACTTTCAAATTTTTATTTGACAGGTTTGAATGACCCCATAGAAAACAGCAGTTCCCTTCACCCTCCCCAGAAGGCTGCGGAGTGCTCGGGAAAGTACCTTGGGGTGTTGTTATGACACTCCCGTCCTGCTACCAGCAGTACCAATTAGCTGAAAAGCAGACAGCAAAGACTATTAACATAAAGAGAAAGGAACCCCAAATACTGCTTCCCTGCTGTGAGAAAACTAAGCTATGTTTATTCCACCACTCATTGTAGTGTTGGTTTAGGGGTGGATTCCCAGAACTTCTTAGCACCGCTTCTGTTGAAGTCATAAATCTGTAATAAACTTCTAGTGAGTGCTGAGAACCGAAATACTGAAAACCCTGTGCCCAACAGGCACCTATGGAGGGAGTGGGGCAGACTGTTCGCTGCTTGTTTTGCACTTGTGCAAACTAAGTCACTCTGAAAAGATTAAGAAATATTTTCCTTACTTTTCAGAAATAAAAGTTACCCACAGCTGAAGCTGGGCATTTGTTTAACATGATTCTTTTTCACTGCAGTGTACCACAACATAGTGCTTCATACTGAATGCATGATCATAGGAATCTATTCTGGTCCAAACAAGATAGTTTTATATTGTATTTAAGCATTTCTTCATTTGAACCAGATCAGGAATTCGCTGTATCTTGGAGAATAGGTACTAAGGGAAATATTCTTCAGATGGCAAGGGTTATTTTTGTACTTAGCTTTGATACTGCACATTACATCAGACAGAGCACTTCTGTAAAGGTCTGCCAAGTCCTAAATTTTCAATAATCCCACTTCCTTCTCTTAAAATTGAAAAGGTAGTGACTCCCCTGGGAATGCATGTCATTTCAGCATTCCCGTTGACTGTGTATTCTGAAATGCTGCAGTCTGTTTGCTTAGTAATCCCCTTGTCTGTGTAAGTTGTTAGGGGTAACCAAAGGCAGCTGATTACTTAATTGTATAAGGCAGGAAATCGGGTTCTTTCATTAGTTCCCATAATGTTCTTGAGAGCAACCAGTATTCTGCCTGACTGAGTTTTCGATCCTTTAATTCAAAAGATATACTTTCCCTTGGCATAGTCAGTGACCCTTTATCCCAATAGGCTATTTACTGAATAAACCAAACATTTTAGATTAAAAAAAAAAAGCCTGAGCTTTCTAAATAAAATAAAACATTATCTCTTATTATAAGACAAAACATGTTGCAACCAGAGGAGAAATATGACATGTGAGATCTTCATGTAACTTTGCATTTTTGTAAGATCGTTAATTTTTTTGTGTGTGTGGCTTGAACCAATGGGCCCAACTAGGAAAAGAAACATTACTGTCAACTTGTCACAGCCTTAGAGATCTGATTTTTGTCCAGTGTCTCACGCTTAGGAAGCCCTTTTCCAGACAGATGATGGGCTTTCTGTTGCTGAAATTAATAGAGAGCTTGGGGCCAAATTGTGCCGTGTCTGTGTCCGTTGGCAAATAGTTGTCAGAGAAGGAGACGGTCACAAAGTTTGTGCTTTGCCATGTGGTTAGGGGTATGTACAGAATCCTGGGCAGTGCTGGTGGGGGCTGTGGCTCAAGTATCTTCCCCCCTCCCATCCCAAACACATGCAGTGAGTTGGAGCATGGAGCTGGCATGGGGTCTCTGTGCTCTTGCTACCCATCAACACAACCCTTGTGACTATAAGCAGCAGGGGAAGAAAGGTATAGCTGCAACCTGATCTTTGGGAATATCTATTAGTTATCTCATTAAGAAAGAAACAGCAGGTTTTTTTCTTTTTGTTCCCCCCACCTCCACCCCTATGTCCAGTTAAGCTGATACAAACATGGCACTTGCCTTGCTCTTTAGAATCTGCTTATAAATGTTTCTCTTGCCTCCTCTCTTTAAAGCCCCAGAAGATCAGTTTGTGTCAGATTGTCCTTTTTTTCATGCCATGGGAGTCAAAGGGACTTTGCTGTAGAATTCAGGGTGCTCATGTTCAAGTCTGTCATGAGTCTGAATTGAAACTTTTTTTGGAAGCACTCTCTATGAATCTTCTGAGGCGTAGTATGCCCAAGGATAGTTTGCTATGGGAAGAGATTAGCCTTAGTACATTAAGTGGTGGCAGGTGGAGGCTGGGAAAGAATATCAGAATCTTTCTGATGCTTTTGGGTAATCTTTGGTTCCATAAATTGCGTTAAAACCCTCAGGTGTGAATGCTTCTCCCAAGATGTCCCAATATTTCTGTTCCTGAAGAATTAAGGTTGTGTTTGCTATCGTGGCTTAGGGTGCACTGAACACTCTTCCTGTGTAATCAGAAAGGTGAAATAAGCGCGCTCATCACAGCAAGAGTAAGGTGTGTTGCATTTCTCCCTGCCAGTGTGCTGGGGTCAAACCTTGATTTGATTACTATAATAACAGGTTGCCTCAGGTAGAAAGTCTCTTCTACCCAGCAGAGATGTGGTAGATGTGGTATGTAGCTACTCTGCCCTATGTTTCCGTGCAACGGAGGATGTTGCTGACTATGCTTGGTAATGCAGAAATAACATGGGAACAGGGAGACCCCATGTCCATTATCACACCCAAAAGCAGCAGTGCTGTTATTGCATCTCATGCGTTGGTGGGGAGCTCGTAGCCCACCCCTCCAGTATCCCGGAATCTTGTAGGCTGTCGTATTTTCATCTATGTAGAAACCATTTCAGATAATGGATGCTGTCATCCTCATTCTTTTTTTGGAAAACTAGGTTATAGAAAGGCTTAGCAACTCATGGAAGGTGTATAGAGCAAAGAGTTAAACCAAGCTCTTTCACTTCTTAGGCAAGTCCACCAGTAGACAACTCGGCTAATTGAATTACGGTCAGTTACAAAGTTAATTTTCATTGTCTGATGGATTCAGAGTAAGTAGGGAAGCTGTTCTGATGAACTTCTATTTCATGTCGTTATTGTACTGCCCATACTAAAGGGGATAAAATGGATATATGTACCAGACCAGGCAGAGCCACATTCTAAATAAATTAAAGGATGATAAAAATGAAAGGGGATATGTGGTCCTGAGCAAATTTAACCAGGAAATGAGAAGACAACTTCTGTTCATTAGTGGAGTGAATTTGTAAGACGGCCTCCTCCTAGAAATAGTGAGGACAGAAACTGAAAGCAGTGTCAAAATTAAAAACTTACCAAATTCTTACAAACCCCAGCTGAGGTTACAATGACCTCTGGGAATGTGTGAACTGCTCTTCAGGCTCATGGGTTTTTTTTAATCCTTGTAACTAGTATGCACCGTTATGGAAGGGGACAGAGACTGGGAGGACACCATCTGTTCAGGCTGATGGAGTGCCAGCTCCACTCTAAACTTGAGAGTTGCCCACAGTCACACACACATATTGGCAATTTTGTAGCCTTAACATAAAAGTTTGACAATTGTGGAACGGAAGTTTTTATTGCTTTGGATGAGAAGAAAGGCACAGTCTTATTTTCATTATTAGCTTTCTGAAAATTTTCAGCGATCTTCCTCTGTGTTGTGGCAACCTCTTTCTTTTCAGTACAACTTTGTCTTGTGTTTGATGTCAGCGGTCAAGAAAAGCAGCAACGCCCCTTTGCTACCATCTTCTAGGTGTAACTCTATGTCTTGCTGGTTCAAGTAGAAAAACAAGGTGGAAATTTGTGAGCTATGCACCTGGCCGTGGATAATTTCAATACTAGGTGGCCTGTTCATATTCCTCCTCAGCAGTGAGTTGGCTCAAAAAAACTCCAGACCTCTTCTGCCCCAGATCGTCTCTCCACCTCTTCTCCGTTCCGTGTAGATAAGTCTGGGGCTTGTCCAAACTGGACTCGGGTGTCCTGTGTGCCTGCACTGGTGCTTCATGTGATCTAAGACACTTTAGGCACAGCTTCAGGAGGGAGCAATGTTTCCTCCTACCTGTCACACATCACTTGTGTTACCTGTTCCTGTCACTAAAGGAAAACACTGCATTCATAAACTTGTAGACCTTTAAACAACCCGAACAAACACAACTTACTCAATTTTCCATTGATCCATATAGGCAAAACTATCCCTTGCAAGATATTTCCTAACATTTTGGACAGTTGGACTGCTACATGAAAACTGTGCAGGCAGGTGTGTTTTGCAGGGTTATTTCAGATAAAGGTGACTATAGTTTGAGAAGAGGAGCCTTAATCACTGAGCAAAGGTGTTCACCTCGTTTGGACTGACCTGGGAACAGTCATGTCTGTATGCTGTGTGTCTTAGTGGATGTGGAAAAAGTGAAATGAACTGTGAAAATGTTTGCGAAACATGCATAATTTCAGTGGACTGTGGTGGGTAATGCCCTTCTATTGAGTTTGTGTGTTACTTTCCCTGGATTTGTAAGAGGACACCTTTGCTGGTCATTGGCCCATATTGACATAATGCAGAAGACAGATCTATAACGAGGTGTTTACTTTGGATCTGATTTAACATTCATGGCAGTTGATGAAAAATCATCAGATGATTTAAATGTCCTTTATATAAATAGAACAGCCATTTTTTTTCTTAAGGAAAATGTAGGGCTGCCTAAAGGAGTAGAGACTGCAGAACCATGTGAACACATTTAATTTGAGTCTAATAATTTCAAACAAATATGTGACTCAAATTAATTGGAGGTTTCTGCTTCTAACTATAACATTTCTTATCGTGTAAAGCATTAAGGCTGCATAACATATACAAGACAAATATTAAACAAAGGTATTATGGACGGGAAATTCCTAATCTAGCTCACTATGTTGGTACAGTGGAAGTTTCTTAATCCAATATCTGATGAAGGAACAAGGAGAGAATTAATTTACTGCACACTAATTACTGAGGAGTATGCACTGTATATACAGTGAAAGGCGCTGAAATGAATACTTGATAAACAATATCTGGCAAATTAAAAATCTGAAATGTTAAATGAAATGCAAATTAAAAATCTGGACCGTTAAATTAATTGAATGCAAAAAAACCCTGACATTAACTATCATCAAGGGTCGAAGTTATATCAGCAAAAGCAAAGCTATTCAGAGTTAAATCCTGCTTCTCTCTGTGATTTACTTGTTGTGAATGGGTGGGTACTAGAGGAGCCCCAAAGATATGGATGAATTTGCATACGTGAGGAGCCATCCTTTCTGCCTGCTGTGCAAAACGAAGTCCCAGGAAATGAATGGGGATGGTTTGCATCTAAAAGAAGGTCTACTGAAATGAAGGGGTACAGGCAAAATGCAAGACCTATGTTGCAGCGTCCACACCAACTTCAGCTAAGTTAATGGTGTACAAGTTTTAATCTACAAAAGACTTGATTTTGTCTTTTGCTTTATATTTTAAGTCTAGTCTTCTCTGTGCCTCTCATCTTTTGGTGGAATGGAAACCGGAAAACAATGCACTGTGAAGATGTAAGCTGTTTCTAAGAACAAATTTATGAAAAGTTAAATAAGGCTTAATACATACTTACATATGCATATTAAATAATATTTTCCCCCAAAATATGCCCATTAAGGATCTAATGCTACAAATACGTGTGTAAACTTCTGATCTAATTGAAGCAAATGGAAATATGTTTTAAGGATCATGCTGCTTATATCAACTTGGTATGTCTGTGGGGCTTTTATTTAATGAATTTAAATTTTCACTTGTTTTCCTCCATTTTTGTGTTCATTCATTATTATTTGCATAGGGTATGATGTTATATAAAGCACTGAGTATGAGAATTGTTCTGGATGAAAACTGTTTCTGCACAGCCACCAGGCGGGGGGAGCTAAGGGGAAAAAATCTGGAAACCTTGCAAAAGGTATGTTGTGGGCCAACCTTAAGAAAGTTAAACCCTCCCAAACACACACATGCATACACATATACATATGTGCACACTAGCCCTTATAAAGTGTAAGGGAGATAACACTCCCAATTTTAAACATGTGCGTAGTCCTATAAAAGTCAAGTGCTGAGTAGGGGGATCTGATGACTCAGGTTCTCTTTTGGGGGGCAACAGACAGTTCTAACAGCTCTGAAACAAATTGTTTAGGCCACAGTTAAAGTGTGAGGCTCTTTACAGGTGCTTGATTGTATCATCTGGTTGCAAAGTGAGATGTGCTACTGCTGGGTGTTAGACCTGAGCTGACTTGAGTGTGTATCCAGAGAAGTGGGCAGCAGCCTGTGTTCTGCGTCTTTACACCAGTTTCTTCAAGTGCTGGTTGTTCTTCCAACTGAAAAGCCTGCTAGTGACGATGGGGATTGATTTCACTATTTGAAGATAAGGCCCTCAGAATGGTGGTTTTCATTGATTAAATGAAGGCACTTTTCAGAGGGAAAGTGATTGCAGGAATTTCCAGGTGAAAATGATGTTAGTATTTGAATTATAGGCAAGTATTGTAATGACTAAGCACTAGGAATTTATATTAAGATAAGTTGGATCTGGGAGAGAGTACTGCTAGTAACAAACAATGATCTATATATTACCCTTGTAATGTAATGTCATGACCCAATTCCAGTGTGCCACCACTTAAAGAGTGGAAAGAATGCAGTGCAATTAGTTTAACATTTAACAAATCTGAACTATAGCCTAGCACTATATTTCTATTAATCTTGGTTTGTTCCAATGTGTTTTAATAGGTTTAGACATACAGTGGCAGATCTATCGCAATTAAAAATAAAAGTTCTCTGGGTACTAGTAGTGTTTCCCTGGAGGTCTAGTCAGTCTCCCACAGTAATGAAGATATAATTATACTGATGTAAATCACAGCACCATAACTAGGAGGGATTGGCCTTTCCCCTCCTTTAATTCATTGAAAGATTTTATCTTTGACAGGTACTGTCAAACAGGGTGATGGGCTGGAAGGCAGGATGTTTTTTCTGGTAACTAATTTGCTTGTGGAGAATTTTATTTATTTTTTTTTAAGATGGCTTGAATTCTGAGATGATTCTCAAGTCCTGCTTCTCCCATTCCTGTAGCAGGAATGCTACAGCTTCTCCCATTCCTGTAGGCTACCTGATGAAGTGTGGTTAAGGTCAGACTTTCTGCTCTGACTGTGCTGTTAGTCTGAGAATAGGAAAATGTGTCTGAAGGTAGCTTGAGGTCACCTTTTGGGTTCCAGTGTAGTCAGCTCTGCAAAGAGCCTACCTAGCTCCTGCTGTAAATACGAAAAAAATGGCCTTAGGGCTGACATATTTTACTCATCTGTGATAGTTCCAGACGTCCGTTCTTTGCTGTGAGAATAGCAGAGCACAGCATGCTCAAACCATAACCTTTTTTCCCTTGGTAGGCTTCCAGATATACTTCCTACCTGTCAGATGCAGCAAAAGGCTACTTTGACAGCTTTAGTGCTGCCTGAAAAAAATCCATTGACTTAGGATGTTTTCTGCAGGTTTGTGTCTATTTAGCTGCTATCTGAGTACTATAAATGAGCCACAATAGAGGGAGACTCCTGCCTGTTAGTTTATTTTTCTTGGCCATCAAATATGACTCGTCCCACTGAGCTGTCAGCTTCTTAGGAAAAGACTAAAGTTTAAAAATAATTATCTTACAATGAAATAACAAATTTATTGCTGCCAGCTCATATGTTCTGTGCTGGTTTTGTGTGTGTGTGTCTGTATGTGTATATATATAAATAATAATAAAAAACCCACTAAACCAAAACCAACATCAGGAGGTGGCAATGTGTTAGGAAACACTTCCCTTCAGGCAGTAGTTTAACTTATCAAGGTTTTTTTTCTGTTGCGCTCCTGGAATGAAACAGCATGGAGTTTTTCCCCTAGTCCCTTTTCTAGCAAACACCTCTCATTTTCTTTCCCTCAATAACCTTCTCTCCATGAATCTATGCGTGTGTTCTGCCATATTTTGTGTATACTGTTAAAGCCCACAAACAAAATACTAAATTAAGACCAACCAGGAGACCCATCCCTTATTTTATTGCATGGCTGGGACATGATGTCTGAGAAAAGAGATGTCGCCACTGAGATAAGAGAAAGGGTTTCCTGCAGAACAGTCTGAGTCGTTGCATGTTTCAAACACTCAATCAGTGGTCTGATTGCAAGGCAGGATGTTTCCACAGAAATATGTTAGTTGTACCAAAAATCTGGAGGGCCACCAGAGAGGCTGTTCAACATGTGTCATCACGATCCTCCTTCCAGCCAACTGACGGTTATGATATGTTCCTTGTCAGATTGGTTACCAAAGATTTTGTAGGGACGTGTCAAGGCTCCACTAACATCTGACTTTCTGGGCAATGCAGCTGTCAAAGGAGATGTTTGAGGCAAACTGACCGTAACACCTCTCCCAGGAGAAATTCTCACAAGACAGATCATCCTTCCCCCCCTCCTCCCCTCCATCAATGATGACAATCAGATTTAGGACTAAGCAGTGAAGGATGTTACTATTATATTATTGGGAAAAGACTGTTACTTTTTTCTTTCCATCACTTTTCTTCGGTAAATATTCTCAGGATTTGCACATCTGTGTTTGTCATCTCTGGCAGTCGGCAGTTGACGCCTTTCCTTGGTAATGAAAATAGGGCTTAGGAACATGGCAGAAGCCACAGACTGCCTGGGCCTGGGGGTGACTTTCTGCTGACCCATGGGGACTCCTTCCAGGAGCAGACACAGCTGTGATGGCCATGGCAGCGCTGTCTAAGCTGTGTGTGCTTTTGGGAGAGAGCTTCATCCTTCAGCGCTGAGAGTCCAGAGCCTTTCCCAATTGCTGAAATTCACTAAGGAGAGAAGATACAAAAATAAAATAAATGTCTCGGTTTTATTTTCCATTGAACCAAAGTTTCTTTAGAATTGGTTGTTCCACATATTACTCACCTTGCTGGCAAAAGCATCGGTGATCAATGAGGACAAAGTGATTCTGACTGTCAGCTTGCCACATACATCCAGAGCAAACGAACACATCAGAAGCTGATTTTGTGCAAGGCCTGCTTTTGATTTGTGCATTTTTCTGGCAGACTTGGGCTATGCCCTATTACTTTCTTACAATAAAAGGGAACATTTCTTCTACTGGAGCTTGCGGCATGCAGCTGCAATAATCATAGGGGAGCCCCAGGTGGTCTGATTTATGGTGTTTAATGTGAACCCCTGAGGTTCTGTGGGGAGAGATTATATAAAGTATAAAACATTTTGCAGAATTGTTTTGCCACACGTCCTTTCTAACTTGCAGTGGGCCTCCTTCATTTATCTCCCTGCCCCAAGACAGCTTATCTAAATGCATGTTTATTAAAAAGCTCCTAAACCATGTTAAAGTTGCTTCTGAAAATATTCTGACTAATGGCGATGTTGACGAGGGTGAATCATCACTAAGAACATCGTGCTCATCAGGAGAGTTTCTCAGCTGATGGGATTTGGCAGAATGCCATGGAAGTTCATGGTACTTTTCTGTGGATTGATACTGGGCAAGGATTGATATGCCGGGCAGGTGTTGACTGACTGAAGCTCTGATGGAGCTCTATGGATTTGTACTGGCCCAGAGCCTGCAGTTCATAAAAGGAAGCCCTAAACTTAAATCAAATACTTCTATTGTACAATCGTTGTACAGGGAATATTATTTACTAAATGATAGCATGCTTCTGTGAGGATGTATCAGCAAATTAGGCAAGGAGCAAGAAGCTCTTCATTTAACTTTGCTACCATTATTAAGGTACTGGCTACAGGTTTCATTGCTGTCCTTCTCAGGAGCAAGTCAGAGCAAGCTCGGTTAGTGCTACCCCCCACGCTGGAAGTCTGCAGTGGGAGCGGTAGAGGAGGTGCACTGGCTGCACCCATCCATGCAACTGCACTGGCACCAGAGGCAGGGAGTGACTGGCTTAGCAAGCTAAAGGGATGTGCCTGGGGTTTTGGCTGAGCCTGTTCAAACAATAGTTTGTCCAGGCAAGGAGACGGATTTCCACCCCTGGTACAGCCCATGACTCAGAGTCCGTGCTGGAGGCCTTCTCCTCGGTGTGTTTTCAGTGAGCAGGGTTGCAAAATATCATGACAGATCCAGATCTCATCTTTCTTCACTAGCAAGGGGAGCTTAGACTCAAGGTTTAAACCTAGGTTCCTCTGTAACTAGAAATGATGTAGTTGCATAGTATTACAAGCACAAGACAGTCCCGAAGATGGAATTCATGTCCTGAAGTGTTTAGTGAAACAAAATAAGAAGACCGTAGCTGAGAAAAGAAGGTACTTGCTGTAAGTTGATGCTTGCTTGATGAGGAAGTGAAGAAATGAAATCAGAGTAAGCTCAATGATTAAACTTGTACTGGATCAACTGTAGGGGTTTGGTTTTGTTCATTAACCCTGTCCATTCTTATGGTACCTACAACTGAAACTTCCTGATTTTTTTTTTTTTTTTTGGCAGAGGATAGATGATGTTTGTTATAGCACTTAGTTTCAGCTAATGACAAGAAGACACAATCTGTAATCTCGTCTATTACCTGTCCTGTATTACACCCTTTCATTTACTACATTAAAGTAGCAGTAAAAAGCATTCCAAGAGACACAATGGAGCAGCACAGCAGCCCCAACACAGTTTAAGGCTGTGTATTATATTACAAAATGACTCTTTTTTTGGGGGGGAGGAAAGGGGGGCAGATATTGTGCCAGTTTACAGGAAGGTTGGGGAAAAGGTCAGGGAAAGTGCGTAATTATTATCGGCTCTGCTGAGGCCACACCTGTGTGAAATGTTTAATGCTGACACAAGAATGAACTTGAAGCATGTTTGGAACGTACAGGCAGCAAAGATAATCAGAGAACTTAAACTGGAATTGAAACTGTATTGAAAAAAAAAAAATTAATAAAATCCGCTATAGGATGGAGAGCCCGAAAGCAGCTGACAGAAATCTAAAAGTGTAGTCAAGGCCACCCTCATCTTACTAAGGACATAAAGTGCAAGGAGGTTACAGAGCTTGGCATGAAACTGGTCCATCAAGAGTAGTTTTGGCAGATGTAGGAAGAGGGTTCAGTTTTAGTTTAAAGCGAATGTACCTCCTTTGTGAGTAGGACAGACTATTACCATGGTGTGACTGCTGGATTTGGAACCTGTAAACTATATGACTGACTGACTTTTGTTCTTGCAAACCTACTCTAACAGGAGGCAGGAGCTGGTTTCTGCATTGCTGCAAATCTGCTTAACTGTGCTAGCATCAGTTGGTTTGTGACTGTCTATACCAGTTCAGACTTAATGCCAGTTGCAACTTGCTCACCACTGCCGGCTGGAATAGAACACAAACCTGGCTCCTGTACTTATGCTTTATCATAACACCCTTCTTCGTCTCCTCCTCTGAAAATCTTGCACTATAGATATTGAACCCTAAAGGAGAAGTGACTCTCAGCAGACATAATTTTGTATGAGTAATTCACTTTTAAAGCTTGGATATATTCCATCTTCCTTGTGACTAATGGTACCCGAAGAGAACATAATTGTATAATAATTTTCCAATTGCTTAATAACTCATTTTCCTTGTTTGTGAGATGCTGTTTTTCAGCATTTCAGAGAGATGCGAGGACCTGCATGCAGTAATGAGTGACAGACAATTGTTTATTTCTCAGCAATAACGCCATTAAAGAAAACTTCTTTAGGCCTAGAGCCCTGACAGCTGACCAGATCCTGACATTCCTACTCATCTCTCAACCCAGTGGAAGGCCTGCTGGCAGGCAATTAGTCCATAGTTTCACATCATGTTGTCTTTGGCAGCGCTTGCTTGAGGAGTTCTGACCCCACCACTTCTGCCTACTTGCCAACAGCTAAAAGCCAGCACATCACAACTGCTCGGGGGCTGCCCTGTAGGCACGAACACTGCAGTCCCACAAATATTTCTGTTGGTGTAGCTGGTGGAAAGGGGAGGAGTGAATAGGCGGGAGCTGAAACCTCTTAAGCTGGCTTTTCTGTTGGAGGGGGGTGAACTTCCTTAGATGTGGAAAGCTCAGGCAGGAGGGAATGATCCCACACTTGTAGCGTATAATGTTGTTTCCAACTGCTAGACCAGCTAAGTTGAAGAAAGTTATTCAGGGAGAAAGGGCAGGCAGAGGAGGAGGAGCAAAGAGGTGACTATGCGTGGAAATGCACGTGCATCTCTGATATGGCAGAAGAAATGTGCATAAAGACCAGAAATTTCCCAGAGGCTTTGATCTAGTTGCAGAAAATGCTTTTGAAGAGAGGGGACCAGTGCAGAAACATAAGTTGCATAGATGTCTTATGCTATTTTAAACAGAGCTGATGTCTGTGTGTGACTTCACTGTGTTGTATCCTTAAATAGATGAACAAAGATTATTCATTTTTTTGGGGAGAATGCATGCCTGAGCCTTAGGAGTTGGTACTGATGTTCAGGGGTAGAAAAAGAAGCCTTTTGCAGGTAGGCAACAAACTTCCATTCTTTCGAAGAGGCAACAAGCAATCTGTGCCCAAGATATCATGCCAGGAACAGCAAGTGCCACAACCTACTGAAATAAAAAGAAATTTAAAGCACACAGGCCCAGATGGAATAGGACTGAAATACAAAGCCCATTCAATGTCCAGTTCTAGCAGGGTTGTATGATGCCAGCTAGGACCAAGAAATTAATTTTATACTGCAGTTACAGACATAAGCACCAAAACCCCTGTTGCATTTGGTAGTCTAGTCTCAAAGTGTTAACTTGGCTTATGTGAATTGATGTTTTATTCTTGGAGAGTTTGCTCTATAGAGAGTCTCATCCTAGATTTCTAGAAGATCAATGAAGGGAATTTGCTTTAGCGTCTTTTGAGACCTATCGAACCTGAAAACAGAGCTCAGAGCTGGGTGATGTTCATGGGAATCGTGATTGAGGAGAGAAAGTTATAGATGTATCTGAATATTAAAAACAAAAAAACCCCCGTTCTGTTCTTGCAAAGAAATTCCACCAACTTCTTCAGAGTTGCACAAAGTGTACATTTAGAAGTAGAAAAATGTGTTACAGAGAATAAGGACCGGAATTTTCAGGGGAGTGAAATACAGCTTTAACTGAGAAGTGTGCTTAAAACTGTATTGCATCTGTCAGTGGGTGCCTGGAGGTTGCCTTAGCTGATGTAGTTGGTGGCATTGCAAACAAAGTGAGAAGATAACAAGATCATTTGGAAAATCAATATTCAATCTTGCCTACCAGAATGAGTTTTTCTGTTCTGGCTTTTAGACCTGCCTTCAGGGATGCTCAACTTGTCTGCTTCCCATCCTCCAGATAGCTGCCAAGATGAGGAAGGAACCAGTTCAGCCATCTGGATCTGTTTTCCCTCTGGTAGAGCAGAGTAGCTGTGTTCGAACTGGGACTTCTTTAGAGGAAAAAATCTGTTTGGCTTTTTTATTTTCTTCTGCCTGCCCCACCCCCACCTTTTTTTTTTTTTCCTTGGTGTTAAAATATTTGGATCATCTCTTAGGAACCTCTGTTTCTTTGTGCATGAGAGCTTCTGCAGATTGTCCTTATACAGGAGCATTGCATTGTTTATTTTGTTTCCCCTTGGTATGAATTTTTTAGACTTCTTTTTTCTGATATTGCCAAAACATGCTATAGCAGGCTGTGTTCTCTTACAACCCATTCCATGTCGAAATGTAAACCCATTGCAACAGAGCCTGTCTGGCATATGTTGTCATAGCTTTTAAAAAGTTGCCCTGCTTTTCTGTTGGCGTTGAGAATTTTATTAAATAAGTATTTATTTTTCCAAATTCCCCATGGGCAAAAGCAGGTAGAAAACAGATACCTATGTCTAATTATAACCTTGTATTTCACATTAATCTCTCTTAATTTTCTTTCATCCCACCTCCAGCGTGCATTCTCTCATTCGTAATTGCCACTGGATAATTTGAAGTCATTTGCTTACTCAGGGCTTTATGCCATACACTCATGGATTGTGGCAGATGAATCCTTTGCAAAAAATCAAATGAGAAGCTCGTTCTTGCTGTATAGGTAGCTCTCTCCCTCCCTGTCCCAAAGTTACTGAGCAAATTGTTGCTATTAATTTTTAAATTAGTGTACTTGTTGCTCAGGGAAAAGCTAAGTGTTCACAGGAATTTTGCAATAGACTCCAGACTGACTTTGCCTCATCAGGAGAGATGTTCCATGCTATGTGTTGGTTGCCAAAATACTTGGTATGTGGTTACTCCTTGGCTGTCGTGGGAATTTCATTGTTCCTAAGGAACTTCCTTATTGAAGGAGAAAGGATTGCTCAGCTAGCTCAGTCTTGGTCCATGAGGGATTTTAGACTGGCGGCACTGTTGACTCCCATATGGATGCTGTAACTGATCTTAGTGACAAGTACAAGGATGTTGCTTCTTATTTTTTCCTCCCTCTCTAATCATTGTTGTTTTACTCTGTGCTTTGTTTTGCACTACTTAAATATTTTCAGGATTTTGGGTTCATTTGCTGTGTTTGGAAATATTACTGCCTCTTGATCCACAGGAAAAAAAAAAAAATTATCTCCCAAAGCAGAAACTCTGGGAATGTTCAGACCGAATGAAAAAAACCCAACAAATTTTCAAGACTCCCTGGTATGTAAATATGCTCCAACTTCTATTACACGAATATATGGCTTGAACATGGCGAGATTATTAGTGGCATTTATCCTAAAAGGAAAGATAATTCCCCTTCTATTTCACTGTCCTATTTCCAGCTCCCTCGAAGCCTTCTCTCTCTTTTTACAGAGTTAAGTCACAGAAATCCTTTAGTTCATTAGATATGGACAAACAGGGAAATACACTTTCAGTTCTTAAACTACCCATGCCTTGGGAAAGGCCTGCCCCAGTTTCCAAACAGACTGAAGTCCTTGTGTAGTTTTCTTCCCTTTGGTTTTCTTTGGCCCCACAGCCCACTGAGTTGGGCAGAGAATTGCTCTTGCTGTCAAAGAAAAGTGTCTAAACAAAAGCAAGTCCTAGCAAGGCCTCTTGTGCCTCAAGAGGGAATATTCCCATAGCATTCTCTTGCAGTTCAGTCATCGGTGGCTCAACCTCAGTTTCCCTTTCTTTGCATTAGGAAACAACGTGCACAGGGTTTTACTTACACCTAAGCACTTAAGCCCCAGTTCTGAAACATGTTTCAGTGACCCACTCTCCTTTTGGTTTCAGTGAGAATTAAGACCCTTACTACTGCAGGGGGAACAGTCCTACGTAGCACCATAGTCTGAGTCGGATGTTGTATTGTGTATTTTCTGTGAGGCAAATGTCATCCCACTGGGTTAACCTGTTGGACACACGTTGATCTCTTACTTTGTATTCACTTCCTTTGGTCAAGAAGTCTGCAAAACCTTGGTCTGCTACACTGGTTAATGTTTTCTGCTATTCACATTTCTTTCAATCCATTTTATGCAGCCCTATTTTTTTGGTCAGTCTTTCATATTCCAAGTCATTTATCTTATAAAACAGCTACTTAGTTGCAACTTCAGTGTTAAGAATTTACAGTGTGATAGAGCTGGGGAGGGGGTGGCTGAAAATCAAACATTATCAAGCAAAAGCACATGCCACTTCTTGTGTATCTTATTCTGCAATTCTTTGAAGTTTAATCTTTTCAAAAGAAAAGCCTTTCAGCTACTTTGTGGCAACAACTCGGGCTTGTAACTTTTGACTGCACAGTGCTCCTAGTTCATAAACTGATTTCATCCTTTTCTGACAATTAATACTAAAGCGAATTTAAATTGGATCTCCTACTGCCACAGCATCAGCTGTCTGGAACAGTTTGCCTACCTTGGTCTCCCACACTAATTCTCTCTGTACCTTTTCAAAATGCTGCTAAAAATCCTGACCTCCTTTAGGGCTCTACCAACCAGCAGGCTATCAACCAAGTTTCCCTTTACTTGTGGATTTGGTTGCACATCCGCTTTGCAGAGCTGTAGAGGACTACGGAAGAGAAAGGGTAACTGAGCGCTGGGGCCCGCACGTTGAGATCAGGATATCAGCTTAAGCAGTGCCATAAGCCTTTGAAGGCACCCGTCACCTTATGCTTCAGCTGCATTAAGATGCAGCCCAGAGCAGGGGGCAGTGCAGCTCACGCCTACCCTGGGCGAAGCTTGGCATGGCCTTGTCCTACCTTCTGCTTTCTATCTAGCTGCATCCCCATTGCTTCATCCCTCTCTTGTGCAGTTGTGTGGACTGTGCACATCTACAAACCAGCATACACAGATGCTCTTGGAGCTGCAATGAGGGCTATAAAAGGAAGAATTCTCCTTGCATGCTTTTCTTTTCGTGCAAGGAAGAAGCATTTACAGGTTGGCTCTCAAGGCTCCTGTTTATCTGAAAAGCACTGTCCTGATTACTGGGTTAAAAGTGGAAATATTTTTGTACAATGGTAAGATTTTTTTTTTTGTCTAAATGTGGGCTGGTAAACAGTAAATATAATATCACATTTTCTTGTGGCTTGTTCTGCAGTCAAAGGAATAATTATATGAATGTCATCTTTTTTTCCCCTCCCCTTTAGCTCCTGTTGTATAGTAATTCTCCTAGCACTGGCTTATGAGTTAATTGTATTTATACGAAGGCCTCCAAAATAGCCTGTGTACAGAAACTCACAAGCTCGTGACGAAGAGCTTATTGTGTTTGACAAGATTTCCCATAGCAGGTTATACATTTCAGAGCATTCTGCATCCTATTTTCAAAGGCTCAGCACTCACAGCTGGGGCCAAATTTTCAAAAGGGAAACATTTTGATGTAGAGCCTAAAATAAGGGACCAGGATGAAAATGCGGTCATTACCTATCACTTTGGAAAACCTGTGAGCTTATCTTTGTTGCCTTAACAGTACCTTTGCTTAAACACCTATACTCATAAAAACATCTTGCCCTTTGTGAACTGACTGTAAATGTTTCCTGAGGACATTACTAAACTCATACATATCAGTGGCATAATTGTTTCCATGGAAACTAACATGCTTTTAAAGGAAAATAGTAAAAAACCCAACAGAGGACATATGAGAACACAAAAATGGCCATAGCAGGTTAGAGCAAAGGTCTATTGAGATGTGTGTCCTGTATCCAGCAGTGGTCGACGGAAGGTACTTGCTGAGGTGCGTCAGAACAATACAAGTATATGGCAATGCTGCTCCAGAAATTCTTTCAGCTTTAGCAGTTTTGGATTCAAATATCTCCTGAGCCAAATGTGGCAGCCTTAAAGCAACGTGAAAAATTTTTTGCTACTGTGAAAGCATCGTACAGCACAATGATGTGTCTTTGCAATCAGGGTCTTGCAACAATATCATTCCACAGAGAACGTAAGGGTAATTTGACCATCTTTAGTTGTTAATTCAGTCCTTCCTCAAGCAAAATGCCTGCTAGCTTTGCTTCCTTAAATGTTTCAAGGTAACTGTCTAGAATTCAACATGTAGGTGCTTTAGGGAAAGAACTGGGGTCATAGGGTTTCACTTAGAATGACAGTTGGAAGGGAGCAATCCTTTGTATGTTACTACACTCTTTTATCCTAAGAGCTAATAATTTGCTCAATTTTTTTTAATATCAGATGTCTAACATCACCTTGTTCACTTCACCTGCCCTTTGTCCCTGCCCCTGTCCATCTCTATCAGGATGCTCCTTTTAAAACAGGTGGCTAAAATGATGTGCTTCCTGTCTTTTTTAAGGAGGACCGCACACCTTCACATAAGTTTGAAGCCAGGCTTTAGAGAAATGTGGTTTCCAGTTGTGCAAGTGTGTAAAAAATTTTTTTCTATATGCATTTCTCAGTGCTGAAACTTGAAGGAGTGCCATCTCTGTGCACGCTAAATTGCATCAGTGAAAAGCCTTCATTGTTGTCAGGGAGAAAGCAAGAGATGTGCCCATGTGCTCACATGCAAGCTGCTTGACCCCAGCTGACACGTGTCATCCTAATACTCCACAAATCTGATGAGCTGGTCATGGTTTGACCATGCTCTACTGCAGATCTTCAGATGTCCAGAGCATGTACTGTGTGTTTGCCTGTGTGGGCTAGTGAAATATTATGCTGGGAGAAGTCCCCGATTTATTAAGCTTTAAATAAAAAGTCCACCTTGGGTGTTAATTGGAATCTAAATTCAGGTGTTAACCTCTTTGATTGAAAATACATGCTGAGTAATTACAGGAAAGAGGCCAATTTCAGGCACAGCAGTAATTACTGAATTAGTAGAAAAGTTCAAGAAGAGCTTCAAATTTCATATCATTGCTAAGGTTTCTGAGGAACAGCTAATCCTGAAGTGATTTGGCTCCTCACACCTGTATATGTTTTTGGAAACTTCACTTAAATTTCAAAGAAATCTCTGCATGAATAATTCCAGAACCAGATGTCAGTATTTCTTAAAATATTGCTTTGTTTTCAAATGCAGAAAACTGACGACTAGCCTGAAATTTCAGTCATGATGAAATCAGGGAGAAAAGCTCCTTTTTTTGTTAGGTAGTATTTCTCTCATTCTTGAACTTTGTGCTCTCTTGCTTGATTCATTTAAGTGGAATCCTCTGGTATAACCTCCTGCCTGCAGTGGTGTGTCTCATGTCTACTGCTTTTCAAGTTTTCCTTTCTCAAAGAAAGTCTTCACGTTATTTACCTGACCATATCTGTTGCTGCTAAAACAATGTAAGGAAATCCACATCCTCACCTTCAGTGCCAGTGTCACAGTTATGTCACCAAAACAAATCTTAAACAGTACCACTTCAATGTCAGGTTTCAGGCCATTAACGTTTATGGTAATATTTTGCTCTGGACAACACCTGTAGATTGAAGGCTGCATCTTATTTTACAAGCTAAAACCTCATCTTGTCCTGAGAAGAACTGTTCAGTTGTCATCAGATACTGTGATGTAGCAAAAAAGATGAGACGTACCACAAGTACTTGAGTTACACTAATGAGAGCTAAGGAGTGGATATGTGGGATGAAACCTTGACATTGTTGAAGTACAGTGCACGAGCCTTTTGGTTTTTATTGATGGTTTTGGTATAGTTGCATGATAAAGGAGTAGATACAGATACAGTATAGGGCCAGAGGTGCCATTCTGGAAGTGCAGAATCTGTCCCACAAGTGCTTGATAACATGGCTGTGCACTCACAAGAAGAATCTGATGCAAATCCTTAAATATAGAAGCTTCCTATTTAATTCTCAATAGGTACTAGACCATTATTGAATAAATCTTTCCATTAATGCTTTTTTGACAACTTTCCTTTGAGAAAAATCCATTTACAGCCAAACAATTCAGATCCTTGAAACAAACTGGTCGTATATTGATATCAATTAACTAGAGAGCAAGCTACTCCCAGGTTCAAAGAACTTCTTTGTTTATTGAAAAGACAGATTACGATTGCTTTGGGAGTATCTAAGGCCACCTTGACAGGGCAAATCCAACTAGTAACTCAGAGCACTTTTGAACTGTTTCATCTAATTTATCATATATCTAAATGGCATGCTGTGCTATTAGAAGGAAAAATATCTGATACACAAATTCTTTGATTCTGTCTATCATGACAAACCCTTAGTCAGCTGATTCTTCTTTCCTGCCCTTTGCTGCATCCAGTATCTTTTACTAAGGCAGAATGTCACTGTGTAATATATATTATGAGAGTTTGCATATATTGATGTATGTACAGGAACAATATAGATGTGAAATTCACCAGGATGATACTTTATAATAAGAATGCTATATTATAAAAGATTATCAGAAAATTTTTTATACATGTGCATTGATTCTCTGAGTGTGCTGCAATCAGGCAAAGCCACTGTGAGACTTATCAGAAAGTAATCCCAAATTGTGAAATCATTCTCACTCATTAATATATCCAGGGATTTGAATTGAACAGTGGAACAATTCACACTTGGGTTTTGGTTGTGTTTTTTTCTTTTTTTGTCTTCAATACGTAAATCCAAGTCCTGCAGGATATTTATTTGGCACATATCTGGCACGCATTAATAATAATGAGAAAGTTGTACAGTGATTAAAGGCTCTGCTTGGAATGAATGATCCAAACATTACATTGAATTGTTTTTGAATGGATTTATTCAAGTTTCAGGTGCAGCTATCCAACTTATTTGTGCATACAGCATTTGCAATGGTGGTGATAGGAGAAGATGGTTTTATGACATTGATTTAGCAACTAATATATTCAGTATTTTTTAACTGTCACTATATTCTCCTTATTCTGTATACTATATTAGGCATTGAAATGAAATAATGGAATGGAACTGAGGTGAAAAAAGAATGGGGAGGTGACACGATAGTGCTTGTGTACAACACCCGCAGATGTCTTCCTGAGAAGTCCAGAAGGAAAAAGAGGGTTTTGGTACTTACTGTGCAGAATGGTGAAGTTTGTTGAAATTAAATGTTCCTGTTGTCTAGAAGCAGGAATACCCTTGATGTTTTTTGTATGTTGGGAGACATAGCTGATACTCTCGGAGTCATTGTGGGCAGTATTCAGGTTCCACAGGGCCTGCTGTAGAGATGGTACTGTAGTCTGTGCCATTCGGGGAATGACTAACGTAGGGAGAGGATAGTAATGTCTGTCCAAGGCAGTCTGCTTAAGTTAGGCTCTGAAATAATTTCTTTTCATGGACTCTTCAGGGAGCCAGGGGACTGTGGCCTAGTTTGCACTGGTGAGGTCTAGAGACATTTATGGTGGGTGGTCTCTATGCAAGCCCCAGTTGGCTCTGATGTGAGGCATGCAGTAGTGATTTTGTCCAACTGCGCTGACTCTCCTCATGATCCTAGACTTACTGATAGTTCATGTTTTTCTAGTTCTGTGTTTAAAAAAAAAAAAAGCCACGGGGGATGGAAAAGGGGAAAATCCATAGGATAATTAAGGACAATAACTCTATACCTGTTTATTTTATCCCATCTTAAACCTTTCTGACATGTACTGATGTCTGTAATGTAAGTGCCCTAAAGGTGTGTGGGCCGTCATATTCTTCAGTGGTGTTTGCTTTAGGAACTTAACTGTCTGAAAGTTTTGATATCTAAGAGGAGCTCCATGTTCTGGCATGATGCAGCTTGCAGGCTTCAGGGAGAAAAACAAGCCCAGCAATGTACGTGCTAGTCCCCTTTTAAGCCGCTGGAGGTAAAAGCATAGAAGTTCAGACACTTAGATGTCCAGACTGAATGTAAAGAGATAAGTGATTGTATTTGTAATACCTTGGTGTGCTGGCTGATTCATTCAACCAATTAATAAACCCCTGCCCTGAGCATAAAGCAAGGCCTGTTTGGAAAGGTTAATGTCAGGCTCCCAGACAGGTCAGTTAAAGTTACCTTCTTGCACGCTGCAGGAGCTCCTTGAGAATCTTGTCACAAAGTCTGCTTAGTGAAGCAGAGCAAAATAACACAGTAATAACACTTGGTATCTCATATAAAGCCATCGGAGGATCTCCAAGCGCTTTGGACAAATTAGTAAAGCCAGCTCAGTTCTCTCCTTTGTCTGGTAGACCAGGGCTATGTTCTTTAGCAAGAGGAAGGATTTTTTTTCCTTCCCGCCCCCCCTCTCCCCTTTTCTTGTTTTAAAAAGACTACTTTTCTCCTTACAAAAAAATTAAAAAAAAAAAAAATCTATGAATGTATTCATGTTCTGCATGGTCTCAAAGTGAAAAATTCTCAGGAGGCCACAGCAGGGAAAATGGCAACGAAAAAGTTTAAAGCAGGAACCTGTTCTGAGGTGTGCAGGAATTGAAGGCAAAAGTGCCACTGGCTAAGTAGGATCTAGACCGTACTTCTTATTTAGCTGAGGCTAAAGAAGTTTCTCAGGATCAAGTCCCACCCCAGCTGGTGACGACTGGAACGTTGTCATTTATTTCAATGGAGGCAATATTGCCACCCCTAGAGGTTTCACTTGGAACAGAACTAGCTCTTGAGAGTGGGGAAGATCTACGGAGGGGTTACTTCTGTCTGTTCTGTTTTTCATGAGCTTTCTCAATTTACTCCCTCCCGCCCCTTTTCTAAAGATGATTTTTGTTTTTATTTTTCCCTTTAATAGAACTCGTTTCAAAATCTCCCACAGTTCTAAGCAGAGTTTTGTCTTGCAAACAATAAATACTTTTGTAAAAGTAACTAATTCTTTTTTTGATCTGACATGATCAAGCTAAGGTTAAAAGAATACTAAGTAGTCAAGGAAACTCACTCCTACATCTTTACCTTTATGATATTTGTTTTCAGGAGTCTTGAAATGGAATCAACCTTGTTCTTCCATACCTCATAATAACTTTAATTTGTTTAACAGTTGGATAAAAAGCAAATTAATCACACAAGTACCTTCAAAGG
The DNA here is from genome assembly GCA_013397275.1 of Burhinus bistriatus. NCBI lineage: Eukaryota > Metazoa > Chordata > Aves > Charadriiformes > Burhinidae > Burhinus > Burhinus bistriatus. Next base: position 1,078,446 of record VYXH01006729.1, on the reverse strand, counting down.
GAGAATTTGGACATAGTAAATATTCAGCTGTGAAACAGCCATCTGCCATCACATGCAGTTTAAGCAGCTAGTACCCCTGAGCAGAGATGTAGCTGTGTATTTGAGCATCCTTAATCCTTTTCAGTGCAAAGTAAAAAGGACTTGTCTATGGCATTGTGTTTCAGATGAGTTACTGTTAGTAAATTGTGACTGTGGTAGCTATTTGACTAGTAAGCGTGCATCTATGTATTATATAGGAAAAAGTGTCTTGCTTAGTAGCTGGCCAGAGTGAGATCCAATTTCTGGAAGCAGTAGTCAGAAAACAACAAATTCTCCTCAAATTCAGGAGCAGTAAAGCTAATTAATGAAAGGGAATAGTTTACCAGGGAGCAAGGACAACTTTACTATGTGCCTTGTCCAACTTGCAATCCATTTAAAAATCAAGGTAAACGCTGTAATGGGTAGGAGCTGTTGAATTTATGACTATTTCTGTAAGAATTATTTTCTGCCTGTGTTTTAATATTATCTATTGTTTGGTGAGGGAATTTTTTCAAACAGTGTTTTTCTGAAATTGTTAACTAAGCATTGTAAAGCTAGAGAACTGATCCAGCTCTTCAGCTGCTGGTACCACACTGATTTCTGATTTATACTAGTGAAGATGCGGCTGTCCTTCCTTACTGTAGGAATCCTGAGAGCAGAAAGCTTTCAGTACGAGCAATACTTTGCACTGAGTCCTCGGCCCAGATTACCTCTGCTGTGAGTCCATATGCCTAAGGACATAGGAGAAAAAGTGAACAATAAAAGTGTCTCCAGATTGAGAATAAGAGGTCTGTTTTGCCCGTAACAACACATACATGGAAAAAGATCACAGAATTCTCTTTCTGACTATAAATCTGGCCCTGAGGCTTGAGACTCATAGGTTTCACTTGTTCTTTATGGTCTGAAACAGATCCAATGTCAATCAAGGCTGGGAAGGGGGAAACCCTGCTCTGAGGAAATGACTGAACAAGAGCCCCTGTGAAACTCTGTTGCTTAACTAATAAGCAGGAGTAAATCCAGTTTCGTGACAATGCTGTGAGGAAGAAGAGAAAGGGCTGGGAAGGCACCTGTGGGGAGGGAAGGGGCAGCCCTGGGCGCTGCTGCAGGGTGGCCTTGAAGTATAAGCAGCGCCAGCTCCCCACTCTGACCCAGAGCAACCCCTCCCTCTGACAGGAAACTTCCAGGTTTTGGGTCAATCCTGAATAGTGTTGTAGTAAGGGGTTTGTTGTGAGGAAGCTTCCTCAGGACCAGGGCAGAAATCTTCCCTGAAGGAAGGGAAAAGCTGGCCCTGAGCCGGGCCACCCGGCTGCATCACCCTGCAGGCCACGGTTGGGGCCTGCTCTGCCTCGAGGCCTCAGGTCTGGTTCAGAGGCCTCGGTCCCCACTTAATTCTCAGAATGATGAAACAAAATCCCCACACCTCACAGTCTGCTGTGGATTTCTTTCTGGCTTGTCCAGGTAGTTGTTATTCCCATATGTTTCTGCCTCTGATACAGCTAACCTGCTGTGGCATGGCACTGATATGTCTGGTCACTTGGAAGAAGTTCATTTTCATCGTGCTTGTCCTTACAGGATTTATGTGAGGTATGAGTCTCATTAAATTAATAGCCTTCATCTTTTCAGCATAGGATACGTTTAAAAACATCTGGTCTTAAACGCTGGGTGTCTTTATCCATAAACAAAATGACGGGGTTGGGAACCTCCTTTCAGCCCTGAAGCAAGCAACAAAACTGCCAAACCCTGTGGTCTCCTTCATTCAAAAGTGCTGCTCCTTAGGGTACCTGAAAAATTAACTTCTCCTGGGTATGCAGCTGTTTCCCAAAGCTGACAGTGGCGAGTGTGCCAGTACACTCTGTTTCTGACCAGAGCTCGATGGCACCTTCTGAACCTGCGGCCCTGAAAAGCAGCTGGATGTAAACACAGAGCTGTCCCTTCTCCAGCCTGCTAGCAACCTCAAACAAGTATAACGATGGCTGAAAAATAAACACCCCCAGCCACAAAACTACTGCATGGTCCTCCTCCAAGAGGTGTTTCTGTGCACCCTAACTCAGACCCATTCACTGTTGGCTTTGTGGCTCATACCAAGCGGGAGACTTGGTTGCACGTGGTTTTCTTTTAAAAAAAGTATCCTGAGGTATGAGGATATCCTGCTGAATAAGGTCCAAAAGTAAAGTATCTAAAGCTGCTGAGAGCTAAGTTATAAGATTGCTTGAAAACAAGACATTTAAACGTATGTTAACGAGGGCATTAGGTGTTTAACAGGAGTCTGGCTAGATGAGCAGATGTTTGCCAAGGACCTTTTTCCTGATGTTATCAGTCAAGAAATAAAAAAGTGAAAAGGTAGTAGTGATCCTACGTGAATGAAAGAAAATATACTTGAACTTATTGCTGGTTTGAATTGCTTCTCACTCCAGTTACTTCAATCTTTTGTTTTGTTTTCATGTGATTGGATTGAATGTTTTAGGCTTTAAAAAATTATACTCAGAAGCTTTATCGAGACTTCCTAATACTTTAGGATTTCAGGTTTCATGCAGACACTCATACTGTTTGGATCCAAAGGAATTTAAATTACAGAGGCTGATGGTTGATTTTACTCATGATGTTGTTTATGCTGTGTATAACACTCTGTGTGTTTGGGAGTGACCTTGTAACTGCTCCTGAAAATTATAGTAAATGTTTCACTACATAAAGATTTTTGAGTTGAGCCTGGATGTTTTAGCTAAGTTGTTGGGCTGTAGCTATGGGACATGCGTTCAGCTTACGATACTAGGCTGGAATTGGAAGGAAGCACTATAGAGCTCACAACATAATCTTCTGTCTTTGAAACTACTGAGACTGCACTCACAGTCCTTCTCATAAAGACTACTCTTATCTCCCAAAAAGCATTACTCCAGAGCTCAGATGCAGAGATCTGGATAATTTTCTGTGGGAGAACTAGTGGAAGACACCCTGGCTATGGACTGAAATGGTTTAAACTTTCTCTTTACATTCTATTAAGGTGTTTTCTTCTTTGCAGTGAGCTTGGCTTTTGCACAGAAGAGGGAGTATGTGTAGATGTATCTGAGATATTTTAAGGTTCACCTGCAGCTGGAGTGATCTCTGTGGAGATGTCTCTCTGTTGGATTCTGCTTCAGCTTCTAAGTAATGCAGTTTGTATGTGGCTGCATAATCTGTGGCTATTGTCCTATATGCTACCGCAGAGTGTCAAAATGAATCTTCTATGAAAGGTCAGCCTGTGATACAGAGTAATGTAGAATGGCAGCCAGAGAGGGATTCTGAAACCTGCTTCCTTTAAGTGAATTACCTCTTTAGGATTTTCTTTACTGTCTTGGTGAGTTTAAAAAGGAAATAAATCGCCATCTGAATTTGGTCTTAATTTTTTCGCTCCCTTCATCTCCAGTCTCTGACAGTAAAATGTCAACAAAAATTATCTGAGTGCAGGTGTGGTCAAGTGGGTTTTGAATATGCAAACAAGATCACCCAGGTCTGGACACTGACACTGTCCAAACTCTCTTATCTGTCTGTGTTATAGGGATTTACTTTTACCTACTTTTGTGATTGAAGTCTCTGGAGCAAATGGAGCCTCTGACTCAAATAACCACTACTGTATCAAGTTCATGTAATATAGCCTATTAAACTAACATTAAATAGTTAGATGGGATGGTCCTTTTACAATCTTCTTAACAAGGAAGAAACTGATGCCTAAGGCACTGAGCACTGCCTGCGAGATAGAGAGCCCTAAGTCATTGCTTTCGATGTGTATTTAGGCCGCTAACTTCTGTGCAGCTCAATGTCTTGCAAGGATGGGCCCCTAACAGAGCTGTTAAATGGTCTCAGCTACAAGAGTTGTTGCAAGTGTGCACCTGTCTAGTGACAGCAAGTTAAAAGATAAGTGCTTGAATAAATCAGTCGACAGGTTTTATGAAAGACTTGGGAGGAGAGAAAGGACAGCAGAAAGTAGCTAATAAAAAATGAAACATGTTCTAAAAGCATGTGAGAACAGGCGAATATTAGCAGGTGTTGTAAATGTCCAAGCTTACAGCGGAGTTTGAGCCACACTGGGTAAACTACTTTCTCACGGGTTCAACTGCACTGAAGATGCTAGTTCAGCCACAGAGTCCCAGTGAAGGAAATTGTAATTTAGGGATGGATGACATATCTTAGGCTCTGAAGTCTCTCTTGACTTCTTTAATAGAGATTCTTCTTTCCAGGTCTACCCTGGGCTGCCTAAACTACTTATACTACATAACACATTTGAGTGTTCCTTCTTCAGACAGTTAATTTTTGGGGTAAAATCCTGGTCTTTCACCACTTTTCCCAGCACTTCCACAAATCTAAGTTTTTTCAGTGATTGTTTCCATTGTATTTCAGACCATCAGGAGCAGTTTCCAAGGAGACTCCCTCCTTGTGGGTTGAATCTTCAGCAGGTGCATATTAGCTCATTTCCAGTGAAGTCTGCAGGGTGAGTTGTTCCAGTTTATTTATGGTATTAAGTTCACTAATCAAACTGTTAGCTGTATCACAAATGAGAAAAACATGGTTTAATCTCCTTTGAATATTCTTGAGGGCAACACTGATGATCAGTCTGTGGTTTCAAATTAAACAAACTCATTCTGGCTACAAAACGTAAAGCCTGTTTGTGGAGCATGCATCATGTTCCACCACGGGCTTGAGATTTTTAAGGAAACAGCAAGTTCTAGAAAACAGTATGTTTGCATGTGATTTCTGTAAGTCTTAATTTTCAGAGCATTAGGAGACCAGCCTGCAGCTCTTCTGGTTGCTTTGTGTAAAATCAGGATCATCAGGATTCTGATTGAAACTTTGTGACTTTTTTCCTCCTTTGGCACTTCTCTCTCTGTGATGGCGATACAGGTGGCAATTGTGAAGTAAAGTGTATTTATTTTTTCCACTGAAAGCCCAAAGTTAGCATTTGCTACACATCATTGCTGTGTCTCCCTCAGCAGGTCCCATCCTGGAACTAATTGACTTCCTGTTTGGTGTGTGCGTTCTTGGGGGAGGCATATGCAGTTTTTACTTTAAGTACACCAGGCTAGACTTGCCTGTGTATAACATTAGATATAAAAGAAATGCTGTAGGCAGTTTATGTCACATTAATTTATAGCTTGGATAGGATTTGGATAATCATATGAATTACTTTACCAGTGGACTTGACCTTTACATGTGGTGGTAAATTTTGCGAAAGAAAGAACAGCAACAATGTATTTAAGGAGGGATGGAATTTGAATCTGAATGGTCTTGATTTTGTAATAAATCAACCACAGAATAAACATGTCTCTTCTCTCACCCCTCCCACATATGGAACGATGATTAGAACCAGGACATCAAAAAAGTCACAGGAGTAAACAAATCTATTTATGACACTTTTTTTTTTAAATTTAGGAGCATGTTTAAAACACTAACTTTGTAATCTCTTTTAATGCACATAAATCAAGTATATGGTTTAATGGTAAAAACATGGGTATGTTCCAGCCTTACCCTTCATAAATGTATTTTAGGCTATTTCTTAAATAGCTGTGGCTGTTAATGAAAGGTATAGCATTGCATATGCCTCTTAGTGTTGTAGTGTGTAGTAGTGTGTGTGTGTTTCTATCCAGGAACGTTTCCTAGAGCAGACCCTCTCTTCTGACAATTGCATCCAGCAATATGGTAGTGTTACAAATTATCATTATTAATGCAAGGAGCTAGCAGCTCTAGCCTTTCTGTGCCCCTCAGTCTTCTCTTACAGCTTCTTGACTCATGAGGACTTTGGCATAACACGTGCAGCTTCATTGGCTTGGGCTTGAAAAGTGGCTTTGCAACTAACTCAAACATGTCACTGCCATCATTTTCATATGCAGCTTATTGCAGCATAAAATTTGCCAGGAAAGCTATAGAAGGAAAGTTGGTTTTTAAAAA
>VYXH01006729.1:934632-1070873 GCA_013397275.1 Burhinus bistriatus | reverse complement strand
AAACCCAAAGCAAACAAAAAAACAACCCCAAACAAACCCCAAAACAAAAAGCAAATGAAAAACCCCAAATCTGGAAACACAGAGAAGACGACTTCTGTTGTTTTTCCTCAACAACATTTGGACCCTGTTATTTTTCTGATCAGTCTCTGGGTACTTCCACGGAACAGCTTGAAGAGAGGTGAAAATGAGCGGGCTTTGCACAACTTTCTTAAACCCAAAATCTAGATCTGTAATGAGCAATGCTGTAAATAGCTAGGGAGTTTTTGTTTTTTCTAGATGCACCCACAGTGACAAATATCATCCCTGTCCCTTTCTGCACCCCTCGACCAGTTTCTATTTGAGGCTACAAATAAATAAATGGAGGAAAACCAGAACCTGGGAAATCCAGTAAGTTTAATTTGTAAGGGACAGCCTTCTATTGAGAAGTAGGCATTTGAAGAAGTGATGGACTTGGTTTGGATTCACCCAAGGGTGAATATGGAATTCTGGACGGGGAATAAAGGTATAGAAATTGCATTTTGTCATCATAGGCTTTTAAAGTCAGATCCATTTAATTTTCTTCAAGAGGAATCTGCTGATATATCTGTAGCCATAAGGAAGTGTTTCTGTTCAGGTAGCAGAAGTGTTGCAGAAATTCCTGTGCTATGGCAGAGAGGAAATTGGGTGTTTCCTGTTAGGACACTGAATACATGCTTCATCTTACAAGTGCAAATCTAGTCTTTAGAGCCAGCAATTATGTTAGAACCACCACCATTTTCCAAGTGGGTGAACTTTTCTAGAACGCCAATAGTCCGTGCTTTCTTACCTAGTTAAATGTCTCTGATAGCCCTTAGAAGCCTGTTTAAGGAAGGAGATACAGTCTGATCAGAGTGTTCGCCAGTCAAGGCAAAAATAAGTAAACCAATCCCAAACTCAATATCATACTCCTCTAAAACTCTTCTAGCTAGAAAACCATTAATAACTTCTGGTAGAACTGCATAGTACTTGATACAACCTGCTAGTTTTGAGGCGTTGATGTGAAATGGGTTTTCATTGAGTTCAAATGAAAGGGCTGCACAGGGAAATGCCTCTTATACTTCTGTCAATATCATGTAACTTTGGGACTGGATGACAGTGCATGATGGTAGTGAGGTTAAATGATTGGACCGGCTTATCTGCAATTAGACTTGGTACTCTTCTCTCCCAGAATGTTAGAACACCACAGATACTTCAAAAAGAGAACCAAAATATTTTAGTCCTCTGTGGTAGAGAGAGTGGGATAACAAAAGACACTACTGATTTACTGCTGTAAACAGGGAATTATCTGTTTCTAAAAGAAGGAGGCAGACCAATGGATTTATCTTAGACTAGTGACTACAGAGATATCCAAACAGAATCCAGTTTGGAAGAAAAAAAAATCTTGCTAAGAAATCCATGTGCTTACACAGGAGCATTTAGAGCAATATCCTTTGGTATGAACAGCCCTGCTCCAGTGTGCTGTGGCAAGCTCCACACAATAACGTCAGTTTTTGCTCTCAAAACCAAGTTGATGATACCTCGTAGAAATTTTTATCTTTTCCTCCTCCTTTTTTTTCTATTTTTTTCTAATGATTTGTTGAAACTGGAGGAGTCATTTTAGCTTTACATAGTATGAATTCCAAATCTGTTCTACTGGGACTTCTCCTGGGTATAAGAGAATAATTAAACTATTTCAATACTGCAAATGATCTCACTTTTCTTTCACCTTGCCCCAGTATAATATTAACGACTCATCATTTACATAGCTAAAATAAGAAGTTTCTGAATACCAAAAAAGTCAGAGAGTATATTACGAAATCTTAGTTTCTCTTACATTTTCTTCTGGAGTTGGTTCTCTGGAGTTGTACATAATCATTTATCATTTTAATTTCATAATGCCACTTAAATATAAAAGTAGTAATATCTAGATTCATGCTAGTGTGAGATAAGAATCTAGTCCTATAATTTCAGGTGTAAGCTTAGCACCATTGAAGTTAATAAGATTCTCCAGACTTACAAGGTATGGTTGGGATCAGGCCCTCTGGAATTAGCACGACTGTCCGCACACAAAAAGACTGTTTGAGTAGGTAAGGATTTGCAGGCTTCGTTGTATAATCTGTTGAGTCTTCCTGTCATAACTTATTTGGAATTTTAGTAAGAAAACAATTTTCACAAATTTTGATGCTTAACGGATTTAAACTTTCAGTTTGAAACCTGATAAACTTTGCAACCTGTTGCAGCTCTGAGATTTTATTGCTTCTTGCTACTTTCATTCACCATATGGTCTGCTATTCACAAACTCTGCCCTAATGAGAATTACTCTTGCAGGTAATTTTCTAATGATTGTCTTGGGATAAACAAATTTTTCATACTTGTTTTGCTAATGTATTCAAGTAGGTTCACAGGGGAAAAGATTAATCATCTAAAAAGCAAGCCAGTGTCTTTCATTATGCTAAAGGATCCAAAGATGATCAGAGCAAAGCCACTCGTTGCTATGACAGCAGATACCTTTTTCTCCCTTTGTGAGGTAAATGGCAGCTCCCAAGCTGATTGGCTAAAATAAGCTTATCCTGGTGACCAACCATAGGGAGTTAATTTCATCAGAAAGAGAAAATGGTGGGAAATCCTGCCGTGATTGTACAAAGGAATTTTCATTAGAAGCCAACAGAGTCAGGGGTTCTCTTTCATTATAATTAATATGTTCCATCTAATAAAATAATTTAGGAGAGGCAGACAATAGAATTAGCCTATCTGTTATTTTGTATATCCACGTAAGCTTTAATCTGTTTTCTACTAAGACCTACACTCAAAGCAAAGCAACCCTTATTTTCCCCACAATACCTCTATTACCGAAGACTGTCATCATGTACCTGTTTATATAATTGGAGATAAGCTAACTGCAGGCAATACAAAAGGGCTGGCATTCTTACAGGTATTTGCTGGAAGCACTCATGCTCTATGGAAATAATGGACGCAATAAACTTGAAATAGGAACATTTCCCTTTGGTTTATGGTGGTAATTCACATCGTATTTCTCACTTTCTCGGTGAAGGGAGATTTTTATTTGGGTCAGATTCAAGGACAGAGGTTTCATGTCAGTTCACATGTGAAAGGAAGGAACTGTAATGAAGCATTAGGGTTTACAGTTTGGTAACAAGGAAAGGAACTACACCAGCTTGCATGAGTTCTCGCCTCCTGTGAGCTTGCAGCTGCAGCCATCCCTTCCAATCTTTCAGGTAGGATTTACCTTGAAGAGGTTGGACTCGGTCACTTCTGTGCAGTTTGCAGCGCATAATATATCACAGGTCAAAAAAGAGGTTGTAAGAGTCATATTAAAAGCTGTAAATTACATCTTAATGATTGTGTATAAGTCACTATAGAACAGGATATAAGTTGAGCTGGTTTACCTGCTATACTGAAGGTTTCATAAATCTGTAGTATATCTGTAGGATGAGAGAAGAAAGCTAGAATTGAGTAATGTAATAAAATTATGGTTCTTGGTGCTTTAAAATGCAAAGGCCAGGCAATAAAGTATTAGCTCTTATACATCTGCTTTATTTACCCTTCTTATACATCAAGGGGAAAATACTGGGCTGTATCTAACATAAAGAGAAAACCAAGACAGTGGAAAGTTTAATTACTTGCCTAAAACCACAGTGATTCAGTTGCACAGATGAGATTACAACTCAGGAGCTTCTGGCCCTTTGCCCAGGCTCTCTCAGTATCATGGAGCTCTTAGTTTACGTGTTATTCTACCAGGACACTTCCAAGACCTGATTTTCTGCACTGTGTATGTGTACACATGCAAAAACACTTATGGGCAAAACTTACATGTGTCTTTCTATTTAACCCTGCTAATTATGTATGCAAATCCACAGCTGACAGACTGTTTGCCTTCATCATGTGCAGGTGTGGTAACCTGATGGGCAAATGGGCTGTGCAACTGTAACCTACCTTTTTGTATCTGCAGAATCCTGGGAATCCTATTCTTTGTTTTGCTTCTTAGGTTGGTGTAGTGGAGCTAGTTCATCCAATTTGTAAGCAGTGATGTGGTACTTGAATTAAGACCAGCTCTTCTAGCAGTTGAACACTGTCCTGTACTGTGTATGTTTAGCTGTTAACAGGAGAACAAGCTTCAGGCTCAACATTTAATGTCTTCGTTTGAGACATGGAATCTTAAGTGCAAGTTCATGAGAGGCATGTCAGCAACTGCTTGGGTGCCCTGACATGGCCACAATCAACAGCCAAAAAAGGGACTCATAAAAATCATGTACAGCCTCTCCTTGATTAACTCTTCATCCTTTGGGATGTAAATCTTTGTCTGTAATCCCAATATTAGTCTGTCTTGAATTGAGGGTGGGACTATATGGCGACGTAAGGATATCAAAGATGTCTCTCAAGGAGTTAATGCAGCTACGTATTTCCAAGGACCATTTTTAAGGCTGTGAGATATTCACTCAGTGAAACATAAACAAGTATTTTTTATATGTCTGTGCTGTAGGCTTCTAAGGGCTTGAATTTTGCAGGGAGCCTCCTAAAACAAATGCTAGGTGAGTAAGGTCCCTTGCAAGCAGTTTTGTGAATCCAGCCCTGCCTCTCCGCAGTCTTCAATGCAGTTAGCCTTGCAAAGAGGGCTGTTACATCAAAGCCAACTGCTTCTTTAAAATTGGCATACTTTCTTGTTTTCTTCTGTAAAAGGTGGTGTGCTCAGGTGCGCTAAACCTTGCTGAAAGTGGCAAGTTTAACCACTGCCCTTAACTTCCATTAGCAGTAAGAGAGCTAATCGCTTGTTTCCCTTCTAAACAAAAGCGAATACTCAGGAATTCCAGTTCTTTCCCAAAGAGGCCCCTGTGGGGTGTTGCTTTGGGAAGGATTGGTGTGCAGAATGGGAGAAAGGCTGAAACAGCTCCCAGGCATGATACAGGTTTTGGTGAGGAAACCAGATTAAATTTCTACCCACTGTGCCACTGCGTAACACAGCAAACAAGGTGGCAAACTGGCACAGAAGCAGGAATGAGAATGGGTGGGAAAATAGAGGGGAGGGGGTTTCCTTGCTCCAATTTTCTGGGGCTTTGACCACACATTTATGCACTGTTTCTCCCCCTTCGAGCAGGAAGCTGACTTGGAGCCACCTGCTTAGAAAACTTTAGAGTTTAGGTATCTGTTCAAGTCTAAAAGAGTAAAAAGTAGTTTCTCATAAAAATGGAGCGAAAGGAAAACAAAAATTTGGTTGTCTCCATGGCAGTTGACACACAAATTGTATTGTAAATGGCTTCAGAATTTTACAGTCCTTTGGGATTGAGGTTTGGATTCAGTCCATGAGACAAGTATCTAACCAAAAAGTGTGGATCAGAAACTTGGATTAAAATTTCTATGAAGGTAATAAATATTTTATATATTTGGTTTAGGGTCTGCCTTGATCCAGTGCAGGTAGAAATTTATTTACTAAAAAGCGCCATATAACTTCTTATATACCTTTGATTAGTATCTTCAGAAGCTTCAGTAAAAAAATGCATCTCAAATCTAGGTGTGCTTTTCCAAGGTGATACTGTATTTTAATTCCATTTTTTCTGACAAAGGAAATGATATGAATTTTTTTGAAAACAACAAAACAGAGCACAAAGTTTTTTGATTTAAATGAATTTTTCCACTAGCCTGTTCTCTGATTTTCAGCTGGAATTTAAAGTAATCTCTCCTTAAAAAGCAGACTAACAGAATTATCTAACAATGATACAGTAAGTATTTCAGAATGAGCGTTTTTCTACCTGGAAAGTTGAAACCTTAGTTTCTGAGGTGAGCAGCAACTTGTAATGTGTTCATTGATTACAGAATTTTATATGTTTGAACTCTCCAGAAATATGATCTCCTATGTAAATTCCAGGTGGAAAAGGTATTTAAACATACACCTGGAATGAGCTGGCTTTGAATATTTTCTCATAAAATGCATTAATGTGATGCAAAGACTGCAATGGAGCTGATATTGTTCTGCTGTTTGTAATGGTCCTATTAAACTACTGCATGATTAAAATGATAGGAATTGGCTTAAAAATTCCAGCACCAGTCTCAAGACTGTGCTTTTCAATGCTTTTGAATTAGGTCAGAACGTGAAGATAAAACGTATTATTGTGGAAACAGAATCCATTTACAGCCTGTGCTGTCAAAACCTGAGTGATGACTCCCCTCCTAAGAATGGTGTTGATGATGTATTTTCTGACACCAAACAATTTCTATTTTTGACTCTTTAATTCTATCGCTGCATTTCTGTTCAGTGCCCTTTGATTTGTATTCAATCTCACTGTACTTTGGCAGCTGTAATGCTGTCACAAGGTACACTTGGAGCTTTCTTGCAACTGTTCTGACATACTCATAACAGGTACAGTTTTTCTTTGACAGTGCAGTATCTGTTTTTATCAGCGTGTGGGCTGCTGCCAGTGATTTACAATCAAATGTTAATAAAATTTGTCTGTTCCTTGTACTGTGTTTGTTTAAGTAGCTACTCTGAGTCTTCTCATGAGTTGCTCCAAGTAAGATCAAAGGGTTGAGAAAAATGTTTGTCAATCTGAAAAGTTAGAGTGGTGGTGTTCTTGTAAACTCAAAATTCTAAAAATTCATAGCTAGTAAAGTGCTCTGCACACATGATTAATGACTTAATGGTAGATGACAAGATAGAATACTTTTTCCTAAAGTTTCACTTTAAAAACAAAAAGTAATCTGTTTCAAGCCTAGAGAGAAGGAGCAGGGGGGTGGGGGGAAGGCAGTGTCAGGCTAGATTTCCCCTATAGATAATACTAGAGCTTCTGTCCCTGCCATTGAACACAACAGCTGGTAGGCAGCAAGCAACTGGAGAAAAAGACCTGCCTTTAATCCAGCACAATGTTTTCTTGTGCCCATTTTACTGTAAGTCTCAGTGGCAAGGGGACAAAGGCTGTTGACTGATCTATGCAATTACCTCCTTTAATATTGCTTTCAACTGTCTGCCCAGAGTGGTGGATGAGGTTTAGTTAAAGTCTGAGGAAAAATGCCGTTTTAATAAATAAATAAATCAATCTCCCTCTCTGTTGTCAAGCTGCTCTTTTAGACCTTTGAATCTGTTTTGGAAGAGTGCAGGTGATGTGATTAAAACTTAGAGTCTGAACTCAAATAGCAGCAATGCAATCAATGTTTTTTACTGAAATACCTTTAGCTCTGTGTGCAGTTTGCACTGGGAAAGAAAAGGTGTCTTTTTTGCTTCTTTTTTTTTTTTCCCTTTTTCCATTTCTGGTGTGTGTGCGTATGGGGTGGTATCTCTCTTAGGTAGTGTGACTCAGAGGCAAATGTATTTAAAAATAATTGTCCAGTGCACTCTTCATTTGGAGACTTTATCTGTCCTTGATGACAAAATGTAATCCTTTAAAAATAAATAAAGACAACCCAAGTGGCTATTGATGTCTAATGTGGAAGATGCAAAGATAAAATTATGTTTAATGAACTGTAGATGGAAGCCTTTTCCTTTTATCTGAGGAGACAGCATGAGGAGGCACTGCACATACCCTGAGTCAGTGCAATGGATCTGAAACCTAACATTGAGGCTCTTTCTGTGATGCAGGTGACTAACAATTGGTATCTCCGTTCCGATTTTCTTAGAGTTGTTTGTGTAAAAGGAGACAAGTGAACAGGAGTATGAGGTGAATACAAGGGCTTGATGTGTGCTATGGGTTATGCAGTCATAATGATGAATGCACCCTTGATTGACAAGTAGGCAGCATTTAAATAAGTACAGATGTTCAGATATCATGGTGATGAACGTGGAATAGGAGCATAGAAACGTGTTGCAAAGCCCGTGTGGTACATGGCAGAGGATATCCTTGTTTGTTATGTACATGTCTTGGCCAGATGCGTTCATAGATGTGTGGCAGATTGGGCTGAGGAGAGCTGGAATCTACAGCTTTAACCAAAATAATGAGAGAAGGTGATTATGCTAGGCAGCTTTCTGTTCTTTTCATACCTCTAGCCGGGAACAGGCTGGATAGGGATACTACCTCTCTCTTTCCCTTTTATGAATCCAGAGATTTCAGGAAAAAAAAAAAAATTGCATCTGAATAGATGCAGGATTGAGCTGGATGGGGCTCCTTTTGCTCTGAATGTGAAGATGCAGCATTTGGAAGGCAGCAGATTTCACTCTGTGTCCCTGCAGACCATTGATTACCTGCTTGCAATTTTTCATACCTAATAGTACTGCAAATTCTTCTCGTTTTATTAACAGTTATTTTTGTCAGCAGACCCGAGGCCATTAGGTGTCTTAGCACTCAATTGTCTTCTAAAATGCCTGAGAGGAAGGGCCAGTGAGAAGTTAATTTAGATTTCATTGTATGGCATTTCTGATTATAGCAGCAGAGTAGGAACTGGGACTGAAACCACCAAATCCTTTCACACATGGCATCAAATATCCTCACTGTTCAGTCCATACCAGCATCTGTTGAATAATGCTCATATATTATGTGATGAACCTGTTTATTCACTAATATTTAAGCTCCTGCTCAGTACATTCCAGCAATGACTGACCCACTTACGTACACTTTGTATAAGCTTGTATATGCATTATTTGTCTATTAACAAGAAAAAGTGTGCTCCAATAGATTCAATGGTAGTGACTGTCAAGAGAGGTAAATTCCACTCCCAATCCCCACATTTTCCACTTAAATATGCCCCCCCCCCCAAAAAAAATAAGGAATATTATATTTCATTTAAAATTACTGTCCTGTTTCTGCAAAAACTCTGAGATCTTTAAATGGAAATTGCTAAATTAAAGCCCACATTTTGTTATGGTGGCTTAATAGGTCACTGAAAAATTGGCAGTGACTATCTGAGCATGATCTGGAAAGATGGCCTTGACATAAGAGTTTTGCTATGCTGTTGCGTCTGACCCTGTATGGGAAATATACTGTATTTGTACCACTTAGTGAGTGTTGCACAGTCAAGGTTTGCAGAAAGTATTGTACTACTCTTGTGTCCTGCACTGAACAGAAATCTATGCCTCATCTCCATCCCTACTTCAAAACCTCTGAATCCAAATTTATTAATCACTATTGCTTTGGTACCTTTCGAATTCTGTCAGGTGCACTGGTGACTATTGCAGTGTCTGGGAGCCTCAAGGACATAGCTTGCCTGGCTCAACCCACACTGCGGTACTTGTATGAGTTGAAATGACTGCAGAACACTGATATTATAACTGTGGACTGTAAGGCACTTGTGTAGAGCAGTGGGAACAAAGATAACCTACTTGTGATGACTTCATATTCCTTTACCTCTTCAGTCTATTTGTTCTGTAAAACCACAATAAGAGAAGTAAAAGCCAGCACTATTCCTTCCTACCTTTTTTTTTTTTAATATGTAACTATATCTTAATGCTAATTGTAAAACTTGACCAAAAAAACCCCTTAAATATTTCTGCTTAAAAAGAGGAAAGGAAGCAGCATTTATGTATTTGTTCTCCTTTTGTGTTTCCTTAACAGTGATTCAAGAGAATTAACCTGTGTGGAAATAAAGTAAGAAGTTAATTCAGAAAACTACCTGAGATGCCTCCTGCCTTCCTTATTTTGGCATAGACTGTGTAATTTACCAGATTAGGGGAGACTGGGAATTGATTTGCCCCAGAAACTTATTTGAGTTTCATTTGCATGGACAAAATCTGGCAGTGGCTTCCTTTATGCCCTCAGTGTGAAGAGGTTCCAGTAATGGCAGCAATTCATTTTAGCATTGCACTGGATCGTCAAGTCTGTCTCATGCAGTATTTGGCTATGAATCCTATTTGTAAGTCTATCTGATTCCATCTTTCAGTCAGTTTGGGTTTTGCCTTTTGCTGTTCCTATTGGAAGACTGTCCCAAAACTTCTCTAATAGTGAGCTTTGAGAACCCAACCGCCCTCTTTGTTTGCTTCGTGTTACACAGCTATGTTCTGATGCCAGTTCTGGTCTGTTTACTTGCATGTTTTTTCATCCCAGAGCTGTATCTTGCTGGGCTAGAAAGGAGTTACCAGACTTCTATGTGGCTTCTCTCTCTGGATTGTGGAAAAACTATTTTGTGTAAATTTCTGTGATTTATGGAGTAGGAGAAAGTACGATTCCCAAAACACACCTTCCTCTTCCTTCTCTGATCAATCATGTTCCAGTTGTGGTTGTTCTGGAAAAGTTTTCTCTAAAAATAAGATGCCTGAATTGCAAGTCTGAATAGTGTATTCCAAGAGGGGAATTCGTAGGGTGTGGTGAATTTTTACAAGACACAGACTTGTAATAGAAGAAGGAGGCATTCCTTTGAAGTCCTGGCTGAGGAGAGGAGGAGCCAGAAATCTCAGAAGGCCCAACTCAACCAATGCATTCAATTTGGCTTAAAAGGTTTGTTATTTGTGGAATGCTAATGAATTTTTATACTAGAAAGTTATCAGAGGGTGGCTAAGGTTATCTTTTACATTCTCACCATTCCCTACTCTGTGCTAAATGAATAAATAAATAATAAAAAAACAAATGTACATAAGTGTGGTCTAAAACTAACACACAGATGGGCCCTGCTAATGCTTCAGTACTTTCTCATATCTGATCTTTTCTGAGAAAAGGAATATCTTTGCTGTCACTGGTTAAGCACCTTATGTTGCAAAGCTGTGGTGTAATTAAGTCTCAATCTTTTCTTCTCTGTTCTTTTTTAATAAATATCTGGCGGTTATTGTAAATTTCTATTAAAATTGGACAAAGTATTCCTATAAAACACATATTTTCAGATTCAGAGATGTGATGGCAAACAGCTGCACTAAAAGGGAGAATATAGGTTAAAGAAAAACAAAAGCTCTAAGTATGGTGCAGTCTTTTTTTTTGAGGGATATAGATGCATCTAATGGTCTCAAAACCAACATACCCAGTCCTGAGTTTCCTTGCCAATTCAACATTTCCTTCTTATTGGATTAATAGAAAGTTAGCTTCTTTGATTTTTGTTATTACAACTCAGGACATCCTTGATTGAAGGTGACGTTGATCTTGTTTGTAACACCTTTGGGTCACTTCAAAGGCTGGGAATTGTGAAAGAAGATTCACTCATGGTGTTTTGTATTCCACTGATTTGGAAAACCGAAAAGTGCCAGTAGATCAGAAAAGACTTTTCAAAATTTGGCAGCACTAAATAGACTAAAATGCAATGGGGGGCTGTTTACAGCTATTTGGTTATTCACAGAGGAAAATTAAATCAAAGAAATCGAAGTTGAAAACCAAGCAAAATTTCTGAGTCTACAGCGAGAGATTATATGAAGCTGTATGGACTAGTGCTTTCTGCAGAAGTTTTGGATGAAATGTTACATACGTGGTTATTGTAATTGCCATGGGCCTGGCCTCAATGCCCTTACCTGTCCTTCCAGTCGCCTAACAACCTTTTATGTCAGTTTTCCACTTATGCAAATGGACTTAATACTTGTAAGGCAGAAGAGCATGGAAACCTATTGCTTTTGGTCCTTTTTTCCTTTAAAGTGTTATGCTTCCTAGTTAAAAGGCAATGCTTATCAAGAGAGGCTATGTGCCCAGTAGAAATAATGTTTCAAAGGCACAAGCCTTCTCTAGGCGTCTGATGAAGGTCTTTATGTTTGCTATTTATTCCTGGCTCTCAAACTAGAGAAATAACTGGAAATTTCCACTCTACATTAATAGTTTGTAAGTGAATGTTGACTATTGACTTGCTTTAAGAGTAAATAAGGGAGTTCTTGTTGGTGTGTTTCTCTTTTTCTCCTCTTTTTCTCTTTTTATGGACCTGTTGGGCCTGTTTGACCTTGATGTATCAGCTCCATTCATTATTCTTCTGCAAGGTGTTGGTTCATTTTCTACATCACCGTGATAAGTAGAAAGGGACTGGATAGCAGAGGGCTACTGCTCGCTTCCTGTTAGCTGAAGTCAGATGTCAGGCTAGGCTTTCTGTTCTCTAGTTTGATTGATAAGCTTGAAGGAGTCCATGGCAGGTATGCAGGTCAGGGGGATAACAGCTGGAAAATATGCACACAGCAGAGAGACCACACAGAGAGAGAGACCAAATTCTTTCTCACTTATTGCTGCACAATTTCAGGATAACTTGGTGGTTAACACAACATGATTTGACATTTGACGCAGTGTGTAATCTCTGGATATAGCCATATAATTATGCTCTGCATTCTACTCGACTGATAAAATACTCTATTACAAAGTGGGATGATGCTAATTGTTTCTTACTTTAATTTGAGCTTCAAAATAATATCCAAGACTCAGCAACAACTGTCAATATGTTGTTGGGTATTCAGAGATTTTACATGTAATTGTGAACCAGCTACATCCGAAGGGTTTGAAGATTCCTGCTCCTCACTGGTCATAGAAAGAAAAGTTGCTAAGCACAGGAAAAGTCAGGAGGAACTTTCTCCCTGCTTAGAGGCAGGGAAGTGTCAACAAGTCTGTACTTGGATGGGAGCCCTGCCAATCTGGCATCATTGATAATGTAATGTTCTGGATAAGGGGAAGGAGCCCTTGGTGTGTTAACGAGGGTTATGCGATGCACGCTGTCCAAAGGAACCAGGGTGTTCGGTTATATTTGACCTCCTCAGTTATTGCTGTTGTACCTCATGTGGGTACCCTACCCAAACTGTGGGACGTCTTGGGTGGGCACCGAATACTTATAGACCCGGCCTGTTACCTCTTTATTCCCACTGTATGCATCCTCACCTCTACACATCCTGTCTGCCTCTCTGGTAGATAAGTGTTGAGGTTCTTCTAGCAAAGATTTCTGGTGCTCTGGACATGTTGATATTGCTACAAGGCTAAATACTGTGCCTGGCACAAAACAGGGCTGCTTAGTCACGAAGTACAGAGCTCCATAAAGGAGTGTGCCCGTGATCTGCCCCACAGTAGCTTAAGGTCACTGTTCTTTGTGGCCTGTCCCTTTACAAAGCAAGGAGATGATGTCTTCTCTTCCCTGTATCAACATTAGGTTTCTACGCTCTCTGCAGTAGTTAGAAATGAGGAGTGACATTAGACAAGAATTGATCTCGGGGCTCAGCGCTGCCTGAACAGAGGCACAGGTTACTGCCATTCCCTCTGTAAGAGCTGCCTTTAAACCTCAGTCGGTAAGTTAGAGCTAAAACTGGTCCAGGGTCATATCCTTAGCTTTGATGAATGGATGGCCCAGAACTAAATAACATCAGCTGAGGCCTGGACTTTGTCAGTTTCCAGAATAAGATTTAAAATAATACTGAGATCTGACCCTCTTCCTACAGTGAATTAATCTGAAATGAATTTTAAGACAGGAAATGGATAGGGGCAAACAGCTGCTTCTGACAAAGACATTCACTTGCACATGTGTTATATATAGTTTTGTTTGTTCTTATCAAATGATGAATCAGTGATGGGCCCTGTGCAGTGACACTCGTGTAAGAGTTGTGAATACCCTTTCAGGAACACTGCTGTTACACACATGTATAGCTAGAAACAGCCATAATCATGCACAATTTGGGGTTTGTGTGCTCTTTTGTTAACAGTAACTACTGAAGCATAAATACACCCTACAGATCATTATTGAGTTATGGATATATTAGGGTGCTCTCCATGCTCAGTAATAGGCAGTTGTCTGGCAGAGGCATAATCCAGCCATAGTAGAATGACAGTGTTTCATGTTCTGATTTCACAGATATAGTTGAAACAAAGGAAAATCAATTGGCTTAATTCAGGGTGTATTTATGAAAAAGTGGTAGTGTGGTATTTCACCAATCTCTCTATACATTTTGGTAATGGAGATGTGGTGGCGAATCAAATTTAGATTCCCTAAGTGGTAGCCCTTAAGAGCTCTGACCCTCTTGTTTTGAAACGAGTAGATTGATTGCTACCAATGGGACCCACTCTACTGGATATTAAACAGGCAAACAACCTCACTGGGAGTTTTATCGGAGTGCTGGTTTCACAGGCAGGTGTTTGTAATGTACCTATGGGTAGCAGGTAGTACTCCTCCTCTTCAAAACATCAACCTGGTCTTTTAATTGTGTAATTCCACCTCTTCCCTTCCTCACTCTCCCCTCTCCTTCCTACTCCAGCCCTTTTGCAGGTGTCTGGTCTGACCTGTCAGGTGGGTCTCTGTTTGCCTGTCAGCTTGGGAGCTGATGGCCTTACCAAGGTATGGCTGATTGCACAAAGCGGAACAGGGTTTGTCTGAATTGCAGGTGTGAGCAATCGGCAGAGATCTCTGCTAATCCTGGGGATAGTGGAGCACCCTGGGCTGAAGCAGGCACAGTCAGAAACGGCTAAATGAGGTGCAAAAGGGAAAGAAAGACAAAGTTAAATGCCGTAGTTTCCTTCTCCCAGGTGGCTTGAGTTATTTAGGGCTTGTAAAGTGAGTTGCTCTTG
The DNA here is from genome assembly GCA_013397275.1 of Burhinus bistriatus. Classification (NCBI taxonomy): domain Eukaryota; kingdom Metazoa; phylum Chordata; class Aves; order Charadriiformes; family Burhinidae; genus Burhinus; species Burhinus bistriatus. The sequence continues at coordinate 1,056,507 of VYXH01006729.1, read as the reverse complement.
TTTTTTGGCAGCCCATGATGATGGAGTTTTGGAGCATGGCTGGGAATTTGTTGATATACATATATATCTGTGTGTATTTAAATATATTTATTCGAAAGACATTTTTCAAGGACTTATAAGTCAATGGAGAATCTTGCCCACTTTAAGAATTTTGGGTTTGAAGCAAAAATGAAACTTCATCTATGTTTTGTCTTCCTCTGCCTCCATGGAGACCAGGTAGCTGAAGGCAAGATTGAGTTTTGGGCTTAATCATATGTGGTACACAAGAGCTCTGCTGGGTGCTAAATGCGTTTGACAGTCTTGGGAACAAAGGGGAATGGATCCACTGAAAGACCATCTGCTTTGGGCATCTAAAGCATTGTGCAGGCCAAATATAGAGGGAAATGCTAGAGGACAGTTGGGTGTACAGAAGAGAGCATTACAGTAGGCAGGGGACATGAGACAGATTTAGGAAATTGTAATAGGGTGAAAAGGGAGGTGTTGCTGAAGAAGAAAAAATGGGGTTACTGGAGTGGGGAGAAAGGGCAGTAGAAAAATGTAGAGGTGATACATCTCATGTGAACTGGATGTCTTTTGATCTACTGAGTAAATATTTATTTGCTTTACGAGGTTTTTAAGTTTCACTCAGGCTTTATCTTCTGGGCTCTCCTGAAATCTTGTGAGATACAAATTCATATTTTTTTAATTTGTATGTTAAACTTTCTGTATAAACACAAGATTCCAGATGCTGAGATTCAGGAAAAAAATGCTATTTATATATCTAGGCTCTAATATCACAATAGCATATATCCATAAAATTAATTTGCTGACCTTTGATATTAACAACCAGTAAATCTAACAGTTTGCTAAAATCACTGAAGGTTAAGCTTTCTTATAGCAGGAACAAATTTAGGCTGCAATGTATCATTTCTACACTAAGCTCCAAATTCTATCATTTGGGGAAAGGACTGCAGGTTATAGCCGTTTATTTGCAAACAGGGAAGGGCACTTGCACTAACCAAAGCGTGCCTTAAAAAACTAACAAGAAATTGGAGAGGTACAGAGAAGATTAAAGTATTCCTCAGCAAAGGAGGTTAATCCAATTTCTTGGCACCAATTTTTCTGCACTTAAGAGGGGTTTGTATTTTGCATTCCTGATCCATCAGGTGTGAGCTAGTTTAATGCAACAATCACCTGTGTTTGCTTGATATTTATTTATCTATAAGCACATATTTTACAGAGGGTAGTGTGGTACAGTGGTATGACTTCTGCTCTTCCCCTCCTTTTCCACACACAAAGTCAAACTGACTCTATAGTTTGTGTTCTCTGAGACCCAAGAGACCCTGCTTCAAATTTGATTCCCCTTCTTGCTGGCTTGGTATAATGTCACTTTGTCACACTTAGTCTGCTTGTAGTATAACCTCTCCTTTGTATTGTGGAAACACTCCAAAATCACAGGAGATGCATACACAGGTCTCTACCTCTACGAGTGTAAACTGAGAGGACAAAAACAGACCCAGAATAAAATAAAGACTTGTAACATGTGAGTAAAGTGACCAGAACAATGGCTGGATTGTAGCTTATTGTTTGGTTTTCAACTTAAAATCCCCAAGAAAATCCCTCCTGTCAATTAAACTGGAAGGGGTGTGGGGTGGGGGGCCTCTCACTTTCCTCCTACTCGCAGCTTCTTCTCTCTAGTCTAGAAGCACAGACTGCATAGGAAATGGTGTTGAAGTCAACAGAAACCTGTGTATCGACCCCAGGATGGCTGGGTTGGACCTGTCAGTGCTGGTTTCTAGAGGGGTTTGCTGAAGTAGGTCTTTGGGAGAGGTGAAGTGCTTGAGGATAGAGCCAGCCAAAGAACAGCGTTAATGCTCAGGTATCTTTAAAAGAGATTTTTTTTTTTCCTCTTCTCCTTTATCTAATTCCTCAATGTGAAATGGATGCAGATGTGTGGAATGAATTCATGCAGGATTTAGAAACACCATTTTATATGTGTACCCACCCACATAATTGCTTTCCTTTCACATACTGCACTCCTGTGCACACCTGTGGGATGTTGGCAAGACCTCCTGGATATCAGATCTACTGAACATATGACCCATATAACTTTCACAGTATGGTAAAGTTACAGAATTACACCTGCGTAGCCTTGATGCTTCAATTGGTAAATGTAATTAATTTTTACTAAAAATGTATTTTCTTGTCACATACAGGTATTATGAACCCTTACCTCTTGATCAAAGCTGTTGCTTTTTAAATTGCTGTTGCTTTTAGGATAAATTAACAGTGGAGCAAAATGACCTAATGTTGCTGAGAGGTAAAAATTGAAACTGTGGATTGTAGCTTTGAATCTTTTTGTTTCATGAACACATGCACATATTCTCATAGAATAGCACCATGCATATAAAATGTCTTAGATAATGAGTCAGCCAGGAAGTACAATACAATATCTTTCTTACTGTCCTTGTTTTAGTCAATTTTACTTATTTGAATGTTTCATCATAAGTTAATGTACAGTTCTTTAGTTTTCAACATGAGTTTCTGCAAGGATTTGTCCCTGTTTCTCTCAGAAGTCGCACAAGTACTGAAGTAGGCTTTATACTAGAGGACATATTCTTCTGTTTCCAGACTGTTTTGGAAAAGCTGGTGACGTCAGTGATAAGGAGTGACAATCATTCAAAAGCGAAGAATGGAAAGGAGGGAGCTTCTGCACTACTACGGCTTAACCAAAATTTAGGACAGAAAGTAAACAGGAGTGATGTATATAGCTGAAATTATAGGTGAATCAAATTACCCAGGTTGGAACTTATGCTGGACGCAGGGGATGACAATATTGACTCACAGCAGTTTTCAGTGCAGCCTTTTTCTCCATCATCCCCAACTAACAACAACTCCTCTTCCTGCATGTTACTTTGTAGGTATAACAGAGTGTTGCTCACCTTGATGCCTGTTTCTGATTCTCAGAGGAAGAACTCTAGTTCCGAAAAAAGGGTACTATAGGATCTTTTAGAGGCTACCAACTATGTAAGACCTGTGTTTTGTTGTTTATAAGAAAGGCAGCTCTACAGAATGACACTGCGATATTGTTGGGGAGAGGTTGCCCTGTTCCTGACTTACAGGAGGAAGGTCAATACTGATTTACTAGCACTGTTTCTTAAAGTACTCAAGATTTTCCCTGGAAATTCCTTCATCCAAATTCTGATAACTTCTAACCTTGCTTAGCTTTCAGGGGACCTAGTGGAACCACAGTCCAAAGTGTGTTTTTGCTGCATATTATCAAAATGCAGTACAGTTATGTTGCATAAAAAATATTTTTCCCATTTGTGTGGTGGGTTCCTCCCCACCTCTCCCCCCAGTTACAGGTTATTTTTCTTGATTTTAACTTCCCCAAATATTCCTTTCAAGGAAGGAAACAGTCTTTAACGTGTGTGTGTTTTAGAGATTTGGGACATTGGAAAGATCAATCAAAATAGATAGCTAATTTCCCACTCCTGTGCAATTCACAATCTGTAAAGCACTTTCACACCAATCCGCAAGGCTAGAAAGTGTTACTAACCCCACAGCATGGGGTTCCTGAGACATGGGCTACAACGCTAACTATTTTTCTTCTGGTTCTCTCTCAATTTGGGAGCATAGATCTTGATTCTTCTTCCTAAAGTCAATGACCATGTATTTTAAAAATAAAAATAATAAAAAAAAAGACTTCCCCAGGGAGCATATGGAAGGAAATAAAACAATTTGCTTGCAAATGGGAGGTAATTGGTATGTTAATTAAAGTCGACTTTACCTCTCTTAATGTTAACCTCCTGATTTTCTCCAGTGTTTCAGGTAGGGGAAAAGAATTTATTCTTTAGTATTCTCAAGAATGAGATTGGATAATAGACACAAATGAAGTCCAAACCTAGTACAAAAAAACATGAGAAGATATGTCTCCCGGCTGCTTTCCTAATACAGCATAAGGAGGACAAGATAGTTATCTGAGCAGTCACTCCACAGCTCAGACTTCAAATTATAGTAATTATGACAATTTGTGCCAATAGCCATGAGGTGGGGTTTTTTGATGTGGTTAAAAATAACATCTGTAAAAATCCAATAAAAAAAATTACATTTTGCTAATTTTCTGATAAGATAATGTTTAACTGTACTGCGTGCCTTCTACTGCCGTTTTCAATTAGAGTATTTCCTTCTGGGCTTTTACCATCTCGTCTCATGGATCCGATTCTATCCTGAGCAGCTCATTTGTTTTAACTTTCTTAATTAATTGTTTTGTGTAGGTTTTGCCTTTCAAACTGATATCAATCTTCCAGGCTTATTAACGTGCTGATTGCTAATGTGTGATACAAAGCACAACTCAGTTAAATTGTTCTTTCTGTCATATTAAACAGAGTTCCCCTATTAGCCTGCTAAACAAAATAATTGTAGATAATTTAGAGGGTAACAAATGACAAGAGTCCTGTACCTGGGAGAGTAGAAAAAAGTTCTGTTTGCAGCTTTTCTGCACTGGCTTTGGGTACAATTCTGAGGCCATATGCACAGGCAGAGTAAGACAAAATAGTTAGCTGCCAAGAAATTGTAGGAGAGCTGGTGGGAAAAATTGCTTTTCCTGCATAGTGAAGTTTCTTACCTTGTCTGAGGAATATGGGGGGCAAGGAGAAGTAGGGTATCAGGCACAGCTGATAGTTTCCCTCCTGTATGTTCAGGGAATTTTCTTGTTTGTGTTAATTAGTTCAGTTTTGTGTTCCTGAGTTAAACAAGGCAGAGGCAACTTTGGGGAAGCATGGCATTATGTCCTTTACATCATCCTCACATACATCTACTGCGTGTAGCTTGACTGAAAGAACACATGATTTGGAGTCGTGACTGTAAAGTCTGATGTAGTTTAATTGGTGTATGATGAGGAACACACTTCTCTGGGGATAAGGGCTATCCTTGAAGCTGTCACGTAGATGACTGGGTACAAGTTCAGTGTGTGGCAATGCAGAATTGTTTATCAGAAAAGATACTAATCCCTAGAGTATATAAATTCACTTGAGATTATGACCAGGGCCCGCATAGCTGGGACTTTGTTGTTCATGCTATAGTGTCACTACTTTGCCTGACCAAGCTGAGATCTTGTTATGCTATGTGTTGCACAAATGATTTCTGAATGTGCTCAGTGATCACATAACTGCTCCTGGAGATTTTACTTCTGATGTTGGTGAGAGACAGACAGATGCTTGAGTCCTGTTGACGATCTCCCTTTCATAAACATCACAGTAAATGATAGCATAAAGAATGAAAGAGACATGTAACTTCAGGTATGTTCTCTTAAGTCTTTAAAAGACAGGTAAGGGCTAAGAGGACTTTACTGGCAATTATAGTCTTCAAGATGCACTTTAGATAGAAGACTCTGAAATGCATATTTCAGAATTTATTGAGCAAATTCGTCTCAGTTCATAGGGGAAATAAGATAGTTTACACCATAAGTTCAGCACACTCAGCAAAATTGAGATTTACCTGGGATTTGGAGACATGATTTGATTTAAATTTCTGAGGTACCAATCTCAATGCCTAATAAAACTTGGGTGTTGTGAAATTGTAAATTCTGAAAAAAATGGAAATATTTTTGCTGAGTTTTGCTCGTTAGAGTGCTACAGAAGTAATTTGCCACTCTGCAATGTATTCTTCTGTATTAATTGATTTATTTTTTTATTTTTTTTTTTCCTCTCCCCTCATGCTTCTGATGTGTTCCTGATTTCTCCTTCAGGCCCTGCAGAGCTTCGTCTGCATCTGGTTTTCTGCCTTTTTTTTCAACTAGGGAAACTCAACCTGCTCTTCTATTTGTAGCCTCCCCTTCTCACATCTATGCTGTTTTTTCTCTAGATTGTTATGGTATGTGCTTATGCCCACGTCACTGTTCTTGAAGTGGGACACCTTTATGCCAGTATTGCTTTAAAAGAATCACCTTTTAACTCATAATCCTAGCGTGTGTACTGGAAGATACTGTGACATACCCAAGACAATATGTATTTTTCTGCAGTTTTTGTCGCTAGAGCTGGTACAACCCCTGCCAGCCACTTAAATACAGCAGTTGTATTGAGCACTATTCTATATGAGCGTTGTGGAGGTGGTTGCTCTCCTTATTTGATGCAAACCTGGTCCACTCTCTAGCATGCACAACCTCCAAGCTGCAGCAGGCCTTGGTGCTTAGGCTGCTGAAGGGAGCTCGCAGGATGGTATATTATGCCAATTTGACTACAGACTGATTCAGAGCAGCTGCAAAACCTGCAGTGGCCGTGACTCAAGTAGCAAAGATTTTTCTGCCTTAAGCTAGCTCCCTCCCATTCCTCGTGGTGAGGGTTTCCTCTGTGTTTGAAGCCATGCAAAAGCTGTTGACTGGCCCCACTAAAAACTATAATTTCCTCTTTTCTCCTTGCAACAAGTCCCTGTGCAGTTTCTGTTGTGCTGTAGGCCTCTCCTGTTTGAGAGGGGTCAGATTTGCAAAGCAGGAGGAAGCATCTTGGAGCTGAATCTACATTATGCACAGAGTAAGGTTGGCCATTGTCAGCCTAGAGTTTCTCTAAGCTTCTTGGCTTTTTATACACAAGCCTACATGTGCTGACACAGATTTCTCAGCTCTGGTACTAAGTTGCTCACAGAATAAGAATAATAGAAAAATGCTAAGCATTTTGCTTGATTTAAATTTTGCAGAAAACCAAAGCAGAATGAACTTTGGCTCCTGTTCAGCTGCAATCTAGACATGAATTAACAAGCGCTTCAAACTTAAATTAGACGAGTCAACCATTGAATGTAGTTCAGCAGCACACCAAAATAAATCCGGATGACATTTATGACATATTTCATTGTTTCTATAATCTAAGTAACACAAAAGGTGTAAGTCACAGCACAATACTTTATTGCATTTCTTTTTGAAACACTGTCCATGAATAAATTTAGACTGGAAATTGGAAGATTTGTTACTATCAAAGTGAGAAATATATGTTGCTGTGATGGCACTGGACTGTAGCTGCCCATACTAAACTGGAGCTCATGATTCAGTTCTGCTCCAGGCTAATGTTCCTTGGTACACAAGGCTGAGTTATTTAAAACAAATGTCAACACCAAATGTCTTTTGGCTTCCTCATGGTAGTGTGGTGCTTGGAGACACGGTTTAGTAGCAGACCTGGTAGAGTAGGGTCAATGGTTGGACTGGATGATCTTAAAGGTCTTTTCCAACCTAAACAATTCTATGATTCTATGGTGCCACTTTTATTCTAGAATCATCAAAGTGCATAGAAAAAGTAGAAACTTTGATAAGGTATTTAAAACCTAGTTTTTAAAATTTGATTTGTGGTCTAAGAAAATGTGAATGCTGGTGATACTCCTTTATTTGAATCTCCCTTCTGTGTCAAGTATATTTAAAACCCCAGACACACCTTCCTCAAAAAGAAAAAAAGAACTATATATGTGTGAAAGAACGGAGGAATTGGGATATTCCCCAGTGCAGCCATCCAGCTGAAAGACATGAAATATGTGACACTTTTAGTAATTACACTGCAAATTTTCTCTGCCCTCTCAACTGAAAGAATACATAATGTATTAATTCATGTAGTGCCCATGGCAGATCTAGCAAAATATCCATGGCATGCTGTCAGTGGGCTAACTGCTTTCTAATGCTGCTCTCTTCAGTTCAGTACTGTTTGAGAATTGAGATGTTAAGTGGATAGGATACTTAATGGTGAACAGGATTGGGCCATAAGCTGCCTTTACAGGCAGACTGCCTCTGCTCCTCATGGAAAGGTCTCTCATACAGTTGATAATCTCAAGATAACATTAGTTCTAGATATGTGCAATATCACTGGCCCAGCAGTGCCAGTAAAGGGAGGAAAACTTCAGGAAGTCATCCAGATTAAAAGCATGAAAGTCAAGCTAAAAACGCAAGAAAAATAATTGTATTTAAATACGGTGGACTGTGAGAAACATGCAACAGAAAATCTAAGATCTCAATGACTGATGGTTTTACAGCATAATTTTAAGGATGAACTGCTCCTAAACAATTTTTCCAGTGTATTAAGCACTAACAGCATCAGGCATGCATGTCTTGTTCCACTCTCTTTTTTTTTTTTTCTTGAACAAACAAGTTGAATGTGGCCAATACAAGAAAAGAGCCCGCTCTCTACTTATGTGTGCACGTTCCTTTGTCCTCTTTCCAATATCCCCCAGTAATGACGGAGTGCAGGATCGTGTTCTGCTGTAATGTCTTTCTTGTAAGATTCGGAGGGTAGTGCCGTCGTGACCTTCGGGAGCAGTTTTTTCCATTTGGAAGGAGGCGGGGGAGAGAGCATTGAATTTGAGATTGATTTTCCTCCTTTTAGCATGTGGAAATTCAAAGCAAGCTCCTTGATTCATCAACAATGACTGCATCTCCAGCCTTAGAGAATGCAAAGGCGGCAGCAGCAGGAGCAGACTGATGAAGTTAATACCCTCACACTGCATTGTGAATGTGACCAGAGTCTAGTATGCTGGATGCTATTGAAAAATGCTGATGTTCCTTGCAGTGGCTGGTGACAGTTTTAACCAGAGAATTTTTATCTGAGGATTCAAGAACTGGGGAGCTGAAGCAGTTTTAAACAGGACAGGATGTCCACAGTTTCTTGTTGGGGCACTTATGGGCTCTGCATATGTGATGTGTGTTTTTGGAGGCTTCCAAGGAATGCATCCAGCTAAAGACCAAAATGCAGATTCAAAGTGTCTATGGAGATTTTAAAGATGATGGTTTTCCCTGTTTCTTTTCCCTGCAAAGGGCTGGTCTGTTCATTGAAGTTCTGGGAGACGTTGGAGGTGAACAGCTATTCAATGTAACTTTATTTTCAGTAAAGATCAGACTGAGTATTTGAGTAGGAAGTCTTTTGAAGAGCTTGAGCTCTTCAGCAGGAAGTCCTGGGAAATCACACTGGATCCAGGCCATGGGGTCCTTTGAATCCGTGAATGTTCCTTACTTGCCATCTTCGACTTTGAGCTGGTCAGTCCCTTCTGTCTGGGCTTCAAGTTTAGCCCTGCTGATCCAGGGGAAAGGAATTACCCAACTAAAATTTTAGCAAGAATTGGCAATACCTGGCTTTCTTTGGGTTTTGGAGAAGCAGCAACTAAGTGCACCACTCGTTTCTCAGAGGTGGTATTTCTGCATCAAGGTGGACCTTGCGTGGCACTGTCCAGGGAGGAAGAGGTGGTGTTCCTGCACATGCTTCCTCTTGATAAAAGGGTGCCAACTTTCACCATTTAATTTTTGTGAAGGGAAAGGTTTCTCACCTGCTACAAACTGAACTGTTGGCTCTACAGGAGCATGTAAATTCTGTGGTAAACCACTAGCAGGAGATTAAATCTGATGAAGGTATATGTTTATTGTGAAACAGGGATCCACAACTGAAGAGGTGCTCTACTGCATTGTGAAAGGTTTTGGCCATTGAGAACACTAAATGCTGAAGTTTGTACTTGGGAATAAACATACAGCTAGATTGCCATGCACAGTTTCTGTTGTGAGACTGCTGTACTTTATATATAAAACATTGATAACTCCCAGTTGTTCTTCCCATTATTTCTGTGCTATTGTTGGCCTGGGGGAGCTAGTTGCTTGCACTGTAGAAACAAACACACATATGGTAGTGAGGACACAGGTAGATAGTACTTTGAGCCAGTGGACAGTTGAAGGTATTAATTTGCTTCCAGAAATAGTCTTTATGAACTTTAAGAAAATAAACATGTGCTAGGGGACATAAGGTAGGGAAATGTCAAGTTTAAGTATGGGTTGTTTTTTTTTTTTTAGTTGACTGTGTATTTACCTGTCTAGTTATGATGTCATATTTTTGCACAATGTAGTGAAGGTTCATCTTTCAGTGCTTGCTAAAGTTTCACGGTAACAGCTACATGCATTTGATCATCATGCACAGATTGATTTGTGTATGTATTAGTTCTGAAAGGGAAAAGTACAAAACTGACAGAGGAAAATACATGGGGTCCTGTTAAAACTTGTGTTATGAAAGGTTTCAGTTTAGGTGAATTTGAGAATCAGTAAATGAAGTTGGCCCTATTCTGGTCACTGGTTTGAGTACAGCCATAAGATCTGTAGGCGTTTGTGTGTATTGGAAAAGGAATTATTTTATCAATAAGATCAAGCTTCATTACAGTTGCCACTGATATAACTCAAAAGGCAATTTAGCACCCCATGTTGCTGTATTCTACTATAAAATTATTTTCCCTTGCTAACAGTAAATTACAACTATTTGAGTTTAGCCCCAGAAAGACTCCTCTATTGTGCCTTTTATTGCTTATGAAACCTCTTTAAACTGTGTTGTTTAGTTGTTGGACATAGGATCTGAACCTATCCTAAATTATTTTAACCTAAAGAACAGATTAGTTACTTGCATACCTCCCTTATACCTGTCTATCTTCAATGGGAAAGGAATGTATTTTGCTGTGTGTTTGTGCATAAGCATATGAAAAATTCAAGAATATATTAATCTAATCCATACCTCTTTATGGCTTGTCTTTGACCCTGGAGTGAAGTTCTAAGCTGGAAATGGAGCATGTTCTAGTACTTCCAAGCATGTTCTTGCAGTCATCTCCTATTTTCCAGTTAATATTGTATTCAAGAGATGAAAACAAAAGGTTTGCAGAAGACTCTCCAGAGCCTTTGGGCTGTCATTATAAAAAGTAGATCCTGAGCTTCTTGATGAGTTCAAGTTATTTGTAACTAAAATTGAAATGACTGCTTTGCTTAGGAATTAATAATAGGAGAATATTGAACAGGACTCGGGTGATATTACTTAGATAATGTAGTCAGCACAAAGCTTCTGGGTTATCTGTTTTTATTTCCATTGAATTTAGGCCATGTAAATGTTACTTTAAGTCAAGAACATCACATGTATCTGTTATACATGAAACTGCTGGGGTTCAGAATTATCCTTCGTATGGATAATCTTCTGGAATGATGATAATTTAATAAGTAGTTCGTATATAAAATAACTGGCCTTACTTCAAAGCACTATGCAAGGCCAGTTAAACTGGAAACAATTCAAACAATACACTGATGCAGTGTCTTTCACATTTGTGAGTTTTGGTGGTGCCCAGTGACAGGACAGGAGGTAATGGGTACAAACTTGACCACAGAAAGTTCCATCTAAACATGAGGAGAAAGTTCTTTACTTTAAGGGTGGTAGAGCACTGGAACAGGCTGCCCAGAGAGGTGGCAGAGTCTCTGACTCTGGAGACATTCCAAACCCACCTGGATGCCATCCTGTGCAACCCGCTCTAGGTGAACCTGCTCTGGCAGGGGGGTTGGACTAGATAATCTCTAGAGATGCCTTCCAACCCCTGTGATTCTGTGAATATGCAGGCTTGTACGGCTAGAAATAAATGACAGTGCAAGTACCTTGTAAGGTTTTGTATTAGGAGCCACTAACTGACTTTGTGATCTTCATCTTTAATCTGTGCTGAAAAGCCTTTTATAATGTAACAGCCTATATTGCTCTCTGCATGTTGAAAGAGAACGTGTTTTTGGAATGTTTGAGAACTTTGAAAAAATACTAGTATGCTTTTCAAATTCCTCCACCTGCAGAGTCATGTGCATTGCTTTCTGTAGCTTAAGTGAGGACGTCTCGGGGTCTGTTTGTTTAAACTGTCTGTAAGCAGCTTAGAATAGCTATTGTAGAGGTGAAAATATCAGATTTAAATTTTAGCATCCCAGAGTCTGCCAGGTCTAGAAGCCAAGTCTGTGGTCCTACTGAAAAAGGGAACCTCCCATTCCTGGTAGCATATTGTTCTAATTTCTTGCCTTTTAGTGATATTCCTCTAAATGAAGAAATTGTTCCTGAAATGGGGACTAAGAATTGCCAGGAAAGATGCTATAGGCAAGTTTAATTCTTGTAGAAAATTTGATGTTTGGAAGGAACCCCTCTCTCCAACCAGCACCATTTCTGAAGCAATTTTTTTTTGCTTTTCAGTATCACTCTGTTGAGGAAGAAGCTCAGGAATTTGACATGACTACAATAGTAGTCTTAAGGGACATAAATGAGTGAACAGAGGGCAGATAAGGCAGTCAAAGATGTATCATAATGGTTCCAACAAAGTGTCGTATACATCTGCAGCTTAACTGAGATGTACCATTGTCCTGGTTTGAGGCCCAAAGTACAACAGTATCCTATTTGCACCAGGTATTTACAGTATCCAATGTACTAATTCTGTGCTGGTATATAGTTGATTCCTGATGTTAAGGTAGTTATTTATTCTTCTTGTTATGCTTATTGTACTTAATGCCACATGTCAGACAATGCACATCTTAAAATCGGATGCCAAGTCATTGCATACAAATCACCTAGGAAGGTATCTGTATTCTGGGCAACATAAGCATGAAGTCTCCATGAGCTCAGACTCTTATCCACAAACACATATGATCCATGTTCTCCCCTCAGCACATTGAGATTCAACTAACTGCTTCTATGTCAATTTTTTCTTTGAAAGTTCAAAATTTTGGAAAATAGATTTGCTTGTCTTTTTAGGTCCCGGTGTCCAAACTCAAGCTTAAAGACTAAAGGGTCATGAATCTTTTGACTCATATGAATATTTAGATCTTAACTATGGTGATCTTATTTTCTCTTTATTTAGAAATGTATTTCTTTGCTGGGTGAAGACGTACTCTGTATGAATTTTTTAAAAACATTAGATAAGGTTAGGCTATTTGTTTTCAAATGTGAGCTTTACTAAAATTAAGTGATATGATTGTTATTAAAAAAATAATTTTATTTGGTCTTTTAGTCATGCACGTCCAAGCTGTGATGCCCCAGTGTGGTCAGCATTAGCCAAATTCTGCTCTAATTGAAGTCAGTGATTGCTTTCTTTGGGTGAAATACTAGGCCGATACTAGGTGTTTTTAAAAATCTTATCCTTTAATCTTGTTCTTTCCTTAGAATATATGCTTTTGGCTCTCATAAAGGCTTGTTTCTAAGGGCAAATGTCAGGTAGCATGAGGATTACCTTGTTTTCCTTTGCTGGAATGTACTCAGAAAGCTAGACTTATCAGATTAGTGATCGTTGCTGCAATTAATATTGTGTAGTGCATCTATCATCAACCTGTAGAAAGCCTGATGCTATGGACAGAGATCCTTTTCCAGGGCTGGCCCTGTGAAGAAAAGAGCTTTTCATCTGCAACTGCTCCTCCCTCTGGCAGAAGTTGTGGGGTGATTCTGTACATCATCCCTAAGCTGAGCTGCGTTGGTGGAGACAGGTCCAGCAGACCTCTGCTTGTCTGGAGGTTGCCCTGAGTGGAAGTGCTCCTGTGTGCAGCACTGGTTGGTCTGCAGGGATGGCAAGCCCTAGCAGAGGTGATGACACAGACTTGGAGGCAAACCGGTCACAGAAAATCTTCTCCATAGTTACTGCTGTTTGCAGAGCTCTCAGCTGCCTATACCCAGAGATGTTTTCTTTCCACAAAGTCTGATGAAAAATTAACGTCAGCATTTCTGAAGTATGCTGAAAACGTTCACTGGAGAGCTAGGAATATGTCCATTTATCACCAGAACTGAATTTACTTTCTTAGCACTAGCTATAATCAAGTTGGCCTCCTTCACCTTGAAGAAAAACAAAATGTTCCTCTATGGAACTATTTCCTCCTCCTCTTTCATCCCCTGTCTTTTCCATGTAGCACAAAAAGCGAGTCATCAGGCCCCCACAGCAGTAGTTACCGCATAACTGGTATGGTTGTGTCACGCAAAGACTGAAGAGGTATGGAACTAAATCAACACATTCTTATTTGTTGGTTCAACTGAGTACAAATTAGCTAAGGAAAAACCAAGTTGGAAATGGAGAGCAAATATATGTGAGAGGCAAGCCAGAGCTTGCACTAAAGAAAATGTTTGCAGAAAACGCCAGCATTACAGGTTTATCTAAGGTGTGGTCTAGCTTAAGCTGCAGTAATTACCCAAGGTACCATAGCTGTGGCTGGAAAATGAAGTGCTTTATAAACTTAACCCATTCATGTCTCCTGAGACCAACCACAGTGTTATACCTATGCCAAGCCATGGCTTTTCCAGTGCAGTTGAAAATTCCTAAGTAAGATTGCATCCTACTTCATTTACCTGGCAAGAGAGCTTTGAGGCTCTGCATTCTCATGTTAGTTCAGAGCATTACAAGCTAGCAAACAGCACAACCAGCAGTTTTCTTTTACTATTTATAGGTGTTAGTGATTCTGTCAACTGTAGGCAAAGCAGTAAAATGAGAGGAAACCTCTGAAAACACAGACGACCTGTGGGGAAAAATATTTGCTAGATAGTTATATATGGGGTTGGGAATACCTACAAAGAAATAATACGGGCTGAGTAAGGGAGACCAATTTAAATGTGTGAAATGTTGGGTGGAAGTGTCTGTTCATTAAATTATCAGTGGGTAGAAATACTGCTGTCTTCAAGACAGCTGTAGAGAGCTTGCCTGGTTTATTCTGTTCTGAAGAAACAGAAGACTATCCAGGAGGACAGCAAAAAAATTAAGCAAATTTGGAGCAATGCCTCAAAAGATGGCCAGGATCTGAAGGAGTTTGTTTATGAGTAAAGAACTCAAAAACTCCGAGTAGGTGAAGTTTGGCCAAAAAGGACTTTTAAGCATTTGAGGATTTAAACTGTGGGTGAGTATAATAGATGGTCTATTATGGATGAATTCCCAGAAACTGGCTGAAAAGGAGGACACTGAAATTTATGGTCCAAAGTCTTTCATTCACAGATGTACAGAGAAATGGCTTTCAAAGAAGAGATCAAGAGTTCACCTAATTCAATATTCTTTAAAAATGTTTGCAAAGGATCTGATTTGGGACCAATAACTTATGTTTTAGTCAAAACATTGTGCATGATGTTTTGACCTGTAAAATTAGAGCCGAGTGTACCGCTTCCCATGCTGACGTGTTCCAATGTTTAATCTTCTTGTGGTTGGCTACTCTGACCATGGTTAATAATCTTCCCTGGCTAGAACTGGTATCTTTAGTCTTATTCAGATTTGTTTGGTTTTGACTTCCAGGGAATTAATCAGGAGCTATTGGTTGGGGTCGGGGTTGTGTGTTCATTGTTTCTTGGCTTGCCAAACACTGTAATTTTTAGTAAGTTTTCTGGTTTGCCAGAATGAAGTCCAACCACCCACCAGCCCTTGCATCTTGTGTTCTTGGAGAGTCTTTGTTGAGAAGGAGGCTGTTCTGGCATGTTTTCATATATGCTATATTTATTTTTAAAATGTTTTCCAAAGAGGCTTGGCAACAAGAGCTGACACTGTCATTACTGTGAAGAACTGGAAAATAAAAGAACAGCTGGTGTGTTTGGTGTCCTGGGAGCTGTCACTCTTAGGATTCCCCCTCCAAAAGTAAAATCAAACTATGTATTTTTTTGTCTTTCATCACCTATAATAAATTATAAGAAGCTGAGAAAAGAGCCAAGCCAAATCCTGCAAAAAATCAGTTGAAAGTTGACAAATGCCCACTAGCTAAGTACGCTCCTGGCATATGGGAAAGGAAAGAAAGTGGTAGGGCAATCTTCATTAAGTTTATTACCCTAAATTACTTAGGGCCTTGTCCTTAGCTAGTGGAGGAAGTTACTAGTGCCCTCACTGATAGATGCACAACAACCAGTCAGGAGCACTGTATCAGCCCTAAAGGCAAGCTGTATAGCATGCAGCAGTATAAAAAATAAATATTAAAGCTACAGGCACTGGAAGCTGGCCTGGCACTCCAGTTGCGCTAACTGGTCCTGAGGAGAAAAGTACAAGGATCTGGACTAAACTTCATGTGTTGCCATGTGTAACATGGATTTACCTTCTGTCCCCTGCCAATGGGAGGGCACTGTTTCTTATCTGACTTTCCTGGTTTACTCCCCCAGGCTGTGTCATTTGTTCCTCGTAGGCTTTTCTCTGATGCTATTCATTTATCTATTTATTTACTTTAAGAATCTGCTCTATATTTGCTCATTTCTTTTTTTATCTTGATTAAATATCTTTCTAGGTTTGGTTTTCACAGGCCCGTGTTTTCCTGCGTAGAAAGCTATGGAGGGAGAGGTTTGCATAAAGGACTGCAGAACCACAGTGTTCACACAAAGCCCGGTCAGTGTGTATCTGTCCCTGACATTGATGTACTTGAGATCAGACTCATGTCTTATTTTTCCAGTATTCCCTGTACAAAACCATGACTTCTGCTTCCTTTGAGTCCCCTTTCTAGCTGATAACATCCCTGTCATCCCTAGTGGTATTTCATAGAGAAAACATTCGTTGTGGTGTTTGTAAAAGTTACTTGCAAGTATTTCCTTGGGCTAATTTATTTGTTCTGACTTATTGCAAAGAATATGTGGGGGCAATTTGAAAATTCTAGATTTAAGAGAAATACATTATGAACTAGTATTCTGGGGGAATGACCAGTTCTCACTTGGCTGACCAAAATGTTGGCGTGGCTTTTCTTGATAGAATTTTCCATGTAGAAAAAAAATCCACTTGCATTTGTTTCTCTTGTCTCTCTGTGCCTCTCACTGCCTCCGTCACTGTCTTAAACTTTCTTTTCTTAAACGTTTTCATTTGTTGTTCAAATATTTGCCATTCTTAGAAGAGCAGAAAAACTTCAAGCATTTTGAAAACACAGAAGGGCTCCTTAAACTCAATGAAAATTATTGAGGTATTGCTTTAAAGTGCCCTGCTTAAATAAATTAGAGAGTTCTACAACTCTTAAATGCCCAATAGAGATGCAAGAGGCACCTAAAATAATAGACTAGGTCACGCTTAAATGAATCTCTCTTGAAGAACATAACAGTAATAAGATAAACTGGCTCTGCACTAAACCACAAAAGCACAGATAATAATACAATACAACTCCCCTAAATGAATCTCTCTTAGAGGAAGTGACCAGGTGACAGACTGGAGCATGAAAAGGGAAAAAAATTAAAATTATTTAACTTGTTGAAAGAATCAATTTTTGTGAGTATCGGAGCAAAACGTTACCAGCCTTACAGATCGCTCTTCAGAAGCAGAAAGGCTTTTTAAAGCATTTCCTTTCGTATAGAAGCAATTTGTTGACTAGATATACACAGTAATATGAATTTAGTTGCTGCAGGTAGGAACTAATAAAATGCTCATTTAGAGTGCTGGGCTTTTCTTTTTCGGTAACCTGTAAATCCAGGATTTAACCCCAGAGAGCGTCAGAATATTGTTGTGATGGGATTTTTGTCAACAGGCCCTGCGCAAATTGAGTTTGGTGGGTTCGTCAAGGTTATGTAACAGCAAACATTTGGAAAAATTGGGCACAATTGTCAGCCTTTGCTCTGAAAGGGCACAGGATTAAATGAGCATAAAAATTTAATTGTCCCCTCACCCTGAATAAGGCTGGGGCTTTCCATATTAGGGTCGGGCTGGCTAGTTGAGCAGCAATTTTTATCTGGCCCCTGGATAAATAGATGCATTCAGCCTTCTCGGGCCTTCAACCTTCATTAACACAGAAATTAATCACATAAATTAAACATATATATTTTGCTGGAAAAAGTCTTAACAAGCTGCATCCTCTACTGGATGAGAGAAAAGAATCAGGCATGTGTACATATTTAGCCTGACAATGCCAAGATTTCCAGAATATGTTTAGGTTTCTGTCCTTAATTTTCAAGGACCAGATTGGCAGCTGGTGTAAATTGTCTACACTAATCACAGTGGAGTTAGGCCAATATATACCATGTAGGATTTGATTTGCAGTTTGCTTGAGGCTCTCAAATTCCCATTATCAACATGTTTTCTATTTTAAACTTCATCGGTACTTTGCTGTAATTTAGTTGCTTTCAGTGGAGGAATATGGGTGTGTAATTGGAATAACCAAGCAAAGAACTGGTCCTTTAGATCTTACTGAGAACAAGTGTATTCTTGTGCTTCAGTAGTGAAATGTAATGCATGTAAGATACCAAATTTGTGATACATAATGACATTTTATATTTATATGGTCTCTCTCATGCCATGTAATCCTATGGAGATTTACAAGTAGCTTAATGGCAGCAAACTGTGTCTGGTTTTTGAAACGAATTATTTCTGCTGTTGGAGCCATTGGTCAGTAGCATACGTGATGTTAAATAGCAGAATAATAACTGATAACCTGGGCGCTTACTGGAGTTGCAGGGGGAGTCATTCTTCTCAGTCTCCCACCGTAAATGGCAGTGTGTTATGTGATAATGTTGACAATAAGCCATTAAAATAAGGCAGGATTTGCTTAAAAGCAAATTCTTTGTATTTACAGTTTATTTTTCTCATGTTTAAAATATGAAATTACAAAGTAAAAGGAAGTGGTAAAACCTCCATCACTCAAAGCCATGGGAATGTATCCGCTTGTTCACACATGCTCCATAGTTATTGAAAGTGTGATTCTCATTTTACCGACTAATCCAACACTTGGATGTGTTTAGAGGACAGCTTAGTACTAGCCCAACGTCTTGATTTCCAAGTAATTATAAAGAAGAATGTGCCACATCATACCTATCTTTTATTTGTGTGTCAGTGATGAATAAAATATTCAAAGTGCAATTACAGATAGGCTAAGTTGTGTGTGAGACATGGAGCTCCTTCAGATAACTTGTGTCTGTCGTGAGAGATACGTGTGGAATTTGGTGGGTCTCTATTATGCATCTAGGTCCACTGAGATGCACTGATGTACAAGCTAACATTAGTCAGTAAAAGTTGTTTCATTTTATGACTACCAGATCCTACCAGCTCTTCGTTGGCTGGCTCCTTGCTTCCATCCTGCTTGTTTGCTCTGTGATGCGCAGCCTGATGCCAGCTGCTGATGAGCTGGGAAGCAAAGGGGATTCGAGAAGCTCTGGTGCTGTGGGTCCCTCACTGGTTTACAGAGCAGGAGATGCTGAACACTCCTCTGAAATGCCTCCAGCATTGGGGTGAATTTCACACACTGTCTGCACTTCCTAAATCTGGCATTCAACTTCAGAAGAGCTGGCAGCTTTCTGCCTTAAACTGGCTGGGAATTAGATGTCTTTTCCTATGGAAAAATAGTCAAGGTTATAAAATAACTTCCATGATGAATCAGGATGGAATGCTGGGGGGCGGGGGGGAAGTCTTACTTTAACATGCGTACTTGTGTATGTGAGTGGGTAGCTGGAAGTTTCTTGGAGAATCCACTTTTTAGGGAAGCAAACAAAAGTGCGTGTTCTTGGCATCTTAGCTGGCTTTCTGGAAGCCCTTGTCCCATTTTGGATTTTGCAAAGCTGGAGAGGAGAGAGAGGCAAGGAAGCAGAAAGTCAAGGGGTACTGGAAACCCAGGGAACTTGTTTCTGGCACACTGCTCTTTCCCGTGCTTCTTCCTGTTTCTCCTCTCCTCTGGAAGGCTTCTGTCATTTTAATAAGGAGGGACATTAACAGAAGCATTGTATCTAGAGAAATAATTTTGGGGTTTTTTTTCTATAAAATTTAAATGTTTCCCACAGAATTTTTCAATTGTTCAAGCACAGCACTTCTGAGTAGAAAATTGTCGCAGGAGACAATTTCTCAGCTCTGTTTTGATTATCCACCAGTGAATTCAGTGTAGATCGCAATGCTTTATTATGGTCACTTTTGCTAGGATTAAGTTGTTTTCTCTGAGGTGTTTTGGCTAAAATGTAAGGGTTTCAAGCAGTAGAAAAATATGTTCAGGTGACTAGAGTTATTGCACCAGATATACCTTCATTTCCAGTGGAAAGCCTATTTCTCCATGACTAGTCCAAAATATGTGCCCCAGGTTCTCAAAAACATTCCCATTTCCTTGTTTCGTGAGCTTCATTATTGTATGGTCAGTCTGGGCCATTCCAGGTCTCGTCTTTAATGACATACTGCATCTGCAGTGCAGTGTGATTCAAATGAATTAAAGGATCTAAAATAAAGGGCCACAGATTTGAGGCACCTCTTTAAAAAAGGAAGAAAAAAAAAAAAAGAGTTTCTGAACATTACAAAATACTATAGGATAAAAATATGCACTTTAAGAAATACTAGTACTGATTTACAAGTTAGAGTAAAAGTACACAGAGGTATTTCATTTGCTTCTGTGTTAGACATAGGAAAAAATTCAGACCTCAGAGACTTTGAGGAAGTAATTTCGGAATTCCTATGCTGCTCTGGTATTATTATTGTCAGGCTGATTTATCGCATCTAAGAGATTATTAGTTATTATCACAGTAGATTATATTACCTCAGAATACTAATCATAGCATTAGTATTTTCTTGTTAATATGAGTTTTGTTACTGGAATATTAAATATGAGCAGAGAATATAAACTGTGAAAATTGGTATTAGAAAATGTTTGATATAAGATTTAATTAGCAGAATGAGACTTTTTAAAAGAAAATATTTCATATTTATTTGTTACTACTGTACTGGTATCTCCATTTATCTTTTTTTGTTTAAACTTAATAGCGATAGGACACGTCACTTGAATTTAATTGTAAGGGTCTTAAACAGTGTCTACTTTTATTGAAGCTAAAGTAAGTCTGTTATTAAGTGTTAATTTTGCTTCTTTGTACATTGTTCTTGCCAAAATCCAGTTGTAAGGGAGTTCATTTAGAAGGCTTTTTGTCTCTCGAGAATGGCAGGATGAAGGGACTGTTACCAGTGCAGCAATATATTGTGGCTCAGAAGTGTAAGTTGGGGAAGTGAAGGTTGCCATCTCTCAGACCTAAAGGATTTCAAAGGCTGCAAGCTTAACAGAAACTCTTTAATTTCATGCCACCCATCTTGTTTTCATGGTGGCCCATGAAAATTGACACAAGACAGTGGTATGCCAGCATTTCTTAAAGGAAAATCAGTTTATTACTAGAGCTTTGGGAACTTTGAAAAAAGCCACGGGAGCAAGCTTTACTTCTCCCTTTCAGCCAGCAGAAACTTTCCCAGGTTTGTGATCTAGTTTGAAGTGGAGAAAGATCTCTGCAGTGCAGAATGCACTAAAAGATGACTGGACCCAACGTATTCACTGCCCTGTTTTGGGCTAGTTCATGCTCTGGCCAGGCTCAGTACCAGTCAAAATATGTTGCATTTGTATCATCTGTGCTTTTTCACTGCCTGCTGTAGTCCCTCCCTTAGGTTTACCTACTCAAAGGAAAACAAGCAGTGTGTGATGGTGGCTAGACGGTGTTGTGGACCTGGGCTGTTTTTTGGTAGCTTACTAATGTTTAAGTACACCGGTGAGAGCATGCAAACCAGCCCAGGACTGGAGCTGTTTGAAACCAAACAGCCTCATCTCCCTTCCTCCGCATGCCAGCTCTGGGTCAGTGCCTTGCGCTGTGCCCTCTCTTTGCTAGGCTGTCTTTATTTCACTGAAGTCTTCTTTTGGGAAAAAGTCTCTAACCTTTTGGCTAATGGGAAATAGGGACACATGGAAGAAAATGGTAATGGTTTCCCCTCACACCCACACATCACTCTTCCCTTTTTTTGGCTCTCGTATTGTCTATCCAGGTTGTTTCTTGTATCTGTTACTGCAAAGACATCAAGGCAGACCCTTGAACTAGATGTGCTGTTGAGACTTAATGCTGGCTAGGGTGCAGCTCATCCTGGATGGAAAACAACATGGGCCATGCTTCTGTCAGCACACTACAGTGCAAATCCATACTAAAGGTTTGCTAGACTGGTGTCACTAGTCAAGTACAGAAATCTCCGGTGGAAATAAGTTCACGGGTCTCTATCCTGGAGGCACTGGGCACTCAGAACTGAGGGATTTTGCTATGTGTGGAATGCAAGACTTTTCTAGCAGCTTACACATTGCAAGGTGATGAGCAGTCCTCAGTGCTGAATGCCCCCACTTTCTCCATCCCATCCGTAGTATTCGAGGGTTCCTAGGAGCACTCTGCACTGCAAAGGATGAAGTCTGTCATCTCTTGTGGTGTTTTCAGAAAGAAAAAAATCACCATTGAGAGTCTCCGAAAGCCTCTAGTTTTTAATGATCCATCTGTACCTCTCCATTGTGTTGTGCTGGAAAAGACATTTAATTTATTTTAAAAGATCTGGGGTGTTCAGTGAGCCCAGTTTGCACATTTCTTATGACATATCCAGTATTCTCATCAAGGGCAACTTCTTAGCATGGCAGGCTACAGAACAATGCACCTTTTTTTCTTTACCTCTTTCTCCTGAGGAATACAAGTCTTCCAGAAAAGAGAGCATCTCTCATTATATAAAAAAAATGTGTGTGCCTGGTTATGTGTATCATATAGGTGGGAAATACAAACTTTAATAAAAATGAGTCATTCTAGACCAGGGTGTCCTAAGTCTGATGACAAAATTGATTGTCCTCATAGCTGAAAATGCATGAAGGAAACAAATGTTTTAAGAGGAAAATGACAGTGTTGAATTTAACTTGTAGAGAAATTGCAGCTTTAACTCTTTAGGGGCAGGAGATGGCTTGTGAGGTGTGTGAACCATGCTTTTATGCAGTGGAGCCCTACTCCCTGGCACAAGCTTGTTAGTGCTGCTGCAATAGAAGTCATAACAAAATCCTCTTTGTCTCAAGTTGGTATCTACAAATTCTCACAGGGAGAAACAAAACAAAACAACACAAAAAACCCAACAGTCCGACATGTCAAACCCTCGCTATTTTCGCATGTGAAAATCCCCTGAGAGAAATATTGTGTATCGCTACTGTAGATAGAGTACACGTACTCAAGAACAAAGAGGGCTTAAGAAGAAGACATGGTGAATATATAATAACTCTGAATAAATACGGTAAGTCCTCTCTTGTTTCTTTGCAAGTGCTTTTCAAGAAGTGAATAATGTAAAGCTCTCCAAGTCACTTAGGGTCTGAGCCTGCAAATATCTACTCATATGAGTACTTCTTACTCATGTAAGTAGTCTCATTGAAGTCTGTAAACCTGCTCATGTGAGTAAGACTAAACAAGTTCAGGGTCTAAGACACTATGGGAGAGACAAAAGCATATACAAGTACAGCCCTAAGACTCTTCAGACATGGAGCAGCAAAAGATTTATCTGAGGCTTCCAATGTAAAGCCTTGTAAATTAGTAGAAAGATCTAAAAAATCAGGCCGACACTGCATTGGGAAGCAATGGAGCTCTCTTAATATGGGGATATAGGGGTAATGTGATGGAAAGACTTAGGTGCAGCATGTAGTCTAGCAGTTGTATTCTGTACTCCTCACAATCAGAGCAGTAGCTGGAAGTCTAGCAAGCAAATAATTATAGTAATCAAGTCACGATGAAACAAAGGAGAGGCTATTATTCCAGCAACTGGCCAAGGGAACACAAGCTTGGCTGGCTGGATTCCTGAAGGAGAGAAGGATTTACTACATAATATGGGATATACACTTTGATGCATTTAAATTGTTTTACAGACTTGTTTGCTTTTACTTTTTAAATAACCTTGGACCAAAAATAAACTAATAGTTGACTATCAATTTAACTGATTAAATTTTGGACAGCAATAAATGGAAATCTGCTAAAAGTTAGGGCTTGCTTGTCTTCTATACTTGCCAATATAAAAACGATCTATGATGAAATCCTTTTGCCTTGTGTTCAGTCTGATGAAGCAAGGAACACAATTCTTCCGATTCTAAAACTAGAACCACAGAAGTAGCAAAATCTCCTCTCATGGGCTTTTTGAGGAGGCACAACTCTGGCTGTGTCATTGTGGTCTGGAGCTGAAAGCAAGGTGAAGTGTGACTGTGTGCACACTGCAGCCATGTGGACTGCAGCCTGGCTGTGTGTCTCTTGCAGTCTATTGCAATCAGTGAGGCTTTAACCTTCAGTAAAATAGCTTGGCCAGTCTTGGCTGTTTAATGCTGAATATGTGATGCAGCCTCAAGATATTTTGGGATAAGTACAGGAATCTGCCTGGTTGGCTACCTTGTGCGCTTTGCACCTAGGGTAGTTTTGAATATGTGAATATAGGAAGGGCACAGGGGTGGTCCAAGGGTCAGTTTTCTTCCAATTGATAAACCTGTGTCCTAATCTCTATTTTGCAGAAAGGGAAAATGAGGCTTAGAGAAATTAAGGCCTAATGTCGTGAAAATCAATGGGAAATAAATGGAAGATGGTACTTTGGGGAGTCTGCCCCCAGGGATTTCCTCAGGGTAAAACATGAATTTTCTCTGAAAGGAGGATGCCTATGAGACATCTTGATGGACATTCAGGTCTTGCCTTGTGTTTTACTTACGGTATCACTTGCCTTTCAGGTGGACTTGCCTCCTGCTTACTGGGCTACTCTTGAACAAAGGTGTCTTAATATTTGAATGCAGGTGGAAGTGTTGGGAAGTACTACTGGTCCATTACCATCAGTACTATGTTCTTTTGTAACTTGTATAATTTTTAAGCAAGACTGAGGGAACCTCTGGACTTGAAGTTCATTGATTCATTGGTATTAAATGTCGTACGTCAAATTCTGAGGAAGCCAGCTAGCAGAGACAATTCTCGCAAAAATCAGGGGTGATAAAAATGACTGTATCCATGTTGCTCCCAGGATCCCAAAGAAGTTTGCCTGCCTGATTTGCAGTGCTGTAGGCTGGACCATTTTGAATTTGATTTTGCCATTTTAAAGCCAGTGGTATTCATATGAAGTTAATGGAGTTTCTATCAGTGCAAAATCTGTTCCCTATTCTCAACTTTTCAGAGAGATTTCATCTTTGTGCCTTTTTTCTTTTTTTTCCCCCAAAGAAAAAAAAAAAAACATTTAAAGGGGGGAAAAATAGAGATAAGAAAGCCCATGAAGAAATACTATTTCTAAGTAATGTACTTTTTTCAATGACAGCTTAGTATTTTTGTTAAACGGCACCACTTTCAGCTTTCAAAAAGGTTTAGCCAACAGTGCTTACACTGTTTTCGACAAGGTAAACCTTGCCCACCCGTTATAACCTTTAGGTCATTCCAATCATGTTATTTCTCCCATAATGCCAGAAGTAATGGAGTAGGCAGGAAGTGAAAGTAGAAGTTATACAGCACTGCTCTCCTGCCTTTTGTTTGCTTGTCTATAACTACCTTAAACTACTTCCTTCTCATCATTATAACAATGGGATGAAATGGTTCTTTATAAATGGCCATGAAGTAAAGGCAGGCTGCAAAGGCTTCTGTAACCTATTATTATGACCTTTCTCTCATCAGTAATTGTTTAGCAATTTGTACCTGAAAAATCCAAGCTGTCTGTAATGTGCCACACAAGGTGTGGTGAAAGGGCTTTGGAAACAGCTAGAATAATTATTAAATACCAATGTGGAAAAGGCAGCAAGTCTAAGCAGCATGAAAAGGCATCAGAAGATTGAATAATGAACTCATCTTCAAATGTGTTAGGGTGTGCCTTGTTTTGGTGAAATAAATGCATGTGATTTAACGCAGAGACTGCTGATGCTGTGCCTAGATTCACTTCATCAAGAAAAAAATAAAACAGACCTGGTATAATTGTGCCATAAGCATCTGTAGGCAGAAAACAGATTCCATAAAAATCATGGTGTCTTACAGAAGTAGCAGGAGGATAGAGGCCTGAAATACCCTCATACTTTACTCATAAGATACAGGATCTGTTGTAAGCACCATTTCAGTGTCAGAGCCCACCTATTTGTTGAGATTAAAGCTGTAAGCAGCCTGACCTTTTCTAAACTCCTTCAATTGATGTCTGGGAGCAGAAGCTTTATAGGTATTTTTTCACTAACTTTTGAACATGGCAACTAATAGAGTTGTCCTTGTGACTAGCGATGACTCAGAGCCAGACACAGTAGGCATGGATAAGTGTAATGCAAAATGAATGTCAGTAAGTGTCTGTGGGCTGTGAACACTGCTGTGTCTCCAGGAGCATAGTGGTAAGGTCTTTTGCTTATGTTTTGGAATCGAAGACTAAAACTTTTGAAGTGTCCAGTGTTTGCCTTGAGCTGGATCATTTGAGGTATTTTGTCCAAATATTCCTTGTTCTAAGTCTGGCCACCCACTATTTCTTGTGGTTTGTCTTTTGCTGGCCCTTTTCCCGTACCCGTTAGTGTTTGCCCGGAGAGTGCCAAAGCTTCATTCTTCTTTCCTTGAATGGCTCCAAATTTGCATCTCATGCAAACAGCCCAGCTGTTAGAGTCACACTCACAGTAAATGGCTGACACACTATTTATACACACTTCTTCTTGGGTAGCAACTTGTTCCTTGGCTATGTGGAGAAAATAATATTGCTTGACTTTATTTTTCACACTCTTGCTTTTTTTAAAATTCTTCCTCTTAAAATATTTTGACAGATATTTCTAGTTTTGTGGCTTTGGCAACAGCTGATATTGGCTTATCTCTTTAGTTAGGCTTTTCTCAGTATGATTTTGAAAACAGTCTGGGTGGTTAACAAGGGATATCAGTGCAAAGAAACAGCCATGAAAATGGGAAGAGTAAGTGGCTGCAAAGAAGACAGTCTTGCAGTGAACTGACTTGTGTGCCCTCTCCTGGCTGGAAGCAGCCAGCTCAGGCCGGCACGCCATGCTCCCTGTGCCGCTGGCTGCTCTAGCAGGTCAAGTAGCAAGAGATAATATGGGGATTTATGCAGCAAACAAGACTAGGCTCTTCCTCCGTAACCTCAGCTATTGTCACTGCATGTTCCTTAGTAATGCTCCGGACTTCCCGCCCTCCAGGCACGTCTTTTCCAACCTGCTTCCTTCAGCTGCGGCCCTCTTAAGTTTGGCAAGAAGCTGCCAGGGCAGCTAATGGGGTGGACTGGTCCTCCTCAGCATTAAGCTGTTGGTTAATGAGATCATGCCACTATGTGGGTGCTGACATCCTCCCTTCAGAGCAGAGCTGCACCGTTGCTGTTGACTGTGAAGATCTGGGAAAGGAAGTTCTGGGATCCAGCTTGTCCCTCCCAAACTGGGGTCACTGCAGTTTGCTAAGTTGTGGACTTGCCACCTGCCCCACAAGCCTTGTTCCTGGGGGCTTTGCAGAAGAATTTCATGTGAGACCTCATGTGGCTTTTCCAGCTTCCTTCTTCTTCTTCCTTCTCTGGGATGAAAATCCTTGTTCAAATCCTGGCTACAGTGTGGTCACATGTATCAGCAAAAGGGCTGTCACTCTGTTTTATTATTTGTATTATGGTGACTGTCAGGTTTCAGGGTTCTGGGTATAGAAGAAACACAGAACAAGAAGGTTGGTCCTTGCCTCCAAGTTCAGTGCTGTCATACCTGGCTGGGCAGGTTTGATGCTTACCCAGCAGTTAGCTTGCCTTAATTAATATGACTGCAGAGCAGCAAGGAATCAGCCCCTGTGTTTTGCTGTATCCTAAGGAAAGAGGGGTGTCTTCATGATTGCACTTGTTTGTCGTTATCAGATTTCAAGGACAGTAATCAAATCTAGTAGTGTGCAGCTTGGTCCTTCTGCTATGCGGAGCTGATGTCAAGTGTGTACTGGATTTCCTGTGCTGTGGGCCTTGAGATAAGATGCCAGACCTGCTGTTGCAGGTCCCTATGTAAGAACTTGGTGGTCTTAATGCTCTAGATATGGCTGCATTTTACTGTCATGGTTGCTGTGATGCTTGCGTAGCATTTCTCTAATTCTTTGGAGAAAAAAGATGCTGTATCTTTGTAAACTAGCATTTTGTGTACTGTTATTTAATCTAGCCTGCCCAAGGTTGCATTACATTTGGCAAGGGAAGAGCTAGATAAATGTGTGATGAGCAGATGAACAGATAGATGTGTGAGTAGAGCAAAGCAAGAGTCCATTTTTCTCTCTTCCCCCAGTACTTTATTGACCTTTTACACTGATTTCTACTTTCAAATTCAAAAGGAGTGATGATGGAGAACAATTTTCTTTGCTGCTGCTGCTAAAGAGAAACTGAGGCTCTAATCCTGCAAATGTTTATTCCTGGGTTTAACTTTAAAATTAAGAATGTTCATTAATCTTGGCAAGATCAGAGGACAATTTACCTTTTGGGTGAGTCCACCAAATGACTTTTCAATAAGAGAGCATTCTTCTTTTCTACACAGATGCAGTAAGTACTGTCCATTTAACATGGCTGCTGTTTGACCTGTTTTAGTTTTTTCCCAATTCATAAGCAAGCAGTTGGAAAAGGTCCCTCCATTAAATTTTAAATTTGTGTAGGAATTTTGGTGAATTCCTTGAAATTCAGCAGAAAGCTTAGTTTTTAAGTTAGGCATTATGAGTATCAAATTAAGCTGTCAGCACATGAAGTGATACAGAGGAAGATGCATACAAGTTACAAGCACACTCACATGAACACACACGCGCATCTCTTTCCTCTCTGACTGGTAAGTCTTAACAGCAGAACTAGAGGCTGGGAATTACATTTTAGTAATTCTTTTCTAGTTATGTCAGATTTCTAGCATGCTATTAGAGACATATGTGTCATCCTCACCATCACCCAACATATCATTGCTATTTCAAACTGTTACCAGAGCTGTTGACACAGAATATTGTGTCTGTCGACAGCTCCAATTAGTTGGCGTGTCTGACTACTGACAGCACAGTCTACTTTTGTTTATGAAGACGGTGTGAGCTGTATCTCACTCTCACAACCTCCAGTGGCAGACAGATGGATAGAACTATATAATCATCAACGGAAGCGGGTGATATTCTGTCTTCACAAATCATCATGTGGAGCAGAACCAACGGCCTTTTGTCTGCTTTCAGAAATGACTGCAAGATTCCTCCCATCTGTCAAGTTATGAGGATGAATATGTATAAAATACATCAGATATATATGCAGGGTTTTGTATTGTGGTTTTTTTTGTTGTTGTTTGATTGGGGGGTGAGGGGGAAGGGGGGAAAATGGGGAAAACTGCTTCTTAATTTTCACCAGATGTTAGCTGTGAGACATGGAACAGTAGAGGGAGAATCACAATCATTTTCTCTCAAATTGAACTTTCTTGAGGTTTTTTCTTTTTTTCTTTTTTTCTTTTTTTTTTTTTTAAAAGGAATGGACCCAATCCCTCATCGTTTGCAAATGTGGAACCCCATTGATTTCCTAAGATCGTACAATTGCAACTGAGCACAGAATTCAGTCTAATGCACTCTTTACGTGTATTTAATCCTTTTTATTGTGTGATTATAAAATCTTAGCAGCTGCCCAACCAGCAATGTTCTGCTTTTCATTTAATAGAAGTTACGGATACAAACTATTTTCAAATATATAGTTCCAAGTTGTCAAGTGGTTCCTCAAGCACAGTGTACACTGAGTTCAGTGAGTGTTTATTCTGAGAACAGGTCCGTGTCCTCCCCCCCACCCCCCCAAAAGTAGGTAAGTAGTATAGATTTAGCTCATTCATTCAAGAAACATACTGTTTAGTGTACCTTTAAAAGACCTAAAATTTCACTGTGACATATGTTTTCCTAAGAACAGTAAGATTAATCGATATACACAGATTATTTTTTTTAAGAAATAAAGCTTTCTTTTCCTTAACATATCAAAATATCAAGGTTTTCAATAGAACTTTTGTTATAGCCAGCAAATTCTTATAAAGCAAATAAATGTCCACTTGAAAGTGAAGGGGAAATCAGCATGTGAATTGTATTTCTGCTGTTTCTCTGCCTAGTTTTCCTGCTCTGTACTGTATAGCATTTTTCAGCTTTCCTCTGCTGTAACACATGCTATGACATTTAAGTGCTGATCCTGGCTGCTAAAACTTGATTAGTGTTTATTACTGATTGAAATGGAAGCAGGATTTGAGTTTTATCCAGGAATTAAGGAATACAGGTTCACTTATTATTTGCTGCGTTTCATATAGCAAATGAATAGCTACCATTTCCTTACCCTTGTGAGAAATGAAGTCTAATCTTGAAAAAATGTCCTAAATTTCCCTGCAAAGTCAGCAGGATCTAGTGTATAAAATATAGGCATGTACTTAAAGCATCAGAGAAGAGCACTTGATTGATAACATTTTTGGTTTTGTATTTTACTTCAGGATCAGATTCCTACTAAGACAATTGGAACAAAACCAGTGATTTCCAGGGTAGTTTTGATTATTCCTCCCCCCCTTTTCCCCTCTTATTTTCTTTTTTTTTTTTTTCTTTAAGCCCTCTGTATCTTCTGTAAAACTAGTAACCCAATGAGTAAAATTTAGTGGGAAGGATTCAACTGCCTGTTAGATTCTGTGGATCTTCAGAATAATCTCTGCTGGAGTTTGAAGGAAAAACTAATTTTCATCCTGACTGATTTCATATCCCTATTAATGCCATAGGACTTTTCTCCATGAGTGAAAAGAACCTAAAACTGGGGAGGAATATTACTACTTTTGATACAGGTCAATTCCCAGTGTGTTCAATGCAGTAATTAGAACAGGTAAATCAGTAATATAAAAGTACTGTATTTTACTCAGAATTTAGCAATTTTCTCATGGTACGTGTTTTTGATTTGTTGCACGTCCTCAAGCAGTTGGACTGTATGGGGTAGCATACTTTTGACTTTTTTTTTCTTTTTAAAATTTGCCTGAATTTATAGTTGCAGTCCAGTATTCTTCAGTTGTAGATGAGCAATGATATGAGATTGCTCCGCACACTCTGAAACTCAGCTGAAATTTTGAGAATTCCTGAGCAGGTCACAGAATAAATGTATTAAAAGACTTCTGCTCAACATGCATGAAGTCCAAGGAAATTCATTGTGACCTCCTGGCTAATCTAAGAACAAAGGAGCAGCTAAGTTAAGTAAATAAATAATTAATTTTTGATTATTCACTCAACTGTACTAATTACTGTGACCCAGTTCTTAATCAGTCAGAGATCCCAGTGAAATACTTCATGGAAGTTAGGTGTTTGTTCAAGTAAGAACTCCAGTATTTAGATCATAGAAAGCATGTGGGTCAGAGTGAGAGAAACAGAGGCTGTTGACTGACCTCTTGAGAGTCGCTGAGCATGTGTAATTATGAGAGCATCTACCATGGATCCCAGGTTGTGAAGTGTGACAGTAAGCAGAGGACTTGCACTAGCTTTTCTTCTCCCATGGGTCATTGGGCCTTTTTGTTTCAAGGCTGTAAGAGGGACAGAATTATTAGGAGCAATGATGGGCTGGAGTAGCATCAAGTGTGTAGCCACTGGCTCCGTGACTTCAGGAACACTGACAGCTGCTGCAGAGCAGAAGTGGTTTAATGGGAAAGTTCTTCACTACTGCCAGCACCTGCAAGCTCTCCCCTCCTTCCTTGACTTGCATAGCAGCAATAAGGTACTCCCTGACTTCAGAGAGAGCCCCTTCTTGGGATTCAGATGCTGGAGAGGTTAATGGGTGGCCTTAGTCAGGTCCCAAAGGTGACTTTTCTCTCAAATGTCACGTTCGCAAGAACAGCTCTAGTAGAGCTGTTCAGTCTTCTGGGATACTCTTCTCATCTCCAAACATAACTCCTTTTCCTATAATTTTTCTATCTTCTTGTCCTTCATGCCATATTATGCAGGCTGTGGGATTGCCAGCACTGGTGCTAGTTATATACTTGTTTCAGTATGTTATTTTTTTCATTTATTTTAAGATTATTATTTTTTTAAATAGTGTCATATTAGCCTCTGAGAAACCAATGATGTCTCTGTTTACTGATACAGGAATAGTATTACTTAAAGAGTGATTATTATTTGTGTCCTTGAACTGAGCTGGGGTTCGACTAATAGGTGAGGACCCCATCACCACCTGGGCAGCCATTGCACAGAGAAGACATACAGTCAGATATGGCCCCTGTTGCCAAAGAGAACAGGCAAACCAGACCAGAGAATGGTTTTTATCCTTGTTTTACATACAGGAATTTAGGCACTCGGAGATTGTGTTACTTATGTAAGTCTATGGTATGAAATAAGTGTATATCTCCTGTGTTTCTGTATGTGTCCTAACCACAAATCATCCTTCAGGCAAATTTACCTGTCATTCTGGTAGTTACATGAGACTTGCTCCTGTGGTAACGTCTGCAAGTTTAAACTTGTTCTGAGCACACTTCAGAAAGGACAAGTTGTTGCAGATCCATACTTGAAGCAGGGGCTACACAGGACCACCAGCTTCTGGGAGTATTTTTCATCAAGGAAGCATGAGTGTTTAGACCAATGTGATTGCACTGGAAATATTTATTATAGAAGCAAATTTTGTATCTGATGAACTGCTGATGTTAAGAAAATGCTATGGTTTGAATAGAGTTTAAATTCAAAATAGAATTTTACTTCAACTTTTTTAAAATATGGAACCAAATCCTGGCAGCTATAGTTGGCTTGAAAACAGTGGAGTTTCACCAAGGGAGAGTTGTTGCTCATCTCTAATTGAAAAAACACCCCTTTTAGTTCAGTAACTGAAAAGTGATATCCCCATTTTGTAGGAGGAAACAGAGATATGTTTTTTGAAATGCTACACCCAAGACTCTGCAGGTTCAGAAGGCTAAGCTCAGTTTTAAGTGAGTTAAAAGTCAGTTCCGTGCTGAGACCACCGGACTGTGCCACTGTTTATTGGTAGTGCTCTATCAGCAAGTGGGGTTTTTTGTCTTATTTTGCCTGGCTTGCTGTGTTGCCAGGTGCTAATCCTGTGACCTACCCTAATTCTCAAAGTTCTTTTCCTATTTTTCATTGCAGGATAACAAGTATCTTGACTGTAATCTATTAATTGAATTGAATAAACTTGTTTCCCTAGCAGTGAGAGCATATTGTTTGCACACAGTGTCATCCCAGGCCCTCCAGCTATCGAAAGATTGCCAGATATGTTTATTAAACCCCCTGAGCTTGGAAAGAACACAGAAAACTGTCATCTAGAGCAATACGAAAGTGCCTATCTCAGCTGGGGATCTGGCTGTTATGAATAAAGGAAGAGTTTGTGGTAGAGTTTTGAGATGTAGAGAGAAAAGGCTTCCCTATGGTGCAAATGTGTTGGAACCCTCAGGCGAGAAAAAAAAAATATTGACTTGTTGCTGGCAGTACAATGTAATTATTGAGTTAGCTACAGCAAGGTCTGGGAGCTTCCAAGGTAAAGGCTGGGTGACTTAGTTTTTTCTTTTCTCTTTTCCCCTCCCCCCAGGCTAATTAAAATTTTGAATTGTAACCATTTTTTTCCTCTTAGTGGTAATTGAACCACGAATATCTCCCAAATTTCCAATGATCTTGTGGAATGATAGGTTTCAAAATTTCCATTTGGCATCTGCTTCCTTTCCCTTTTCTGTTGTAAGTGAAATGCAAACTAGCCAATAATGAAAGAAAAGATGGAAGGAATAGTAAAACCTCATTCCAGTTCTAAAATGTTCTTTACTGCAGCTGGAATCTCAGACCTGGAGATTCTGGGCTGTAATACATCCTGGCTTTATTTAGCTTTTCCCTATTGACGTCAGGATTTCACCTACATGCAGCAGAACCAAAGCTGAGGAATCTAGATTAGAATTGCCTCCATGAAGGACGTTTGTTTCTATTGACATGAAATCTCGCATATCTGAAGATGTATTAGATTAAAGTATGTCTACATCAGCAATTGCTAAACTTTTTTTTTATTATTATTCCACTTAGAGGCTGGTAATTTCCTGCAAACTAGCAATACAAACTCAAATCATATTATTAAAAAGGGAGATAATAAATTTCTGTTGGTCTGAGGGCTCCACTTGAAGTTGGGATGTTTCTTTGGGTGCTGCTGGTCTGGATGCTGCAAGGTACTGGCATGTTTCTTATATTTCTTTTCCCCAGTCCCCTCCATTAATCATTAGAAAGTTCTTTCTGGCCATCTTGGAAAAGAGACTTCTGCTGAATAATAGTGAAACTTAGCCCCTTTGTTGTTCGTCTGTGCTATGGTCTTATTTTAGTGCTAAAATAATACTTTTATTGAATATTATATTTATTGACTTTTTAAAATGAAACAAAAATCTTGTAGGTGCTGTTTTTGGCAGCCTGTGCTGCACAGAAAGCATACTAGAGTATATGCTCTTAATATTTAATGGTGAGAAGACATGGAAAATGTGTTGTGTAGTAAATAACAAGTGTGAGGTAGAGCTCAAACAAGGGCTGATACTTATCTCTGGTTCCCATAAATTGCCTAAGACAATGGGGATCTTTCCATTGACTTTGAGCTGTGGCCTGGGTCTCATGTGTCTATATCCAAAATATATTGTTGTCGTTGATTATTTATGTTGTCGTCATGCCTCAAGGCTTCAGTCCAGATCTCTGGATCCTGTTGTGCTGAATCATTATTGGAGCATGCAGCTAGTGCTGCTCTTAAAGCTCTTTCAATCTAAACAGACTAGCTGTTTAATAAAACAGTCCTTTTCTAGAAACAGTAATTTGATTCATGTGACGACACACAGGAGTGGCCTGCTTCTGTTTATGGCTGCTGTGGTTCTGTGTTACAATCCCTGCTGCTGTTGCCAGTAAGCCAAAACTAGATAAAGCTTAAAGTACTTTACGTTTACAGGCACATACTCCTTTACATTCTGTTGCAGTGTAGTCAGGTTTTCCTTGTTTTTCCAAGGGGAATGCAATTCATGTGAAATTGCAGTTGTATTTGCTCTGATCTGTGAGGTTTCTGTAAAATATTTTTGTTTTTACTTGACCGTTTTCCAAGGAGGTGTATTGAAATGTTCCTGTGGTCTGTTCTTTTCCTTGCATCTTTTAGCAGAGGTGAGGTTATTTCTTCAGATCACAAATTGAAAACTCAAAGACTCATTATTTTTTGAGATTCAGGTTTCCACTGCTAACCTTGTAGATGGAAGGAGAGAAGAGATTCTGAAGTGTTTGGTTTGACTGTGGGCTGAGGACCATGGGTTTAGTCACCTTTGATCATGCAGAACTCAAAGGTAGCTTACGTTGACTTGCAAGGCAAGAAGTTCAGTTGCGTGATCCTTGCATACATGCAGGTCTTGCATACTGAAGGGAGTATATCCACCACTCACTATTAACTGACGCCAAATCCTTACATAGGAAGAAAACTACTGAAAACTTCTGCATGCACAGTGTTCCTTACCTGTGCTCTATGTGTGGTGTTTCCTGATCATGGGTTCTGGGGCAGCCACAGTGCTGGCTGCCAGGAGACTGAAATGGGAACAAGTCTCCATTCCCACAGGGGATGTAGGCTAATTAACTGTTTGATGGTATTGTTTGCTGGAGAGGAGTTGTGGAGAGGTGTTACGACTCTGAAGCAATGAAGCTTACCTACTTGCAACTTAACCTATGCCTCTTCTTCACTGCTGCCAAAGTTACCTTTTTATCCATGTGTCATGAGGTTCTTTGCTGATATTGAAGCCTCATGGAAAGAATTAAGCAGATGATTTTCTTCAGTATTCACTCAGAAGGGAGGTACCAGTTGGTTGGTTTCAGCTGAACCTCAGAACAGTACCCATTCATTCACCAGTCAGTGTTTAACCTCATTCAGAGGCCTTGCAGTGCCCTTTGTAAAATAGTGCTGGATTTTGTGGGTTTTCTGTAAAGTGCACAGACTTTCTCTTGAGCCCACTACCAGAGGGGAGCATGCAGGGCCTTATGCTTTTCAACTGATGCCACTATGAATGTGTTATCTTGGAGCTACAGCTGGTTAGTTCCACTTGTGATCTATTTGCTGGAGTTTCCCCAGTTTGGAAAATCCCATCAGTCTCCTCCTTCTCTGCTGGTGAGTACCTGCATTGTCATAATTAAGATGACACATTCTGTAACTATTTGTCCTTGCTCTCCACCAAGAAAGTGGATATTCAGCTAGGAGATCCAGATTTTGTTCTCAGCTGGACTGCTGACCTGACGTTAAATGCTAAACAAATGCCTACAACTTGGAGCATCATTTTTTTTTCTCCCTGTGTCTTCTGTGACCCATGCTTAGACTTATGTCTTACTTAGAACTGTCTCTTATTAAACATCAGCTTTACAATACAATATGCATTTTCTCTAAGCACTTGCTCACCTGCCTCCTTTCAGTTTACTTCAGATATGTGATTTGGGCTTTGTCATTTAAAAAACATTGTGTTCTAAGATAACTAGTGGTTAAAATTAAGCAGTAGATTACTGAAGATGCTATAATGATGTTTATACAGTAGTGTGAGGTCTGAAAATGCTACAGGACAGCTTTTACTAGGAAAGGTAGTCTTAGTAGTCCTTGTAGTTCTTGGTGAATATCTGAGAATGATTTATTTATTTTATACCAGGAAACTGGGGAGAAAATCTACAGCACCATCTGTAGCTCAGGGTTTTGCCTACAAATTCAGATGTTTATTACAGTGTAAAACAATTTTCAGTTTAAATAGGTGCCATTCTGAAGGTTTTAAATGATCTTTAATCTTTATATATATAAAAAGATTATATATGTACAAATACAGACTGGGTGGAGAATGGATTGAGAACAGCCCTGGGGAGAAGGACTTGGGGGGTGTTGGTTTATGAGAAGCTCAACATGAGCCGGCAATGTGCGCTTGCAGCCCAGGTGGTCAACCTTATCCTGGACTGTATCAAAAGAAGCATGTCTGGCAGGTCGAGGGAGGTGATTCTGCCCCTCTACTCTGCTCTGATAAGACCCCACCTGGAGTACTACATCCAGCTTTGGAGTCCTCAGCACAAGAAGGACATGGACGTGTTGGAGAGGGTCCAGAGGAGGGCCACGAAGATGATCAGAGGGCTGTAGCACCTCTCCTATGAAGGCAGGCTGAGAGAGTTGGGGTTGTTCAGCCTGGAGAAGAGAAGGCTCCAGGGAGACCTTATAGCAACCTTCCAGTACTTTAAAGGGGGCCTACAGAAAAGGTAGAGAGGGACTCTTTATCAGGGAATATAGCGATAGGATGAGGGGTAACAGTTTTAAACTGAAAGAGAGTAAATTGAGGTTAGATACAAGGAAGAAATTCTTTACCATGAGGGTGGTGAGGCACTGGCACAGGTGGAAGCTGTGGATGCCCCATCCCTTGAAGTGTTCAAGACCAGGCTAGACGGGGCTTTGAGCAACCTAGTCTAGTAGGAGGTGTCCCTGTCCGTGGCAGGGGGTTGGAGCTAGATGATCTTTAAGGTCTCTTCCAACTCTAACAATTCTATGATTCTATGCATAATCTTTACTCAGCCGAATTTGGTGGCAAAACTCCCACAGGTTTTAGTGGAGCAGAGCCTTTCCTGGTGTCCCTTTTTCACAGGGCATTTTGAGATTTCACAGTTTGACTTTTGAGGAGTGCTTGGGCTGAACTGCCCAATTTAAAACTCTTGATGAATGAACTTTGTAAGAAAAAACTTTTTTCAATTTCAACATTTTTGTTTAATACTTTGAAGTAAACAAAACAGATTTAAGAAAAATAAAAAATGTTTTGTCTTGCAAATATGAAAATAGGAAGTTTTCACACCTTTGAAAAAAGGAAAAATCTGTAATAATAATGAAGTTGTTGTGAAATTGACCTGATTTTTTTGAGGTATTCTTGTAGAATGAAGATGTAGGTCTGTCAAAACATTTGTTACCAGCTCTAGATTTCATTCTAGAAATTACATTAGTTTTGCTTCACAAGGTGTTTCAGTTTTACTTTCATATGTTGGAAAGTGAAAAATACCACAATATATCTTGATACCTGCAAAATATCCAAATATATTAGGTTACAGAAATTGAAATGATTACATGCATTTCTTTAAAATACTTAAGTTTTCCTTCCAAAAATCCCTACACTATTTTAGTGGGGTTTATTTTTTTAATTTTATTTTATTATGACATATTTATTTTGTGGAGAGGGGAGGGGGGAAGGGAGGTGAAGCAACCCCAGATTTTATTTGCAGTAAGGAGGTAAGTATAAAACAATAAGCTTGGATGACTTTATAGTAAAGTCATTTTTTTACAGGTCTTTTACCCAGAATGACAGTCTGTGTTCCCTATTACCCCTTTACACAATATTCAGTTGTTATGATATTGTATATATGCATTAACAAATAAAGGAATGCATCCACAACAATTATGTTCCTTTTCTGCTTGATTTAGTTGTCAGCATGCATTCACGATTCTGTAAAGTATCTCCTTCACAGCCTTGTCAGGCATACCTTTTTCTCCCCATAATGTCAACTTAGTACAGCAGGCAGGCCAGGTGAGCTTGGCTCACTTTCAGGTTTTGTCTGTCTCTTTATCTGAAATTTTTAAAGGGGGACGTCAGAAGAGGTAATTGCCATAAATTACACACTGTCTGTTGTAAATTGTGATGAGAACATAATTGAAAATTGAGCTGAGAGGCACTTCCTGGATTCAAGCCGTACGAGAGCCAGAGGACAGCCTTAGCAATTTGCGGTGGGCCTGCAAAGTCATTTTTTCCACCCCTCTCTCCAAAAGCGTAATTGATTCCGGTTCTGTACGATTACACTCCTGTGTCAAGGGTTGGCCTGAGGGTCCTGGAGAGGGTTATGGAGATGATTCTGTGGGGCTTACACAAATAATTGACTCGTTTCATGTGAGTACTGTGTGACGGGAATATCAGCTTTTTCTGACAGGAGAAGTGGAACTTGACTGCTTGTGCAGAGATGTCACTGTTCAGAATGGGACATTGTTCAAGGTTCCCAGGCATTGTGTGTGTTTGTGTGAGCCCTGGTATATTTGTGCCTCTCTCAGGCGTTGCTCAGGGTGGAGATAAGTATTAGGGTTGGGGGAGGGGGAAGAGTTAGTTTTACTCTCTCTTCCACCCTCTTTTTCCTCCTCTTTGCTTCTCAGCTAAATAAAAATGTGAAATGCTAATGAACAAATCAACTTAAGAAGGTAGTAGTATTCACAGCAGAGACTCATACGTAGAAGAGTAAAGGGACTGAAATAGTAGCTACAGGACTCCATACCAGGAGAGGACTAAGAGTAGAAATTTTCTTTGGCCATTAAAGTCTGCCGATGCTGACCCAGTTCCACATCCTTTCTATGCAGTCCAGGGTCACGCCAGCTGGCAAGAGCAGAGCTTGTGGATCTAAAGGCTGTGTTAAGAGGGATTCACTGTAGCAACCTTGGTAGAGCACTGACCCATCCAGAATTCACTGGAAAACACAACTGCTTTGTTCATGATTTTCTGAACAAATCCTAGCCCAGGTCCAAGCGATGAATTTGGAAGTTTGGCCCCGTTTCATGGCACCACTTCAGTCCTACATACATTTAGACTTTTAAGTCCATTTGCATCCTTTTAGATCTGTGCATATATACAGTATCATCCCAGAACAACTAAATGTGTGAAAAACAAAACACCCTCCCATGAGGGAACACTAATTGTCATGTTGCATAAAAGACCTGTGATAAAATGGATTTACTACAGTCTCTCAACAACTGGAATTACGCAAAGCTGAGGGTACTTATTTTCATACTCATGGCTTACATGAAAATAAATGTGTGTGTATGTGCGTGCACATACACATGCATATTTGCTTATAGCCAGTGGCTTTCAGCCTCTAGCTCTAAGGAGATTTAAATAAACATTTTTATTGCCATGGGGAAATAGCCTTTAAGCCTGTGAATCCAATTCATGTTTTGAGTACTTCTCACCACGTTGTAACATTGATACCGCCACACCAGCCTTTTGTAGGTATAATTCTTTGATGGTATTTCCCAAGAGGGATGACCTTTTTGTAAAAACCTCAGTAACTCCTGGATAGAGAATAAGCAGTAGCAAAGCAGGCAGCGACCTGCATCTGGCATCCTTGGCCCCACACCCCTGGGATGTTCTTTTACCTTACGGGCTGTTATGGAATTCCCCTGGAAGCTGACCTGGGAGAAAACTGAAGTGGGGAGGCAAGGCTCAGCATGAGGACATACTGTTTTGGACCTGTACATTTCTACTCCTCTGTGCCTTTTCCTGCAGAACTAGAATTTGAGAGACATATTGTCTCACGGGTAATCAAGAACACCAGGAAATTTGTGTATTAGGCCTTTGTGTAAATAATGTAATGAGCTACTGTGCATATTTAGAAACAGTTTATTTAAAATATTCCATTCAATGGCAAAGTTCAGTTTCTGATGGAAAAAGGCCAGCCCTACTCAGGCTTCTTCCTCGCACTAAGACAGACATCAGAGCTCTGCTGGGCTAGCCTAGGAGCGGGTACTCTGAATTAGTGAAGATGAAGGGATTTTAGGTAGCTGTGGTTCCTGGTAGTTCTCAAGCTCTTTGTTGGCTACTGCAAGGATGCAAGAAGTGGTGCTGGTGGGTTACATTACAGACCTGATAAAATTATTCTTGGCTGAATAGTGCTAGGTGTGTATTTATGTGAAAGCTGGGGAACTGAATGGGTAAAAAAAAAGAAGCAATTTTCATGACAAATCTATTCACCCCACTTTTTTTTTTTTTAAAGCTGGAAATTTTTTTGATTCTGACCCTTTACATCCATCTCTAAAATTAACAAAAAGTACCTGGTACACACTTGGGTGGCTTTATATGTGGGCTGTTGCAAAGAGGGCACGGCCTTGACCAGCAATGGTGAGTGGAGTTCCGTGCTTGTCAGACCTAAGGATACTAGGATTTGTTCGTCCTGTCTATTTGATGGTTGTTTGCAGTTGTTGGATTTTGTCATGAGTTAAAATACAGCTCTCCAGGATGAGTACTGACATGTTAGCACAGGACCGAGTCCTTGGAGAAATTTTGAGGTGCCAGCCTTTGGGTCTCCAACTGCATCATTGGGTTGCTAATTCCTTTTCTTTAGGCACTTTGATAAAGGACACAATTTTTTTGTTGTGATTTTCAGGTATGGGCCATAGTACCAGTGTTTCAGGTTTTGTAGAAACAACTAATACAGATATGGCATATCCTTAATTCTGGATCGGAGACTGGAAATAGCAGGTAAATAATTATGATACTCAAGTACTAACAGGAAAGCAGCAGTGTGCATGTTATCTTCAGAACATGAAATTCTTGGGGAAAGAGTTGCATTGATGGGTGAGTGATGACCTAATTTTAAGTCAAAGCCTTAACAAAGGGTATTTTATGGTTAAAGTACTGGTCAGCATGGTATCTTTTCTGCTAAGTGTCTCTGGGGTTGGGGACTGGTGACATGAATGACTTGTTCTATATTTTATATCACAGCAGGTCTGACTAGTTGTTTCATTTAATTTGATTGGACTCATATAGCTTAGCAGACAAAGGAGGAGTTAAACTGCTGTACTGGAAAATGTGGAAATTACAGTCTTTTGTTTCAGTAACCCAATTGGTTTTCTGAACAGACAATCCCAGTCATCATGTCTTGAAAGCAATACAAAGCAGATTGGATTGTGAAGAAACCTTCATGTCAAATAACCTGCAAAGAAAAAAAAAAAAAAATCTTCTCAAGGGCAACTAGAAAATACTCAGGATATTTCTTTTACCTTAAAGGAGAGTCAACAAAAAGGTGTGGAGAAAAAAAAAGTTATTTAAATATGTTTTTTTGAATGCACATTCATGGATTTCAGGCATATTTGAACAAAAATCTTCTTAGAAGCTGAGGTTGGTGGCAGAGGATACAGGAAGGTATCTCTTTATTCACAAATGAAAAGAACTTTTGCCAAGTAACTTAATTTTTTCAATAGATAGGTTTCAAATGAAACAAAACAGATATAAAACTCACACACACAAAAAAAATAGTACAACTAAATGGGAGCATGCAATTCCTCCTAACCAGTTATGAATAAAGCAATAAAGCTGTTTTGCAGAGACAGGCTCAGGAAGTAGTATTGGAAACCACAACATGGAAGATGAATCACCAGACTAGCTGAGAGAAATATATTACAATACATGATGTTGGGGAGATACTGTAATATGACCACCTGTTTTAGTGTCTGGGTTCTTGAAAACTGAGGCTAGAGCAGAAAAAAAGCTACCAAAATGTTCCAGGCCTCAGGATACAGTCTATTTAGTTTATTAGAAGAAGATCAAGATGCAATTCGATGTGTAGTCACCTTTTTGGAGGGAGAACATGGGGTATTAGAGCTAGACTGAAAGAATCTCTCTGCCAAACCCCAATTGGTGTGCAACAGTTTGAGACTTGAAAATGTGCAGATCAGACAAAAAGTGCCTCAAGATACCTAAGGGCAGCAGACACTTGTTTGCGCTCCAGGTGCAGTGGTTAATGCTCTCAAAATGCTTCAGGTTTGGACTATTTAGCAAGGAAAGTTGTTACAAGAAGCAACAGAGAAAAGTGGTAGTGGGACAAATATATATGTCAGAAACAATGTGTTTTTAGTAGCATGGACCGTTAACCATTGGCATAAGCTCCCAAGAGCAAGTCTGGATTTTCCATCTGGGGAAGATGTGTGATTCAGGTAACATTTGTTGGCCTCAGTATAAGATTAACTAGATAAAATTCTATACTCTGTATTATACAGACTTTACCCCACAAAATGGCATCTTTTTGGCCTTCAGAGATTTGATTCTTCTCAAAACTGGACTTAAAAAATAAGGTAGCATGATACATACTCTGTATTGCTATCTTTACAACAAAATATGTTCCTATCTGTAACAACAAAATCGAGTTATAAAAACAGCTGTAGGAAGAACTGGTCTATCTGGCCCTTCTCTCAACAGGTTAGTTTTACTGGTGGCTTAGGTACCATTTTGTCTTGCAGATCACATATGTAACTGGAATTGATAGTCCCAACCCTAACAAAAGTATCACCAGACCATATAGTACATATGTGTTTTGACACAGGTTTTTCAGAGCAATTTTTAGATCCTTTTGCTCCAAAAGCAAGAGGCTTAACTTGCCTTTTTGAGCTAAAACAGAAACACTATTAGCTATTAATAGCCCTGAGTTTAAGTGGTCCTCATTTTTGACAGAGGACAGTGGTTACATGTCTCTTGGATCAGTCTGTGTTGTCATTCTCTAGGATCACTGCTTCATGGTGCATTTTCCTCTTTTAAAACCTTTTTAGTAGTTGGCTATGCTTGTGGCATACAGTGTTCACCTTATTGTCTAATTCAGGGCACGGAAATTGTTCTCATTTATTCAGGGAGTTTTCCTCTTTAATGATGGGAAAAATAGTAATGGGTTACAGGTGAAAATAAGCACACAATTAACGCAGTCAGACTCATGGGGTTTGTTGGTGCTTACTACTCCTTAATCAGTTGCAATTAACACTAGATGAGTGTTTTCTCTCAATTCTCTTAATACTCATGTAATTGACCACAATAACAAATTTACATCTATGTATGCACTGAGTTTTTTTGCTATCCAGAAATGCACTGAGACTTATAAAACATTTTGTGTGTGTTGTGCAGTTATTTCAAATAAGAAAGCATGAAACAAAACACAGTAACTTCAGCACAGGAAGAAAATAGACATTAAAAATGAATGCATTTGGTGTGTAAACAACTTGAGAGTTAAATATTTGAGGGCAGTGGCAGAAATTAAGCCTGAAAACTACAAATTGTGTAGAATAGAACGGTTGTTAATTGTGGATATTTGGACTGAATTCCTGCTTTGTCATCAAATGTCATATGAACTTTGGTCGGGTGAATTCATCTTTGTGTCTGTTTCCTTTCTGTTAAAAAAAAAAAGTTGGGGGAATAATGTACTATCCTGTTTCACATCAAAAGAGTCTTATACTAAATACAGCAGAAAATTGAGACCCTATTGTGATGGGGCCACAGTAGTAATGAAGATAGGTAGTACAACATGAAAAGATGGATTAAAGATACAGTTTAAATGTAGTGGTTTACTTGCAATGTTCCTATTTGAGTTAATTGATTAAAAAAAGCTTATATTTTGTAGGTATGATAGTAAAGAGAGAATTCTTCATAACCACGAGCAAGGCTTCAGCTTGTTTGCCTTCTCTCATTTCTATATGTTAAGGGGCAATAGTAGCTCATTACTTTTTAGGGGATTTGCTAGTGCCTGGGAAGCACGTTTGGGACTGAAATCTCGATGCTGTACGTTATATCTACCATAGCAATATGAGAGTGGTTGGTGCTGGGGCCCTGACATCCACATGGTGTATTTTGGGTAGTCTTAGTTCAAAACTGCCCCTAGCCTGGCCCTGTGGACCTAGATGTCCATGAACAGTATGATAAATTAGCATAAGAAATTAGAAGTGGAATTAGGTGTAATCATGGATCACCT
Organism: Burhinus bistriatus; assembly: GCA_013397275.1. Taxonomy (NCBI): domain Eukaryota; kingdom Metazoa; phylum Chordata; class Aves; order Charadriiformes; family Burhinidae; genus Burhinus; species Burhinus bistriatus. The sequence goes on along the minus strand of VYXH01006729.1, from coordinate 1,012,645 downwards.
CTTCCAGTTCAGTTTCATGTGAAAGAAATCCAGTTTGTGTGCTCTAACATCAAGGTGTTGGGAACTAAAACACAGTAAATAAGGACATCAGGAGTTTTGCTTCAAAAGCACCCTCTTGACCTTAAATGCTAATGTAGACGCTGCCACAGAAGTATTTAAGCTGGAAAGAAGTGATAATACACTCCCAGTCAAGGTACTCCTGCAATGTTTTTTCAATATAAACACTGAAAACAGTATATTTAATTATGTTACAATAGCACCAAGAAGTGCCTAAGAAGTATCGGTCCACTTTGTGCTGGACACTAAAAAAGTAGCTAGAGAGTTCCATGCCCCAGAGACTTTCTAGTTCAAGTTGGAGACGCTGAAGAGGCTGATTTAATGGAACAATGTAAGGATTTACAATTCCTAGCCTTGAAGATTACCTTCCCTGCAGCTTTGGTACTTTTAGTTCAGGTCGGTGCTGGTGAGTTTAAATGAAACATGAATAAAAGTTCAGGAACAGAGCTCTACCCTCAAGTCTCTTAGCTTCTAGTCTTGTGAACTAGCTGCGACACTGCAGTGAACAAATTTACTTTTGTTCTGTCTTTGTGCTGTATGCGCTCTTAGTTCCTGGCTTTTTATTTTATACCTATAAATATATGCATAAAAAATTGTGTGCATCAATGCTTTTAATACTTGGCATGATCATTAGCAAGTAATGGATGTATTTTGAATCTTGTCACTTTGTGTATGTGTGTGTCTAAGCGCCTACATCACCATCTGCATGCACTATGACAGCATTAAAAACAGGTTTCAGCAAAGCAAACAGCAGCAATTCAGAGAGGAAGTAGCAAACAAATGCTATCCCTAAGAATTGCCAAGTGTAATGCTGTTAGTTTAAGTGCTGCATGGGAAGCCCAGGGGTCAGAAGCCAACTCCTTTTTGCGCATAGTGTTCACAGAGGTGATCAGCGACTGTCAAGGTTCAGGTGGAAGTTGCAAATTTTGTTATCTGAAGAGGAAGCTTCAAGATTTTCTTGGTCCTCCTGTGCAAAAATTCTGCTTGATAATGTAAAAAGGGACCTTTTCTCAATTCTGCAAAGATGGCCTGCATCTTTAAAACACAGGCGAGAGCCAGAAAGTTCACTTCAGCAGAAAAATCAGACCTTGTGTCCTCCAGAAACAGTTGGTTTGAAAGGATTGGAGTGTCTATGCAGAGAGAGGGAATGGTCACAGTGTACTTGGAGGGGAGAAATGGCTCTTTAAATGGTGATGATTAGACCGCAGTTTTTCGTATCGGGTTTTTCTTCACTGTGCACGCTGAAGAACTCTAATCCAAATAAACTCAGAAACTACTACTGTCCTAGTTGGGTTATTGGATTTTGACTATTTGCTACCACCACCAGCATTGTTGTTGAGTGGGGATTGATAGGCATAGTCCTCCAGAACAGCTGTAGTACAGGGCGGCTGTTCTGGCTCTACATAAGGTAGCAGATTTTTCCATTTACTATTAAAATTATTTTTAATTTATTTGTAACCAAATGCATAAGCAGATTCACAACATTCCCTAATTACCCCTCTCTTTAAAGTCAACAGTGTAATGAAAACAGCAGAAGCTGTTTTACCTTCCGTACCAAAACATAAACCAAATATGGATCTATTCTTCAAATTAGTTAAATGTTCAGTTTTAATAGGCCCTTTGGTACCTCTTCATGAAAGGCGCTTGCTCCATGCAGCCTAGAGTGAATTCTGTGGCGCTCTATAATTTGTGAAAGTATACATTAGTGGAAAATAATAGCGAAAGGCTGCCAGAAGACCTTTTGTCTGTACATTATTGTTTCTTATAAGAAGGGTTCCCCCCACACTTATTTTCTGAATGCATCCTTTGTATTTATAATGGGAATGCATTCTTGTTTTGTTTGGTTTAAGAAATTAAATAGTATCAATTGTTTCTGGTTACATATGTTTGCTTGACTTAAAAAGCACTTCAGGACTCACTACAAACTGTTAGGAAAACACTGAAGTTAAAATGAGGGGGGGAAAGAGGGAGTCTGGGCTTCCACGTAACTTGCATGATTGATTGATTTTTTTTTTTTTTAATTTGTGTTCTTTGTTATCCCTTTAAACATGCAGTACTGATCCTTCCAGTATGTGCACTCAGCTTTGCCTATGCAGAAGTCTGTTGGAGCTCTGGGACTGCAGGAAATCAGTGGAGATTTCTTTCAGCACATGGCTTAGGGACAGTAGTTGGCTGCTGCGTGTGCCTGTCCCGCAACCAGAAATCACCTCAGTCACTCATCCTCACTAGAAGTCATACCTGCCTTCAGGACTGCCAAGTCCCAGTGCTAAAATATCCTTCGGTGGGACTTTGTGATGGCTTACAGTTTAAGATTAGGGCCTTTTTCTTTCTACTCTGATTATAGTCTGTGGGATCCTCTGGCTTTTCAAGCTTTTCCTGGAAAACTGGATAGCTAGACCTTCTTTTAAAGTGAAGGTTGAAATTGTTGTTTTCAGTAGTGGTGGCTGTAAGACAATGTCAACCATTCAGAAACTGCAGTAAAACTGAATGGCTACTGAAACTCAGCAGCTTAGATCACGGTTTCTTGTAAACAAATTTTTACTTGGGGTTGAGCTATTAAGGGAAAGTAAAACAATAAATGAGATCGAATATCCCATGGTGTAACTGCGTGGGTTTCTTCTCTCCCATGCTGAGCAGTTTTTGTTCACCCAATGGTAGTGGTGTTCATCAGGCTATAAAATATTGTAAGATACAATCTGTGAACAGCAAAGTCAGCTCATGGGTACATCTATTTGTCACCTCATAACACTAAGAGACCAGATATGAGAAATCAGATCATATTGAGGATTCTTCCCTGGTACAGTGTCCCATTGTGTGTCAATCAGCAGTCCAGGGATTTCCTCAGACATGGAAGACATCCCAGAATTATGAAATAATACAAATTGTTTATATTACTGTAGCACCTAGAAATCCTAGTTGTGAACCAGAGTGCTATTGTGCTGAGTACTGTGTAATTGTGAAACAAAGAGGCTGTCCTCGTTGTTATTTTAAATCTGTTGAGCTCACCATAAAATATCATTTGCATAGTCTGATAGAAGCAGATACAGAACTAGATTGTGATTTTTTGCAAGCCACGACCTGTACATTTAACTGTCTTTAAGGGATTAGCCCTACAGCTTTCACAGTTGCTCTCAGGCGGCTGCACTCAGGAGAAGTGATGTCCATGGAATCGTGTGCAGAAGGGGTGTGGGTTCATCCAGCGGTCTGATCCTGCAGGAGGGGCATGAGGGCCATTGGCAGTATGTCCTTTTGGCTTCACTAATTCTAAATCTAAAACCAGTAGCTTGATTTAGGTAGAGCGGGAAGCAAATTAACTTGAAAACTTTTGGGCATACTTGAAAAAGCAGATAGGTAGAAGACATTCTCCAGTATTTTTCTGTAGAGGGACTAGGGTTTACATTTCAAAATGCACTTAAGTTATTTATGAAAATTAAAAAAAATAAATTCCATTTTAGAAATGTATCTTTTAAACTATTATAAAAAAAATCAGTGAAACAATGAAGAAATAATTTTTTTCCCATATTTCTGTCACTTAAGATACCAATAAAAAGCAGTAACTAAAAATAGTTGTAAATATTTCCATAATAGAAATATTTTCTTGTATGGATGCTTCCTTGCGCTTGAACTGTGTTGATGGAACATTTTGTCCCTTGTCCCTTCTCCCTTCCTTTCTTTCCCCCTGCCGCCCCCCCCCTTCAGCAGAAAGAAAACTTTTCTCTTACGAGACCTCTCTTGCCACCTGCTTCCTGATTTATTCTTTCTTGGATGCAACTTTCACTGCAGGAAAAAGGTAGGAAATAATTTTTTAAGCAGCAGGTAGCCATTGTAAGATGTCACCAAAATAAACCAGAAATTTGATGTGAGTTTTGAATTAATAATCACAAAGTTATGCTGTTAAAAAGTTTGACTATTTCACTTCCTCTTTTTTTTCTTTTTTTTTTTTTTCCTTTAAATGTAGGGGAGTTATCATGGATTCATGGATCTTACCCTTTAATATAAGCTGTTTGCTGTGGAGAAACTATGCTATGGTAGACACTTATTTTTATATTGAGTAAGGGAAAGGGAGCCAAATAAGAAAATCCTTGGTATTACTCGCCTAGCAATCATTTAAAAAGAAGTTATATCGTTCTTACACCACTTACTGGCTGTAGCAGCAATGGTAGTAATACAAGGTTTGCACAATGCTGGAAATGATTAAAGTGCATGAGTATCTATTAAAAATCACCTGTGTGATTTTCAGTGAATGAGGCCTCTTGTAAGAGATGAGGACAGGAACATTTATGCTGTGATGTGATTATTCAAACTACCATGACCACAATGCTATGGAGATGGCACTGACCTTTTAACCTTGATAAAATCAATAATGGTCCTTAGCTTCAAATCATCTGTTGTTGTTTAGTTTATATGTGTTAGAATAAAATGTGCAGAATGCCCACAAAAATTCTGTAGGTTTTTTATTAAAATGCATTTTGAATGTTGATTAACACTATCTGTCTGTATGTTTGCAATCTAAGAATGGGGCATATTACGCTGAAAAGATGTAGGCCTGTGCTTTGCAGAGAGTTTTTTCTTTAAAATCTAAAACCAACTCCCTCTGATGGAGGTGTCTGAATTTCTTCAAAAGGTTCGTAGTTCTCTGTGCTTCACTTCATTTTCTCCCATTTCCTTTATCTTTAATTTTCACAACGTTTTCTTACACGTAGCGGCTTTGCAAATAAAACCAAAATTGATACGGGGAATCAAAATAAGTTTTGCCCTGGAAAATACTTCTTTGGAGAAAAATATACTTTTTATAATTTAAATCATAGCTACTTCTTTTTGTGTAACCTTGCAAAGACTTATGTGAATGCTTAATTTCATTCATGCGTTCAGCCCATGGGAGTCCTTACAACTACTGACATGTAGAGACTGGGACACTGAGTAACAGGAGAGAGGTTATATGATTTAAGATTAGGGTATGGATGCTGGGTTTTGGTATCAGAGATGATTTTGTCTGTCATGTTGTCAGTTGTGTCTGTGTGGCACTTTGTGCAGTTTAGCAGTGATGAAAGTCTGTGGAATGAATAGGAAACAGCTGAGATTTAATTTGTGTATTGGGACTTCTGAACATTTCTCCCTTTCTCACTTTTATAATCTGAGTTCACAGCTCAACAGAATGACATAATAGGGGAAATTCAGATATTTTCTTTAAAGGAAAAAAAAAAAGAAAGGAAAAACAGCAATAAAGCACTGAGAGGAGAGAAAAATGTCTCTACGAATGCAACAGACATAAAAGAAAGTGAAGGAAAGTTAAAAATTACCATAGGGCAGGCAGGACACCTGCTAAAGAACCTTCTGCTGCCTCTCACAGCTGGAAAGAAAAATGAAAGAGATGCAAACAACTGTTCTGGAAGCATGAAATCAGCCTTTTGTCTTTTCACCCCTCCCTTTCTGAACAGTTACAGTATGCAAAATTTAGGGGAATCTCAAAGTATGCAGAGGAAAAAAATTCAGCAGGCTCTGCATATAAAAAGCTGAGCCATGGAAGTGTGCTTCTTTGAAAACAGGAGCATGTTTGGGAGCTTCCCGGTGCATTGAAGAAAGTGGTAATTAATGCATAGTGAATGACTTCGAATGAAGGTTGAATAGGGGCATAACAATGGGAAGGGTTTTTTTTTTTTAGGTTAAAGTGTTGAAAAAGGAAAGCTGTTAAAAGATGGCTACTGTGAAGCTACAACTTCAATCCTTGTCTTCTGTGACTTGCCTTTATAGACTGTGGTGGGTTTTGTTTTGTATGAGTCTCCAAATACAATGAAGTTAATTTGCACCAATTTCATTTTGTGTATGCTTTGGGATTTTTTTAGTTTTTTTTTTTTTTTCTTTTTTGGCAGGGCTTGGTTCTTTGATGGTGCTTTTGAGCAAATGGTTTGCCCAAAGTTCAGATGATGTTAGCTCCATTCTCTTTTTCATTTACAACATCAAGGGGATTACAGAGAATAACTTTGTTGCCCAACATCAAGGCTATATCTTCAGGCTACTAGAAAGGTAGTTCTCAGAAAGTGTGTCTTCTAATATTTTAGAACCTCCACAGGCTTCAGATAAAACAAGTATTAAATACAAAAAGCTCACAAGGATCCCAAGGAAGGTTAAACTCACACAACCTCCTTCATGTTGAACACCTGAAATGTATTTTTCAGACTGTTGGAGTGTTATCATAGTGAAGACAGCAGTGAAGTCTTATATAACTGAAGACAGAGAGAATAAAAAAACAGCACCTTGTTTAAAGACAGGCAATTTTTAATGGAACATGAGCTAAATATAATCCACTCTTGCCATTGAAAAGGGAATTTGGAGAGTGAGCAAGTCATTTGGGAGGGGTCTTGGAGGTTGATTATTTTATTGGATGATAAGTTAGTAGATCTGCAGTTCTGCTGTGCTTGATCCAAGGCTGGAATTTATAAGGCTTGAGGACAGAAGAAGTGAGAAGTTTTGGAGAAACCAAATAGGGAAGCTACCATGCACAAAATCTTTTCAAATATGTTTCTGTTGTTGGTAGTTCTTCCAGAGGAGTTCTGGCCCGAAGTATATTAAACTCGGCACCTCAGTCCTTTATCACATAAATCTTTGTTATTTCTAAGGAAGGTAATGAAATTAAAAACACCCTATACAAGTCCCAAAGTATGTTTTGTTTTCCATTTTTCCAGAGGTAGGCAGAGAAAATGTAGTATTCACTGCGTATAGCCTAGCAAAGCGCATACCCTTTCTTCCCCAGAACATCCCATTAGTACAGTTTTGAAAGGAAGGTGGGTTGTGCTGTTTAGACCATGAGAATTTGATTGAAAAGTTATTTACTTTTGCTGCTTCCATAGAGCTGTCGTCTGTCCTGGTCAAGCTGCATATCCTCTCCCAGTACTTATCTCCAGCAGGTGTGTTATTACCCTCCACTCCTTAATGTTTGTAAATGGACTGTGAATTCTCAGACTCTGGAACAGTGCTCTAAAATGACTGTTGTCAATATTATGGTAAGAATGATGTTGATTTAGGTACAGGATACTTGGCTGCTGAGCACTTTTGAATCGGTCCCCTCACAAGTCTTGAGCAGACTTTAGTGATATGATTCTGTAGTAAATTTGTTCCTCTCCCTTATTGGGTGCTCATGATGGATGTAGTAAGAGCAACATGAGTCATGAGCAGGTACCAGTAAACTTGGTACTTTCTAAGTTGAGAAGTAAATAATGTTGGCCTGCTTCTCTAGGCTGGTGTGTGGGTGTGTATGCTACTATTCTATAGCGGGGGGGGGGAAAATTAGTGTCAGAAAATGTCAGGAAAAGATGTAATGCAAGCACTCCCTCTGCTGCAAAAACTCCCAGTATATAAAATGTGCTGTAGCGCTAGCCATTGTGACCCAGAAATAAAATGTTTCCTGTGAATTAGAAGGCTACGGAGTTGGATTAACTGGATGACATTTCCCCATCTGGTTTTTATTTATTGTTGCCCTTTTCCATTCACTGTAATTAGTGCATAGAAGTGACAATAGGCATATACTGCACTCTGAGCTACAAGGATGTACCAACATTTTGAGCACTTTCCATTATTTTTTTTTCCCAGTGACACTTCTAAAACTCCTAGCATCTTAACTCTGCTGAAACCTATTATTTCTGTGAACTGAAGAGGCAATTTAAGGCACCTTTTCTGTTTGCAAACAATTTTCAAATATAACCTCACACTTTCTGAACTTTTCCCAAGGGCCTTATAAAATGGATAATTGTCCATTTTCCTCTAAGTGACTTGAAAAATTGAAGGTCTTAGGATTCGAAATTCAGATCTGGATTTCAGGGTGCTCCTCATCAACACTGTTGCTCAAAGGTGCTCAAAACTAGAATCTGTCTTCTCACAGAGAGAGGAGCTGTTTGGAAACATAACCCATCCTAAGCTCTAGGGAACCCAGTTTTCCTTTGGACTTTTCTCTAGCTTGAATTTAGAGACACTGTTGCTCGATATCTCATAAATACTAAAAAGGTGCAGAAAGAGCCTACTTTTTATCACTGATTCAAGCCTGGCATTAGCATAATTTAGTTTTGTTTTAAAGATGGACCATTGACAGGATATTGCCACATACAAATGTGCTTACAAACACTTCTGTGTTAGTCTGATCTTAAGTAATCAGCAGGGTTTTGTGACAGCTTGGCAGTAAATCAGATAGTTCTGTTAGCAAAAGGGTGAAGCAGACACTCGGCTGGTGGCCCTGCTAGGACTGGAGGTAGGCAGCAGTAACTAGTGGTACTAGTCAGGTTATTCTGAAGACATAAAAAAATATCTCCAGAACAACAACTCCAAGCCTGAAGCTATTTATCCATAAGAAAAGATCCTGTAAGGAAAACCACTAAAACCTGGAGCAAACTTTATACACAGCAAAAAGGGGAAGAATGTGATGATATCTCCAGAAAGACACAAGAGCATGAGGAGTGTGGCTGAAAATTGAGGGTTCTTATAAAGTAAAGGTACGTTAGATAGTCCAAAATCCATGACTCTACAGCCAAGAAAAAAGCCTGAAATCCTTTTCTGGCTCAGCGTTGAAGTGAGAGCAGAGATTAGAAATAAAAAAGCAATTTATAATGAATAGGAAAAGGGACACTAACAGCAGTTGATATAGTTCAGAAGTTATGAAGTGTAGAAAGTTGGTAATAGCCACTAAAGCATCCAGGATTAAGCCATGTGAAAGGACAATAAGAAAGTTTAAAAAAATTTTTTTTTTTTTTTTAATGAAGAGCAACACAGTGGCATAGTTCTGTTACTTGAGAGAGATGAGAAAAACATCTGTTGTTTGGTACACACAAAAGCGATGAATTTGTGTTCTTTGTGCAGCAGAAAAAAGACCCCCAAAATGGGATGTGCTTATATACTGGAATACTGACAAAGTTCCAGAAGTCAAGAAGAGTGTTAATGTTTTGCCAGTGCTCAGGATTACAGTGGTAAAACCAGTTGATGCATCCATTATCTATTCTGGGCAAAATAATGGAAAAAGAGTAATATAATTAGTAGGTTGTATTATTCTATTTCTTTCTGAAGACAGAGCAAAAATGATGAGGTATCACTTCTGATGTTTCTTCATCATTAAAACTGTTCTATTCCCTCCTAGCTGTGAATCCTACACCACAGTCAGAGAGCATGAGCTATTAAGTATATGTGCCAATGCCATGTGGTAGGAAGGGGAATGTATAATTTATAAAAAGGCATATAATGAATGGAAATTGATTTTTGCTCTAGGTACTGAATATTGGTTGGGTTGATGGTAGACTGGTACTTACAGTTTGGGTCTCTGCGTCCCCAAAGGATATTGAAAACTGAATAAAGAATCCATGGTATTTAAGGCAGAATAAAATGCCATGCTGTGACTACCTTAAAGACCTCAATTGGTAAAGTAAAAGGAGAACCAATTAGATTTTAAAAAAGGATAATTCTGTTTTATTTCTGGTTGATATGTCCAGTTCTAGGGTAACTGTATGAAATGTAATGGCACATGGTGATTGGGAAGCTATTCTTGGAGGCTGTTCCCATGCTATTATTTGAGTACTGATATGTGATCTTCTATACTGTGTTAAAATAACACGTCTCTGGCTCATGACAAATAGCGCTCGTCCAAGTGGTTCCCAGTCATAGGTCTGGAGGTTGGAACCATTTCCAATAAGCAGTTTAGACATGGCCCTCCTGTTTTAGAGGGTGAGATAATTAATACTGTAGATGTGGGCTGCTCTTTCTCAGTTGGCCTCAGTGTTAAAGAATTTACTAACTCAAACATAGCCAGTGGTCTAAGGTTCCCTTTAGGCCTCAGGCTTTAGGAAATAGAAGTGATCAAATGACATGCACCGGTTGGTGTGCTCTGATCCTACCAGCTGTGCTCCTCTGAAAAAAGTGGATGAAATGATTAAGATCTGATTTATGCTCTGTCATAGTACTGCTCTGGCTGTCCGACTAACTGCACCAAGGCAGTAGGGTTTGTCCGCAAGTGAACTGGAGTTCTAAGTGTTCTACAGCTCAAGGTGTATTTGTCTGATTTCTTTACTGTCTTTTCAGAATAGGACTGTTCTACGTTTTGGTTTCGACTTTATCTTTACACAGGAGGCATGTATTGAAATGTATTGCCATGAGGCCAGTCCAGTAGGCAAGCAGCCACATGCAGATATATCTAGAATATGCAGATTAGACAAAAATTACACAAAGAAATACAGGGGAAAGTGGTGATGTGGCCAAAGACAGATGAATGCCTCTACCTAGACTCTGGTACTCCCACTCACCTGCCATATTATAGTAGTCTTATAATGCTTTACAGTGATGGTGACACTACAGGTGTGATGAAGACCCCACAAGAGTCTTGGAAATAGCTTTCAAGTACTTTTGCAGTTTATACAATCTATAGTTGAGGAAGAGTACTATATGCCTTTTAGACCTCATTTTCCAGTAGAAGGAAGATGATAGCTAGAAAAAGATTGAAGACCTCTGGATGTTTTAGGATGAGTATAACTCTTTGACTGCAACCACATCTCAAAGTGAGGGATATTGCATTAGCAGGGATCTGTAAGAATAGTCTGGGCAAATCAACATAATCTTGACTATATATAACATGTTGTAGGGAGCAGTCCCAGAATGACTAATATATACATCCAAGTAATCCAAGAGCAACGGTCCTTCCCCATCTTTATTTTTCATAATATTCTCGTGAGTGTTCAAAAGCTTATAGGAAAGCTTGAAGATTAGGGGGGAAACATGAAAGACAGTGCAAGAAAATTTCCACAACAAGCCCAAGGCTTCTCGTCAGCTCTACAAGCAGGACTTTCAGTACGTGGGATGTCTCATTAGGTTTTGGTAGGGAGTTGTGATATTTTTCTCAGCTGGGTTGAAACTTATACACAGGGTTGCTTGTCCAAGTTTCTTTAATATGAAATTATTGAACTGTGAATCTCAGGAAACTGTTTTTCTGCCTTTGTGAGATTTCAAGCAGTATCGCTTCTGATCCCACCCACAACTGTCCATGAGACCAGGCTGGGGTTTGACATTGCCAGGCCTGAATGGAAATTCAAGTGGAATGAAAGGAACTAGTCAAGACCAAATATTTAGTGTTAAGGAGTACGGATATGCTGTTTGTTCTAGAAACATGTGAAAGTAAGAGAACATCTCTGTAGTAAATAAACCATACTTTGCTCATCCCTTTTGGCAATGGGATGAAATGCAGACTGATTGTCAGCAGGAATGCCTTTCAGGACATACAATAGGTCATTAGATACCTGCTGAGTACTTTAACAAGTGTGTCAACTGGCATCAAGTGGTCAAGTGTAAGACCATATCCTGGGATGTAGTAATTTGTTTGGTGTGGTGCTGATATTATAGAGGTTGGAATTTGTGACAGAAATAAGCAGTCCCCCAAAGTATCTGTCATATATTTGCTAACAAATTAACCATCCAAACACACTGAATGGTGGCTGGGACAAATTAGGAAAATAACCCATCTAGAAGTGATGTTTTATCCAAGGGCAGAAATGAGTGGAGGCACAGTTAGGGCAGACAACTGGTTTAATAATTCCTTTTTGTTTGTTTAACTGATTTGCTTCAGAGTTTGTCCTTCAGCCTTGGCTGAAACACACCGTTCTGTTGAGCCACTACCTTATTATACTCCCTGTTTCTTGCCATATGGTTAAAATTAGCATTTTGGCTAGTTAAACAACAACTTTTGAACATCTGGAGGGAAAAAAAAAAGCAACCTTTTATCAGTTATTTTCGTTCCATCATAGTGACCTTGTGTTGTCCTTGTTTTTCAGTCTCTTTTGCTACCTTTGAAAGTCTTAGCCAAAGATTTGAAGCTAAATTCAGCCCTGATGTAAAACAGCACAGTTTTTCTAAAGCTTTTACTAGGCTCTGCTTTGATCCTGGAAGACTCACTTTTAAAAGGTGAGTATGACACAGTTTCTCCTCTGTAAGGAGCTGATTTTTTTCTACCTTGATGCTTATCATAGCAGCAAGGCAAGCACAAAATTGCCCTGGGAAGACATTTCAATAATCAAAAATCTTTCTTTTGTAGAATTATCACAACTAATATTTTACTTGACTTTAGCTTCCAGAAAAGTCAGTGGGAGGAAACTTGCTTTGTAGTTTGGACCATTCTCTCAGAATATAGAGGAATTCCAGTATTAAACACACTGGACTGATAATGAACTCATGCAAGATGTCTGCATAATAGCCTCGACTCTTCTCAAGAGATGGAGTAGTAATATTTTGAAAAGTGGTGGAAGTTTGCCCAAACTGGTATTTCAGAACTGACCACCCCCACAGAAAGAACAAAAAAATTCGGTTCCGTTGACTTAAGCTGGTCCTTTCTTGTTACTGTAACTCGTTAAACTGGTGCTACATCCTAAGGCAGATGAAGATAGTATCTCTGTCTTCCATGCAAATAAGTTTTGACCTGAGTATAGATGCAAAAATCCTGTTGAGTTTCCAGAGGGACTCCATGAGAAACAGTGACTGGCTACAACTCACAGCTTTTAAGATGCTGGAAGAGACTTGGTGGTGGAAGAGGCTGCCTGAATGTAAGAATTGTTAATATACTGTTTAGATCTCATGTCACTGGAAAACTTTTAACTTTTTGTCTCAGAAAGTTAGCATGAAGGTAGTTTGTGATATTAATTGCTCCACTTGTTAATTGGATTATCTCAAAATCTGCATGTCATTCAGCAAAGATGGCCAGAAGTGGAATGACGAAGCAATTTATGAGCAGAAAGGTATTTGGCAGGACTGTTTTCAGTCAAAATATCCCTTTAATGAAATGCCATGGGGAGTACTTGGTTAAGAGAACAAAGTCAGGTTTGTGGCAGGGCTGTCAGTAATTTGAGAGGCTGCGCATCTCTGGAGCAGGATCTTGTGGAAAGGGTAATTGCGGCAAGTGTCAATCTTAAATATCAAAAAAAGACATTATGACCAAATGCCAGTATCATGTTCTGTGAGGTATCACAGTTCAAGAAATAGCCCTGAAGCATCATGGTGTGTCAGTTATCTGGACCCTTTGATTGGGAAGTGCTAAAATTCCCAAGAGATCCAAAAGATGTTGCCAAGAATTCAACTTGTAATACTATTTGATAAAGATCTAGTAAAGATGGGGACCTTGCCAAACCAAAGACTGTTGGCATTTCTGCTTTATGGATTATATTGCTGGTAGTGAAATAATGAGGTTGTAAAGGAGTACAGCAAAAATCTCAGAGCCTGAATTGGTCATTTTTTTTCTGTCTAATGTCATGAAATGCCATGTTACTAAATAAAGTGGGATACATTGCATAAATTAATGGTGTGTTGTGGGAATTGGCTTCTGCTGCTGACAGTGATTAATGGAAACTTTTAACTTAGCTTGTGTGAAACATTTTCAGGCTTATAGATTGGGCAATACAATGAACTGTCACACTAATGAGCTTCAGTATTCTTTGCACCCTACAATGGCTGTTCTCTATCACAGTGATCTTTCAGCATTTCTGGATCACCTGGTGTAGCAGTACCAAATTTTGGCATCCTTTAAGGCAAGGAAAAAATATGGGGAAAGAATCAAATGGTTGGAAAATTTTTGTAATACCCGTACACTTATTGATACTAAGTGAGAAATGTACCACAAATAATTTGCTTAGAATACAGAAAATACTGATGGTATATTTACGGAATAAGTATACATTCTTCATATCTGAATAATGACAGATATGCCTAGAGTTAAAGATGAAGCTGCATTACATATTCAAGCACTAAGTGTACTTTTTTGCCTGTTGACGTATCTTCAGAGTAGGAAGAAAGCAAAGTGCTGAAAATAGAAAGCATTGATACTGTTGACAAGTAAACAAAAAAAAAGATTATATCCACACAGCTCAGAAAACAGTAATGAATGCAGCCCTAAAGTTACAGTGCAGATACAGTAGAAATGCGTGTTTTCTGCATGGAAAGCTTAGAAAACGAGCATGACCTTTTAATGCGCACTCGCTGTGACTTTAGTAGTGGCACAGTATTAGGGTCCACTACTAAATTTGTTGTAAAGGATGAAGGTTCACCGTACGTAAGAATTTCTCTTGTCTGATACAGTAAGTGTTAAAACAAGCATTTCTGTCAAAGGAACTTAGTCACAGAGAGTATTTTAAAAAGGAAGTGTAGCAGAAGTAATATAATTTTGAATATTTCTCTAAACATTCCTTCAGTATTCATTCTTAGAGAAAATGTTTTAATAAAGTGTTTAATTTCTTTTTTTACCCCAGGTTTTTTCATGGACTTTGGGGAAGAGGGGATGATTATTTTTGGATTTGTTTCTTAGGTTTCTGGGGTTTTTATAGATCAGTACATCTGTAAACTGGTTACAGACAAGCGATGACAATTATTCAGTGGATTTTTACAGACAAAACCACACTGTACTGAAGGAAAAAAAAATCCCAGTCCCCGCCAACTGTGTTTTATTTTGCAAAAGACAGGTTGAAGTATTACTCCTACACTTAGATAATATTAATTCTCAGTCCAGACAACAGGCGCTGTCTATATGGAGATCAAAGGAAGTGTTTCCTTAAATTGGAAATTAATTTGCATTTTTATTCTAAGAAGGGTGATTTCAATAATAGATGGATATTAAAATAAATATTTATCATAATTCTGTTGACCTGTGAATTATTCTAGCTACATGGACTGATGCAAAGGGGAAGACAGTGCCATCCTGTGTCTTTGACATTATCAAGACAGATAATTCTGGATCTTCAAAAACTCGTTCTTCTGTAGCCAAAATCTCATCAATTCTACCACATAAAAAGGGTATTAAATATCTCTTTTTTTCTTAGAGGATGAATATTTGCATAAAAAAATATTTTAGCACCCACATATTCATTCAATTTTCAACTACAAATTGGATAAAACAAACCACATCTCCAGTAGATTGAATTCCCTACCTTTACATGTGCTGTCATATCCAGCTCATTGGTGGAGGAGAAAAATTCCTTGGATCTTATTTGGAAGTAAAACAATTATAGTTTATAGTTACTTATGGGGAGGAGCCGAATTGGTAAAGAGAAACCTTGTTCCCAGATGCCAAATGGCATTTTTCTGTTGGAAAAAAGCCAAAACAAAAGGCTCTCAGCCAAAACCTTCTATTAAAAATCAATTCCCCACCCAGTCCCTCTCTGCAAAAACAAAACCCCGCAATCTGTCCTTACTGTGATGCCACTGAAGAAGCAGTATGACTGCTAAATTCTGTAACCAACAAGTGAACTTTAAAATATCTTTGCGGATACATGAGAGATCTGACAGAAGTGGGGAATATGCCAAAAGTTTGAATAGACTCTAAAAGGCCTCAGAAGAACTTTTTGGATTCTACCATCATGAGATTAGGATCTTCCTGGTGAAAATGTTTCATTTTATCAGACCTCTGTCAGACTTTAGTGTTTAAAAAAAAAAACCAAACCCAAACAACAAAGCAACACACAACTTGAAAATGAGAATGTGAGGGTTTTGACCATGTGGATTATGTTGGATAGTCGCATCCAGAGCATAGTGGTCAATGGAGATGGGTAACAAGTGGTGTCCCTCAGGGGTCTGTATTGGGACCAGTACTGTTCAGTATCTTCATCAATGATATAGTGGGATCAAGTGCACCCTGCAAGTTTGCAGATGACACCAAGCTGAGTGGTGCAGTTGACACACCTGAGGGATGGGTGCCATCCAAAGGGACCAGGACAGGCTCGAGAAGGGGGCCCGTGTGAACCTCATCAGGTTCAACAAGGCTGAGTGCAGGGTCCTGTATCAATACAGGCTGGGGCATGAAGGGATTGAGAGCAGCCCTGCTGAGAAGGACTTGGGAGTACTGGTGGATGAAAAGCTGGACATGTGCTCTCGCAGCCCTGAAGGCCAACTGCATCCTGGGCTGCATCAAAATAAGCGTGGCCAGCAGGTCAAGGGAGGTGATTCTGCCCCTCTACTGCACTCCGGTGAGACCCCACACAGGAGTACTGTGTCCAGCTCTGGAGCCCTCAGCACAGGAAAAACAGGGACCTGTTGGAGTGGGTCCAGAGGAGGGCCACAAAAATGATCCGAGGGCTGCAGCACCTCTCCTATGAAGGCAGGCTGAGAGAGTTTGGGTTGTTCAGCCTGGAGAAGAGAAGGCTCCAGGGACACCTTATAGCAACCTTCCAGTACTTAAAGGGGGCCTACAGGAAAGATGGGGACAAACTTTTTAGCAGGGCCTGTTGTGATAGGACAAGGGATAACAGTTTTAAACTAAAAGAGGGAAGATTTAGACTAGATATAAGGAAGAAATTTTTTACAATGAGGGTGGTGAAACACTGCAACAGGTTGCCCAGAGAGGTGGTAGATACCCCATCCCTGGAAGTGTTCAAGGTCAGGTTGGATGGAGCTCTGAGCAACCTGATCTAGTTGAAGATGTCCCTGCTCATTGTCCAGGGGTTGGACTAGATGGCCTTTAAAGGTCCCTTCCAACCCAAACTATTCTATGATTCTGTGGGGATTATGGTATGTAGGCAGTTTCCAGACTTTTATATTTTTGATGCCATTTTAGACTTTTACCCAATTTTTTCTTCTTTCTTTTCCTATTACATTTGCATCCTGTGCGTGACCCTTTTTGTAAGTTCTGTGGCCTGTTTTGGGTTGTGATGCCCAATTTCAGAATTACTGTACTAGATGTTTGAATTTTTTTTTTTAATGTTGGCACACCTGAGCAAACTGCAAATGTTTAAAAAGCAGATTGAGTAATTGAAGCCCGACTTATTGGATGTTTAGAAAATTTTTATCACTTGTAGATAGTACCAGGTGAGGGGGAAAAAAAGCAAATTATTGGGCAAGAAATGGCTTGTCAGGGACAGTAATGAGTTATGAGATGGATAAACACAAGATGAGTGATGAAAACAGTGACTGGGTAAGATTCTTGGCAAGAAACAAGCAACACATCGCAGCAAATGTTTCACACAGTGGGGTGGACTGATTGCTCAAGTTTCTATGACTATGTGACCTGTCATCCTGGCTATCCTCCAAACCCAGGAAGGCCACAGAAAATAGCAAGAATAAAGAATTTTCTTTTGTTTGTTTCATATGCATTTTAAAAGGAATAGATTTTTTTAAAGTTAATATTTAAATATTAAGTAAATGTTATTTGATAATCATCTGTCACTTCATCTGAAGAATTAAAAATGCTTCATGCTTGAGCTGTTGGTGTGTCATCACTTTTTCAAATTATATCAAGTATAAATAAATTATATTACTTACAATAAGATGCAGTTTTTGTTTTGCTGCAAAAGATTAAAATGAAAATTAAAGTGATGTTTCTTGAAGACTAAAAATGTAGGGTGCATCTTATTCTAAAGCAGGCACGAGAGGCTTTAACACAGAAAGTTGTAGTGAAGCAAAGCAATGGATGTTAATGCTCTCTTATGTCTGACTGAGAGAGCTCTAACATAACAGCACCTCCCCTTTTTTTCTAATTCAAAAATTTGGCATTTAAATATCACATAATAAGCCCCAGCTTTGCCATATCCCTCATCCCGCTTCACTAGCACACAGCTGTTTTGAAAATATGTCTGTAAGAGTCATAGTAAAAGATCTGGAAACCTAAGCCTTATTGTAGATGCAGCATGATAAAGAAATTCAGTATTTACCTGGTATAAAAATATATGCTATAGTTTTTTTTCTTTCTTTCGAGGGCAATATTGGTTAATTCAAGACATATTCTTAACTTCGGGGTAATATTTTCCTGGTAGTGGTATACTTAAGCTCGTCATTTTGACTTATTAGAGCTGGAGCAGTGGTTGTGTTGTAAGGAGGAGTAACTTCTGTGCAGCTTGATTTTTTTCATTCATTGGTCTCCACCTCAACTTTCTGAACTTGGATTATTTGTACTGCCAGTTTTGTGCCTCTAAAAAACATTTTCAATCAGGTTAAAGCTGACTCTGAATCTCACCATCTTCTTGTTGATTTAAGAGAAATTACATCATCTATTGTCTGGTCTATGATTGAGCTGCAATTGTTCTCAAGGAGGCAAAATAATCCAAGGGACTGATTGTTGTATTGAAGTCACAGTCACAGCATACTGGTAAATATCTTTCTCCTGGAATGAGTTATTTTAAAAAGTATCTTGCTAACATCAAAACATTCAAGGCAATTAAAAGGTTTGTATCTTTCATTCCCTGAGACCCAGGTGGTTGCAATAGGTTAAATTTCTCCAGGTTAGCAGTGTTTGTTTGTGAGCCTGGAGAGTCGTGGATACGGTACTTGTTAGTAGATGGTCTTGGGGTAAACAAAAGAAGTGAGGGAATGGAAAGCAAGCAAGGAGGTGAATCGAAGATGTGATGATTTTATGTAGTAGCATTACTATGTTGAAGACATCTGGTCTGTCCATCAGCCTCAAAGGAGGCAACTGTATCTACGTCATTCCTAGCTGTTTATCTGTACTCTCCTTGAAGCCCTGTCGTAGTGGAGCTCTGCAATATCCAGGCAATCTGGATCAGTACTTAGCAGAGTTTGTTCCCTAAGGTTTAACCTCACTCTTTCCTTACTGCAGCTGCTGCTGTTACTACCTGGTCTGTTTGCCCTGGCATGGAGAACAGACTGTCCTTTCCTGGTCTGCAGCAACTTCAAATGCATTTGAAGGTGATCTTCTGTATCCATGCCTCTTGAAAAGCAACCTCCGTTCTACTTTTCCACGTTTTCCAGACCTCTGATGATGTTATATGACTCTGAAATCAATAATCATTACATTCTTGTGTTCATGGATTAAATTTCAGGACTAAGGAAAACCACACACTCATTTTTGCTTTCTTGTCCAGGGTGATGCAGTCTCCTGGAATGTTGTTTTTTGGAAACCACAGCTACTGCAGAGTTGTGTAATAAAGCCGAGTGACAAATGATCTGTAGGGAAAAGCAATGGAAGAATGTCCTATTGGTGTATCACTGAGAAAATCCCCTTTTATGCAAGGGCAGCTGCAGTGTCTTCCCTCCTGCTTTTAGGTTTGTAAGCAGCAGAACAATAGAGTTCTGTCAGTGGCTCTAAGCACAGTAGCTCAGATACTTTGATAAGCGTGTATCTGCCTTGGCTAAGTAACAGCTACGTCCTTAGCATTAAAATCCTGGTGACATCGGCAGGAGGTGACTTCAATGGCAGCAGAGTAGAGGGATGAGGCCCCAACGCTGCAGTTGCAATTATGGAGCTGTTGTATTGTAGCTGCAATGGGGCACTCTAGCCGAGCACTCTCCACGCTCTGTGCAAGCACAGGATGGTGAACAGCCTGCCTTGAAGGATTATGGTCTAAAAAGGATGTGACAGACCACAGTGTAGAGGAGAAAGGGAAGAAGAGTGAGGCTGAAGTTAAGTGCCTTGTCCTGATTGTTTAGGAAACAGACAAAAAAGTTACTGCTCCTTGCAACCCCTTAGCTACTGTGTAGTGTCCTGCTTGGATCACCAGCCTCCCTATGGGTGTGATTGTTCTCAGGTCCACTTCTGACTATATGAAACTAGTTAATAAAAATGTTTTTAGTTAATAGCTTTCTCTAAACCAGACTCCCTCACCGAAGTCAGGCACAGAGGAACTGTGAGAGAGGAGCAGAGTGCTGTTCCCAGGGCTGCAGGCTGGCCACAGCTCCAAAACGGCTCTTCCGAATAAGCTAATCTGACCCACCGAAGTGGAGAGCAAAGCCCAGTTTGCCTGTCCCAGTGCTCTTTTACTGATTGCTATTATATTAACGTGAGGGCAGAACTCTTCTGTACATTAAAAAAACCCACCTTCCCCCTATGTGCCTGTCTCCTATTTAATTTCTCTCTATAAAAACCTCTGCAGTGAAATGAATGCGGCAGATGTCTACTCTTCTGCAGAAAGATTATGCTTTGAAGCCACACAGTAGCCTCACTTTTCATGGCATTAATGATGTGGACTAAGGTTTGGGAATTGTATTTAAAAAAATACTCAAAATAGAAGAGGGCTATTCAACTACTAAGCACACCCATATTTTTAATAGCTAACGTGTGTGTATACGCATAGAGAGAGTTCTTTTTCAATTCTTCTTTTTCCTGGGTATGAGCACAGAATGATTTTTTCTTTTTTTTTTTTTTTTTCCCCTCCAGTTTGAAATAACGAGAACAAGATTTTTTCTTTTGATATATGCAAGCAGTTTTCAGTGGTGTGGTTCCCTGGTTGCTCACTGCAGGGGTCTCCCCACAGTAGGAAGTGCACGGCTTTTGCTGGGAGTTGAGCTGTGGGCTGAGCAGCCGTGGCTGCCTGGTGCAGCCTCTCATTAGGGACGAGGTGTTATGAGTGGCAGTTTCCAACACTGTCTTCACAAATCCTGTAGATTTGTAGACTTTTTTCCAAGTAATTTTTCTTCACAGGATTTCAGGATGGTAAAAAACTGATATTTTCAAGCAGCATTTGGAAAGCAAACACTTTCCAAGCTAATGATAGTGATGGATCAGTGCCTTGAATTGGAAAATATTCCCAATGCTTGGACTCAACTTGCGGGGTTTCTCTAACTTATACTTACCTGTATGTGACAAGTGTGTTTTCTTACTGTGATCCTGAGGGTCCCGTGCAGTGGTTTATTTTGCTCCTATAGAAATTGGTGTTCTTTCACACTGTTGAGACAATGAGCTTCACAGGTGGATAAAGTTATCTCTTAAGACAGCTACTATATCCTTTGTGAAGGTGCTTTAGGGTCCCTGAGGTTGGAAGCAGCCCAGGAGAGCTGGTTAACCAGGGTCTGCTAAAGTGAAAGGCAAGAACTTTTTTGACCTATATTTGGAGAAAGAAAAAACAAAATACACATCCCAAATTGAAAAATTTGCAGTTGAAAAGGAAACTTAAAAATTTGGTTTCCAATGGGATAAAATGCAAAAAACTCTGTGGGATTCTTCTCTTAACTGAGAATTCAGTTACATATATCTGTGTGCTTCAGGAGTGGTGGTTTCTCGGTACTTGTCCTGGCTAAGAGCCAGAGGAGCAAGATTCAGTCAGTTCATAACTGCTTGATGCAAATGTCCTATGTAAGAGAAAATAAATATAATAAACTCACAGACAATGCGATTTATCTTCAAATCAGTCCATTTATATGAAATGGATGAAAGCCAAATTTTTTCATGCTGTAGGGTCTTTGTAATTCTGTAGCAATTTACCTACTTTTCATATGGAATAGATGAAGTGAAAATTAAATGCAAATAATTTTCTTATGTATTGGTTTTGTTTCTATTTCTGAGGTAATGCTTTAGTGCACAATAAAACAGTTTTGCCTGAATGCCGACTTAGTATTTACAGGTGCTCTGGTGGTTTGGCTTTGGTTTTGTTTTTTTGGTTTTTTTCCCCTCTTGTTGATAATGCCTCTGTAGAAAAATTTCTGCCTTTTATTGTTTGCATTTTTTTTTTTTTTTAAACCTGACTTAGGCAGGAGGCTAGATGGCCCTAAACTGTGAATCCTAAACTGTGAAGTTTTAATGCGCTAGAGATAGTTTGCACCATCTCATGAAAAAAAAAAAAGAAAAAAGAAGTTTAAACTTTTTTCTAAACCAAAAAATGCACCAAGCTGAGGGCATGTGAAAGCTTTGGAGACATGATCTTTACATATTTACATTTTTTTCATTTGATGATATATTGTACTGTCCCACTATGAAGAGTTAACAGAATCATATTGTTTATTATGTTTTATTTTTAGAGGCAATAAATTCCTCAAAGTAACCATACTTGTTTAACATAGACTAAAGTTGATCCAGGAAAACACTAATGAATAATATCACCAAATAATAGTATCAATGAATGCTTTAAACCATTTGTGATATTTTTGTATTTTGTAGAATCTAGTGCTCTGCAAGTCCTCAATATTATGTTCATGTAAGATTGTAGAATATAGTCCCACATGGCAGTGTAGCCAGCTAAAACCACACAGCAGTGCAATATTCCACAAGTGGAAGATGGCATTAATAGTTCCCTCGGTTTTTCAATAAAATTCTATCATTTTTCATCAAATGTATGTTGCATAAACTTTCAGTACCATATTTTCCTGCAGTGAACGCTTCTGGAGATACCAAAGAAATCTGAAAAGTAAATGAAGCTCTAATGTTTGAATAAAGATAATTACATCTAATTGATTAGCTGTGTGGGGTAAATGACATATGGCGGCAGAGTGTTCTGTTTTATTAGAATTTTTGCGTACTGTGTTGTTTATCCATAGAAAGCTGGCTGTGTCATTGCTAGTTCTGCTGGTAAGTCCATTGTAACAGCAGAGGACTAAGGAGTGACCTGATAGCTTTTTAGAAACATCTGTTTATGCAAGTCATCGTTTTACCTCTACAAAGCCAAAAATCTGAAGTGACTTTATGATGCAAAGTTTGGGATAAGAGTTATTCAAGGTGGTCAGAAACTCCATTTGGAGAAATCGTTTTCAGTGGGCTCTGAAAACCTAGCTAGGAAGCAGTTAGCATTTGCATGCACTGTATTATTGCCTCCATTTGAAAGAGATGAACTTGTTTGTAAGGGAGCTTCTACACTCGGTTCTGCTGAGCTGAGTTCTAGGTAACCCAGGGAGACTTCCCAGAAAGCTGAGAGTGTGTTTCTTTGTTCCAGGGTATTACGAAAGGGAATCAGCAAGGGCCTCTGGCTAAAAAGTGTAAGCTGACCTGCAGTATGCAAGTGCAGGAGGTCAATCATTTGATGTGGGATATATCTTCGGGCCATTCGAATAGCTTCATAGCTGGGTCTCAAAATGTGACTTCCTGCAGTTGTGACCCATAGACCTTTCAAGTACAGTGGAAGTCTTGATAGATCAGTCATGCAGTTTCCAGGACACTCAAACATCATTTGCTTCTCAGCTGGTTTTCTGGTGGTTGAAACATTAAGACAATCATTCAACATTTTTCTTCTCTTGTGCAGTAAAGTGCATTTTATTAAAACATATATTTTGTAAAAATTTAATAAAGCAGCTCAAAGTTTTTCAAGGCTAGACAATACTTTGAAAACTGGTTCCAAATCTCTGGCCTCAATATATGAATACTAATTGTATCTTATCTACTGTCGGTTATTGAAATCCCAACCAGTAGGAAAGCTAATCTGACATCTCCATTCACATACACCTTCTTTTGAGCCTCTTTACAATTCAGTCAGTGTTATCAATGATTAAATATCCCAGTCCCTACAGTTTTAACCTTTTTTTTTTTTTTATCCCTTAACTTTTCTTTTTGGTTGTTACTTTCAGTTAGTGAACAGCTCATTTTTGAGTAAAGACATTGTGAAATTCACTTAAAATGTCTGTTTGAAGATTTTATTAAAAAAAAATAAATCTCTATGGACAGACTCTGTCCATCATTACAACAATAGAAATCGTCATTGTCTTCAGCAGTATCATTCCAAATCTGCAGGAAGGTTAGAATCTGAACTAAGAGATGTAAAATACATTTGAATGTGTGAGCCATCAATTGAGAACAGCATAGGTGTTTGTTTTCACTGTGACTCATTTTGCTCACAGCTAACATACAGTTATTGAGACCATTCTTAGATAGATGCGTGCAGCCTTTGGAGAGATCAAAGCAGATGGACCCAGGTCATTGAAATCAGAATTTGACCCTGTTAGTAGAATAATGGTTAAAACTGTATGTAGTTTGTTTGCATTTTCCAGAGTTTGCATTTCAATGGTTTTGTGCAAGTTATTTCTAAATTGAATAGTTCTCTAATTTCACTTTTCGTGTTCATCTTTAAGTAAACTTTAACGCATAAGTGCAAAGCCAAATTATCTAAGGCACTCTCCATTTCATACTAAAATCACAGATCCAGGCCTAGGACAATATCAAAGTATCTGCCAGTATGATTGAAAAAAATTACTACAGTCCTTGGACCTTTGACTGACTGGTGTTGACTTTGCAATGAAAAATGCAACCAGCTATATTTCTTTTGTTTATGTGATTCTTGTTGACTTTTTGTGCAACCTTGATTTATGTACTTATTTTCAAACACACCTATTTTTATAACATGGCAGTAAAGAGAGAAATTAAGTTGAACAGAGACCTTTTTTGCCGAGACCATATGAAGGAGCAGATACTTGACTCCTGCATAGGAAAGCGAGTTTTTCTGTTTCTTTGTGATGACTCACTGTGTGTCAGATAATGGAATCCTGTTAGTGCCACCACAAGAGTATTAAGAAGGTTTGAGTGTTTTGATGAAGAGAGGAAAAAATGAGGGAAAATATTTTATTTGGGTTTTTTTTTTTTTTAAGAAAAATCAACTTTTGAGAAATACTTGATGAGGCCCTTGTTTTGTTAATTAAAGTTAACAGTGAAGATGAAGGCTGGCAAATGACTGAATTTGGACTCTGTCCACTGTGTGTGTACAGTCTGCTTGGAACACAGAACCACCCCGTCGCTTACAAGCAATTTGAAATGGGTTAACTTACAGCAGTCCTGCTAATCTATAGGGGTTTTGTTTGTTTGTTTTAGTATTTTCACTTCTTAACCAGGAAGCATCAAAGCTCGGGCTTCCGCCCAGTGTTTTAGGAGCCAAGCTGAAAGAGTTTGCTTTGTCTTTAATCAGATACAACCCTGCTCTGTTTCCGCAGGATTTCTCTCCTATGTCTGCATGAGACTTGAGTCAGATTTTTGCTTGCGAGAGCCTTGCAGTGGGCGCACAGTCAGTATCGTCAACTGTGGGTACTTTTCTCTCTGAGTTTATAGAAATACTTAGTGCTTCTCTTCAAGTCATAACTTCTGGAGTCATGTGTTAACATGACAGTCTGGGTTTTCATTTAATGAAAGTGGTAAATTTTTCACCTTTGTAGTTTCCAAGTGGGCGTTAGCCTTAAAGAATCAGTCATGAAGATGCCACAGGACTTCTTGTTTTGTTGATCTTCTGAGTAGTAAGAAAATTTTCTGACTTTTGATTGGTCTAGGTCATGATGTTTAAATATCAAGGCAAGCAGTTCTGTATAAAACAAACTAGTCACTTGGAGGCAAAAGTCTTGGCTGGTATTAAGTGTTGTAGATCCATGTAGCCATGGCAGTTGGGTGAATAGGATCCAAATTTAGGATACTGAGAACAGGATCCAGATTTGCATTTTGGTATCCGATACATGTGTATACTTTTAAACTGCAGTGTATCATATATATTTGCATTTCACACGTCTAAGAAGCACACCTAAGGACAGGCTTCAGCAGCCAGACCTGAACTCAGACTTCCTACAGTTGGAGAGGAGACAAATGCACAGTGCTCTTTCTTATCTTTTTATTTTTTTCCTGCTTTTTCCCCTTCATCTGTGACTGTATGTTTTGCTCTTTGTTTAAATATAATGGTCACTGTCACGGATTACAGGGCCAGGGCTCAGGGAAATGTTTTTAAGCATCCGAAGATAATAAGGAAAAAATACATTTATTTTAGAACAAGTAACAATTTACAACATTTTGTAGAAACTGGTGATTTGAAAATGGCTGACTGCGAAATATGAAAATTAAGATTAGTTTGTTTTTTTCCCCCAAATGTATAGGAATTTTGCGTTTAGTTGTGACTTGACACATGTTCAGAAGTGTGCAATTCAGACACTGGCTTGAGATATCACTGGAAGCAGATCTGGGTTGTCATGTTTCATTATAGCTATTGAACTATTGCAAGCATGCTATTATGCTGTAATGAAAGGGGTCTTCTCCTTTGCTTTTCAACTTGCAGATCTAGAAGAGATACCGTATGTCATTAGTCCCTGGCACAGATTCTGGGGAAAGGAGTTCTCCAAAGTGCTAAAATATATGCGAGGCCTTTTCCCTTGAAAAAGACAAAGTAAATACATTTTTGTCCAGCTGAACCTCAATCTTTTACTAGCGTATATAATGGTTACAGATCACTTAAAATACAATTTCAATCACAATGCACTTTCTGGAAGATGATCCAGGTTACATTTGTGTTGACCCATGAGGACAGGATTTGGCCCTATGGGATCTGTGGAAACAGTAATGCCAATGCTACCAGTTCCCTGCGAGCGTAGTGTTCCCTGCTAAGCCCCTCTAGGCCAGGGGTGCCTAACTGTGGGGAACACCTGGACAAGATATTAGGCAGAAATTAGGCTCTCTGCATCTGAGGCTCTGCTGGTGCATTACTCATCATTGTTGCATGTGGAAAAAAGCTGTGCTTGTGAAAGTAACAAGGGAATCACAGTGGTGGTATATTGGGCATCTGAGACTGACGTCTGAACCGTCCACCTTCCCTTAGCCTCGCTGGCATTTCTACACTTGCTTCAACTTGCCAGGGTAATGTCTTCAGTAATGTATGTGAATCAAGCATTAAAATCTCTGATCTTCTTGAGAAATTGTTCAAACAGCTGGATATTGCAAGGTGTTTTAAGAAGATTAATATGACATTTATTTAATTGGTAAAATATGCACAAAATAGATCAAAAGTCCTGACACTCAGTATACAGAACTTTGAAAAAAGCAGATGTCTTATCAAGGATATAGATGCATTTGTCCCTTCACTACTCTGTTCAGTTCTCTGCTACAAAATTCACTTCTGTAGGAAATTTGGCCCTTGACTATCTTTACCCTATGATATAGCAATATTTTCCTGTTGATAAGGATCTAATGATATGTTAATCTGTATTCAAGATTTTGGGTGAAGGTGGCAGTACCTTTCAAGTCCTTTGATGCCTTCTCTCTCCTGCAGATGCCTGCAAAATATCTACCTACCTAACTACAGAATGAGTAACATCTGCAAATGCATTGGGGAGATTCAGTTAAGTGGGGATGCATCCTGAAGAAACATCATGTGGTTTCAGCCATTTGAAACCCAGCCAATCCAGATGGAACTTGGAAAAGTACCATAAAAAACTGCACTGAAATCTTAACTGATAATGAGATGATGAGAGATGAATTTGTGGCCACGGCCAGGGAAATTTTATATTGAGCTTGCTAGAAATACTGCTTTTATTGCTGCTGGGCTGCAATTTCAGAAATGGGCAAATGCTGAGTTCTTTATGCAGGCTCACTGTTAAAAGAAAAAAAAAAAAAGCTTTTGCAGGTTTACAGCCTTTTTGTTTCTTGCTTTTTGGATTTTGATTGGGGTTTTTTTTTTGAGGGGGAGAGGAGGGCGGAGGTTGTGTTTTTGTTTTTTTTTAAAAACTAGAACTAAAGCCCCTGTAGGGAGCAGCAGGATGCTGAGTGCTCTCTATAAGCCTGTTTTCGAGTCCTTTCGAACCAGTAGAAGAGTTCGCATTAATGTCAGTGGACTTTGGATCAGGCCCTTGATATAAAACCAGCCCTTCTGAGCCAGACAAAAAGCCCATCTTCCCTGATATTGCCTTCCATGAGGATGGCCAGTAGTGGATTCTTAGGGAAGCCACATTCCAGAAGCCAAGGATTTAAAGAATTCCTGAGATGCAGGTTGCCACTGATCCAGTGTGTCATTAATACTTGCTAGGCCTTTTTTCACATTAATTTGTTTAGTCACTGTTGGAGCCAACTTATATTTTGGCTCCAAGGCATACTATAACCCTACCTTGCACAACTGAGTTCTGCGTATCGATGCACTGTATGTGTGGACCTGCCTTTCAGAGGTCTGTATGCATTCCAAAATCATAGGAAAAGATAAGGTCAGTTAATGGGCAGATGCAAAAACATCGATGGAATTAATTTAAGTAAAAGGAATAAACACTGAAAGAATGGTGAATTTCTTATGGTCTGGATCACCAATCATTATCTGAAAGATTATTTTAAAGAGTGAGTTAAAGTATTTGCAAAGCAAAGATAGAATTCATTATTTTGCAGTGGTGGCCCAGGATGGGTACAGGGCCACAGTGCATCCTCATATTTCTTTAGGGATTGGTTACCTTGAATGCTAGCTTGAAAAGAAAACNTCTCTATCAAAAATATAAAAAAAAAAAAAAAAAAAAAAAAAAAAAAAAAAAAAAAAAAAAAAAAAAAAAAAAAAAAAAAAGAGAAGAAAAAGAAAGAAGGGAAAAGTAAGAGAGGCAGGCAATTCATCCTTGATAGTAACACTTTCGGTTAACAATGTGTCATTTAGGTGTCTGTTTTCTGATATTCATTTTCAGAAACATTGGAGAATTCAGAACTATAGTACTATATCATGGGGATTTGTTTGACTCATGTGTTAGGATAAGAGGGGAGTGCCTCTATTTGTATTAACTGGAGGAGGATTGCGAACTATTATCTTACTTTGTTATCTGAGCTAGGAGTGTACAAGGAAGTTTCTTCTACTAATGGTTGAGCCGCTCTTCAGATAAAGCCCTCCACAGGATCCCTGTAGCCCTAATTAATCAGCTGTTAAAACAGTAGTTGATAGACAGGCTTGCTTTAAGTTCGAATTGCCTGCAATCAGAGATAACAGGTGAGTCCCATTTGGCAGCGAGATATGAAAGTAGAAGAGTGATCTGTTATCAAAATGAACATGGCACTCAAATCAAAATTGAAGTTTGCAGAAGGAACTAGCAAAGTAAAACAAATGGGAATCTTTTTTACTTTGAGTGATCAAAATACCTTCACTTTGGTGATTTAGGCAGGTCTGAATCCATTTTGTAAAACTTTGTACTAAAAGCATGCCTGATCAAGGTAAATTTAGGCTTCTGGAGAACACTTGCCACTCCAGTAATATTGCTAAAATCATTGGTGGGTAACACTAACAAGGTGCTATGGCAACTACTGCTCCCACAGGACAGGCTGGTGGCTAGTACCCCAGCCAGCATATGGGAGCTGCAGGTTAAATGGCTGTGTTTCAAGTCAGGAATTTAACATGTGTCTTTCTCTGTCTGTGTCACTTCCCTGATCATCAGGGTGTAGAGTAACTTCTTTCCTTACTCAGTTCATATTTAATAAATTATGCAGAATAGTACAGCACCAGTACTGCTGGGGATTATATCCCGGTAGCTGGGTCACTTACTCGGGTGTTATGGCAGGTCTAGGCTTGAGTCCCTCTCTGCTGGGTTTAGAGCCACAAAGGATGACCTTTCCTTTCCTCATGTTCAACATTAAAAGGCAGACAGATTAGAGGAATAATGGCAAACTTTTTGGGCAGGAGATACCTGATTTATTTTAAAACATTATTTCATTATTGACATGTTTATATCACACCAACCATTGGAGGCATCCCTCAGGACTGATGCCACTGCTAGTTGCTGCACCAATAGCGATAAAAACATTCTCTCAGTCTAGATTCAATTTACATTTTAAATTCTGTGGATGTAACAAGAGGGTACTTGCTTCAGAGAGGCATACAGAGAGCCTGAAGGAGAGGTAGACCTCTCTATAAATGACTGAGCGCCTTTCATGTTTGTCAGCCTGGGCATTGTTTGATAGTACCATGTTCACAAGTGGGACAGAAATCCCTCTAAAAGAGAGATATTATTTCTTTTCTTTGGCTTCTCTGTATACAGGTGAATATTCTTCTGTTGACCCCATTGTTTAGTCTCAAGACTGATGCTTATCAGTGCTTCAGGAATTAAATTACCACTGGCTTCATACAGATGAAAGCAAGTTGGTCACTGATCATGTAGTAGTCACAAACAGCAGCATGGCCAATAGCCTTTTCCTGAGATCACATACCCTAGTATTTTTTTTTTTAAACGTGCTACGGACCTCAGTAGATGTCTTAATTCTCATTGGAAGACTCTGTAACCATAATCAGTGCATGTACATTTACTTTTTCTTCCTGGGATGCCTCTGTCATTGGGACAGAGAATTCTGCTTTCCATGTTCACCATGGTCAGACATTGTCTTTCTTTTGCTTTCCACATTCTATGTCTTAGGTCATGGACCCTGTATTTCTTGGTCCTTATCTCTGCTAGAAACTCTGTCCTCGTAATGTTTGTTACTGCTTTGCATTTTTGGGGACCTGTTCATCTGTCCTTATTTTCTGGAGGCATGTTTCTCTAGACTAACACTTCTTTCCCTTGTGAATCTTTCTTGTAAGCTCAGAAGACATAGCCTGCTCTTAAACCACTCCTATCTAGAAGATCATATAGGTCTCCAGGATTATGTGTGCACACCACTGCTTTCAGCTCTGAGTGTAAAATTTGTGGTCTCTTTTTTTCATGGGTAAGCCCTATCGCCTCTGCATAGTCTCATTCTGTTTTGGCTGATGCTTCTCATCAGCTACCTCTATCTGCTGTTCTAGTGTTTTAGATGTTATTTTTAACACTTGAGTTTTACTTGCTCCTAATTCTTTTTCACTGATGAAATGGTAAGGAAAAAAAAAGTTTTAACTTTGTGTTTTCCTTTTCATCCCTCAATGTTCAGCTCTCTGTACCGATTCAAGTCTCAGTTCTGCTGTGCTCTCAGGTTTACTTCTGAAAATCCAGCATCCTGGTGGTCACTCCTTTTGATGCAGTCTGTTTGCTCTGTTTCAAGGTGCTGCTCAGATAATCAAGCTTCTTTTCTTGTGGTGTCTCTTTTAGGTCAGCTGCTTCCTGCATGTATCGCCTACCACCTGGTGGGTAATAATATGAGAGTACTTCAAGTTTCTAAAATTAAACTCTCTCTTTTATTCAGGAAACTCTTTACAGAGCTGTTGCAATTCATTTACTGCTGCTATAGTAGCCATGTGCACATATACTAGCTCTCCAGTGCACCGGCCAAGCTTTCTCTGGGTAGCAATCCAAGTTCCACATAGATCGCTACCTAAGGAGGAGCCCACAGCTGCTTAGCGCAAGGTCAGCAGGCCATACAACCATTTAGCAGATTTTTCTCACCAGTTCAATATGCATTGCTCCCAGGTACCATTGACTAGATTTTCAATAGCCCTCCTTTGCCAGGGATCCTGTTGAAAGTAGAGCAGTGACTGTACAAAAGTCACCCTGCCTTAAGACACAGCAAAGGGCATTAGGTGTGCAGACCTCTCTCCTGTGAGCCTACAAATGTGCGACTGATGTGATGTCCCCATTCCTGCCAAACCTTCAGAGCAGATTTACCCACTGCTGTCAAAAAATCACTCTTCCAGGACTCATATTTTACTTTCATTTTAGTCGTATATCATGGAATGAAACAGTAACACTTGGAAGTGTAATGTTCCTATTTATACATTTAACCATTAACTAGACATGCACATGTGTGCATGTGCACGCGCACACACAGAGGCTATATTAAAGACACATTAGAAGAAACATTTCCAGCACAGGGATTTAGCTGTGTGAATCCCATTAACATTAATGGGAATTGTTCCCCTAAATCCCCATGTATCTCGTTAAAATATACCTATTAGTGACAGGCTGAAGCCTACAAAAACCAGCAGTTTCCGAGTTAAAACTGAAACTTCATCATTAACTTATCCTATTGTGCCTAGGTAATGCAAAACCCTTTAACTCTCAAATTCAAAGGTATCTTTTCTCCATTGAACTTAAAACAAATCTTATCTTGTTTAATACAATAGGTTCTGCTATAGTTAGCCCACTCTGTAACTCTTGATCATTTTGGAAATGTTTTCTCTCTGAACCAATACCATCTATGAAGGCACAGTGTTACCAAAATACCTTTGAAACCCTTATAGGAAATAGCATATAAAATATAAATGGACTGATGCATTCTCTAATAGTAGATCATAACATTGAAGTATGACAACGATAAACTGTCAGGTATCGGATTATTGTTCTTGGGATTTTTTAAAATAAAGACTGAGAGCTTGATGTGTAACACCCAAGTCACTCTAGAGGAATGAATACCTGAAGAAACCAGATACATGAAGGAAACTTTATTTACAGTAAACTTATTTAACAATGTCATTATGACAGAAAGAGACCTTAAAGTGGGCACCCAAAATTTTCACCAGTGTAGTTATATGCATTCTAAACATGACGAGGTTGTATTTGCGTGTGATGATAAAGGTCTGTATTGTAGATGGTCTAGTGCAGCATAGAGATAATGAAGCTGAGTAAATGAGCTGGCTTGACTGTCAGCTGTAGAGTTGCTATTCCTGAGTTACTGGAGAGGGTGAATTTAAGGGTAGATTAGCATGTGTGGAGGTCTGTACTAGTGCTGTTGTGTTGTTTCTGATACATGAGGTAGCTCACTTACTGTTGGCTCAGGTAACTCTTTACTGTAGATATAATGGAACACCACGCTTTTATAGCTTTGTTAATGGTGTAACTTTTTCAGCTTTTGATAGGAAGCTGAAATAAGGGGTGCCAGCAAAAGCAGGACCCACAGTGATGTACTAGTAAAATATTTGGAACACAGGCCTGCATCAGATATAATTTCCTCCCTATTTAACAACAGAGATAAAAGGGTTACAGTGAAAGAGGGTATCAGATCCAGTAAGTCCTGCTCTTTTTGAGTAGAGCACAGCACAAAAATAGACATCTATGCAACCCCACTGCTGTTGCTTTCATTTTCACTGCAGTGGAAACAGCCCTTCACCTTTGGGCTGGAACCAGTGGGTGAAAATATCCTCCCATGCAAGAAGAAATAACTGTAATTACACTGTACGTGTGTGTTTATTTCCCCCTTCCCTCCCCCAGAGTAGACCTCTGTTTAAATATATTGCAAATAATTTTTCTGGCTATAGGTCCCTAAATGGTCCTTGTTAACCTGTGACCAGTACTCCTGCTCTCAACAAAATGCGTTCCCTGCTAGACCTAGCACATGAGTTTGTTCGGTCAGGAGGAGCTCTGGTAGGGCTTCTTCCAGTAGCTTAACCATTAACAATAAGCAGTGAAATGAGTCATCCGTACTTTATTTTTAATTAGAGCTGCAGTGAGCTCAAGCTTGAGATTTTTTTGCCTGCAGAGCTCAGTAGCTGAAACCAGCAGCACTCTTCTGGTACTGGCTGTGCAGGGATTTCTGTAAACCAACATCTTTAGGTTGTTGTGGATACAAACCGTGGAGCAAAACCAACGCAACATACAGATTCACAGGGGCAAGTCAGCGGAATTCCTGTTGGCTTCATCTGGCTGGAGATGTTTTGCTTGCTCTATTTCTGGTTTCCTTCTCGCACCCTCACCCACCCCCGCCTCTGAAACAGAAGCCCAAATAATGAGCAAGACAGCACTGGATAAAGGGGAAATTAATATTTACATACGAGGGTTGCTTGTTTTAAATGTATTTGATTATATTTTAGATATGCTTAACAAACTTAATATGAAGTTTTCAAGCCACAAACTGACTGGAAAAATATGTCCACTGACTCCTGGAATCAAATGATACATTTGTATTTTAAACACCTTTTGAATTAATTTCATATCCAGCCCGTGAACAAGCCCAGAATTTTCCTGTACGAAACAAAGTTCTGATGAACTATCCCTGATAGTGCCTGTGACCCATTCAGAAATCGTCAATGCCTTTAAAATGGGGAGTGAATCCAGCGCTCACCTGAGTTGCAGTGTTAGCCCTTGCCAAAACGACACTGCAGACAATCTGCTATGCTAATAGACACAATGGCTTTAAAGGAAGATAGTTCTTGAAATGTATTGGAAAGCAGCAGGAAAATGTGTTGTGCTGTTTGGCATTTTGTTATATCTTGGTGAATTAAAATCCTTAATAGAGAGCTGGTTCCATTTTTTCTTATCTGGGTTGCTGTTATCTGGAGAGGAAAATCCAACTTGTTAAGCCTGTATGCTTTGCAATGTCAGTGCCAAGCTGCTGGGAGCTGGCTGTCGGAGTGCTGGACCCAGCTCTGGTGGCCTCCATCAGCTTGGCCACAACAGCTCTTCACTCTCCTCCTTCCTTACTCATGTTTTATTTTGTCTCTTGTTTGGAAAGTTCGTTTGGACAGAAAATGTTGTGAGATTTCTGAGATGGTACCCTTAATTTCAGCAAGCAGGACCATAGTGAAGGTCATGCTCTTTGTTACGTGTACGTGATATTTATTTCTCGGGTGCTGTAACTGTTTCTTCCTACAAATGCATTAGGCAAGTAATAATTTAAGCTGCTTCTTATGATGGGTATGTTTGTTTTTAGCCTGGGTTGTACCGGGATTTCTTTTGCATCCCTAGTTAATGGGTGGGAGGACAGATTGTGATGGAACAACCAGTGCAGTAACGTTGAAAGGGTAGGAAGCAAGCTGTGCTGGGCCAAGGGCCTGGGCTCTGCAGAGTGCTTCAAAGCAGCACACAAAATATTAATCAAAGTCAGGTGCTTCTTTCTGCACAGCCTAAACGCAGAATCCCTTGTTCTGGGGTGCAGGCAGAGTCACGCTCGTCATGAGGTTTCTGTGGCTCAGGTCTAGATGGCTCTAGCAGTACTTTTGCTTAGAGGGCAGAGACAGTCTTTGGTGAGAGTAGCAGCAGAGGGGAGCAGAGGGAGAGCCCCGAACCCAGGCTGTCTACCTTGCTCCTTCTCATCGCTGCAGCTGTACTGGGTGGCCTAGGAGAGAAAAGGAGGCGGCATACAGGTTGTGTGTGGCCGGTGATGGTTATATTCAGGCAGGAGAAGTGGTGTGCAGACCAGCAGCAGGGAAGGACATGCAAATACAGGCACAAGTGCGTTTGGAAGGAGAGCTCACCCAGGTTTTACTGGGCTGGTATTGTGGCAGCTCACTGTTGTCCCGGAGCCCCCGCTGAAGCGGTGCACAGGAGCACCAGTGGGGCACATGAGCCCAGGGGCATGCAGCTTCTTGCTGGACTGGGCTAGTTTAGGCTGCAGGGAATTTGGTATTTGCCCTCATGAAGAATAGCCTTGATAATAGAGGTCACTTTGTAGCATTTTTCATGCAAAGATCCACACTAAATAACACAGTTACAGAGAGAAAAGCAGATAGGAGCAAGTTGGGGGGAGGGCAGATTAATTGATATAGAAACTGGAGAAGAATGACCAGTAGGATGGACAAGGCAAGGAGTTAGAGATCAAGATAACAGACTTGGTGGACGATACTTGAAAATGAGCACCCTTATCCTGTGTAAAAGAGGACAATGCAGCATCAGGAAAGCAGTGCAGGAGAAAAGTTCGGTGAGTTGGGTTGATTACAAATCCAACAGTAATCTAGAGTTTTGAAGCTAAGTGACATAAGCATATACATGAAGAGGTATGTCTTTGTGTAGGAACCAGACAATATCAGGTTCTGATCTAAGATTGCATCTTTCTCTGTTTCTCTCTCTCTCTCTGCACCTTGTTGTGATTATTACATGTTTTGATAGTAAAGTCCAAATTGCTAAGTAGCTGAAAAATTATATTCAAGAGTATCCATATAGTGATTTGTCATTACTGTGGATTTTTATGTCTTCATGTAGTTAATGTAACCTTCTTTGGAGAGAGTTGGAAGGCACCATTCAAAAAAAATCAGTTGGTTTCCTTTCTTTACCACTGGTTTGAATTGCTTTAACTGAAACCAGTATTATTTCATTTGATCTTGTAATTAAACAATGTAATTTATATTAATCCATTAAATAATTTGGCTAATTGCTTTTACACTGATTGTATCTTAGCCTTTTTTCTTTTAAATTATTATTGGAACCAAGCGGTTATCTACTGAAAACCAGTAAGCCACAAGTGAAGAAAAGATCTTTCTTACTTGTGGGGATTT
The DNA here is from genome assembly GCA_013397275.1 of Burhinus bistriatus. Classification (NCBI taxonomy): domain Eukaryota; kingdom Metazoa; phylum Chordata; class Aves; order Charadriiformes; family Burhinidae; genus Burhinus; species Burhinus bistriatus. The sequence continues at coordinate 977,138 of VYXH01006729.1, read as the reverse complement.
TTTAAAATGTTCTTTGATTAAAAAAATGCGTTAAAATATAATAACAGAGGCCCTGATTCAGCCAAATGTTTAAGCATATCATTCCACTGCTGCTTAGTAAACTTTCAGGCTTTCTTGAATCATAGTCTAAATGATGAAAAGCCAGACTTTCGTTGGAAATTAAAGCTTTGCATCCCAGGGAGGGAAAAGATGGTCTCATACCAGCAAAAGAAATTGGCTTTATTCCTTTTCTATATCACTGACCTACAGAGAGTAACCTTGGTGAGTTACACATCCTAAGCCCCGTCTGCTCGCTGTGTACGGCTGAGAACGCTTGCCACTTTCTGGGCAATGGTATGAGGCAGTAGTAGCTGTAAACTATGCTCAGATGCATAGGGCTTAGGTGGCTAATGGCATACAACGAATAATGCACAAAGAACAGTCAGCTTTACAATCTTTCTTTAAGTTGAAATCTGTTTATATGCATTCAGATAACCTTCATTCATAGGAATACATTTGCAGAGATCATGTTGTGAACTATTTGAGAACCTAAAAGGTTCTGTTGTACTTCGAAAATTCTGTTCACAGTTCACACACTTGAGTATAATTGGACTTGCTGAAGTTACGATCGTTGTGTAGGAATACCCAGGATGCGTATGTCCTAGTGAGAAATTCAAAAAGGACTCACCTATTGCAGTGAATTCTTGCTACTGTATTTGTGGTGCCTAATTATTGCCTTGCCATATGCATTCAAACTGAGAACCTGCCAGACCATACAGAAAAGTGCACATATCAAAATAAGCAATGATGTGAGAAATCACAATGGATGAGAATGTATAAACTAATTCTTCAGGATAAAATCATTTCCATGTAGGTCTGACAGAGTTCATATTTTTTAGGATGCTCACCTCTACCACTTGTTGGCAACATGCCTGTCAGCTTAAAAGAGCAAAAAAAGAGACAAGGTGCAACAGGATGTTTGACAAAGGTAGGAGCAAGCATCAGGAGTCAGCAGATATGTCCATGACGCATCATGCATATTTTGTTATCTCGGTGGTGTTTATTTTTGGTGTCATTTTGGATAGTTGCAGTCATGAATCTGGTTTTTGTATACAATATGTGGTCCTCTTCTTGGCATCTGCTTGCTGTGGTATAGTTGGACTTTGCCATGAGCAAAGTTCTGCAGCATAGTCATTGTTTATATGCTGAGCGGGTGAGATAGCTTAGTGTTGGTGGAATAGGTAATAGCTTTGTGTCTAAGACAGATCCTCCAAAATGATGTTGTTCTGCAGATGCTCAAACTTTAGCTTCTGAGCACAAAGCTGATTGCTTTACATCCTTTTCACTGATTGCCAGTTCCAGGTCCCTGTGGGCCTGTTTAGTGTTTTGCTCTGTTATTAATCTTGTTATTACTAAGGCCCATAACCTAAGGACTGCATGAGTTAGATTAAAATTTACCATGTATTTCATGGGTGTGTATTGCTGCTTTATACATTGTCCTCTGATACCTATATGTTGGTGTTACCATCACATTTTTGCATCATGTATGTTGCAGTTTTGCCATCTATAATTTTTCTTTTTCTCAAGCATTCTTATTCTGTTGAGCTGGCACAGACAGCCAGGTTTTCCCTACCCGTAATGTAATTGTGTAGTTTCAGCCTATTTCTTTACAGTATTTCTGGTAAATTGTAGTTGGATTAGACTTATTTCTTATGGCCTCATTTTGTCTTTTTATTTCTATATTCTAGCACTAATTACTAGTGATGTGATTAATGTTCCACATACCTGGTAGCTTTGTTCTTTCTGGTTTTGAGATAATTTTAATTAATCCAACTTTGAAAAAATACTTGCAGTCCTGATCATATGTCACATTTCTAATTCTTTCTAGAAACCAGAGGCTATATAAAAGCTGAGTAATTAGAGATATATTTATGACATTATACTTCCAGAAACTTTCAGTCTAGGTATCACTGTCAGAAGTACCGACTGCATTTAAGAGGATGTCTATGAGCAATTCTTTGTTACATTTATTTTACATAGGATTAAAGCAAAGGCTATAAGATCATTCCAGTGTTTTTTCATAGAACTATAGTGAGGGCTTGTTCAAGTTGAAGGAAAAATCCCACTCCATGAACCACAAAAAACTCTACACTTTAAAAATGTCTAACTCATTCAGACATATTTTTTTAAATGTCTAATAAATACCTGAAGTACTTTTGGGGTTTCCTGTACTGATAGCCCTCTGTGTTTGAGTATTAAATTGCATTAAACTGCCATGATTTTGTTGACTCTAGACAGGGTGAGATAGCACAATAGCAGTTTGGGAGAAAATAAAGAAATAAGTATACTAGATGCAATGCATGCTAGTCACATCCCTTACTACGCTACTGGAAGGTGACCAGATACGACAAGGATAAGGGTAGTTCGGGAACATAGAGAAGAAAGAATAGCAGTTACTTTCAGAGCACTTTGGTTTATATTGCAATGTCTGTTTTCTTTGCAAAATCATTAATGGTCACTATTATTGGTATTGTTAAAGTGACCTTTAAATTGCTTTACAAATATCGAGTTGTGAATGCAATCTATCTTTGCACAATAGTCAATTGTCCATCCCAACTTAAACAAAACAAAAAACCAGAGTGCATTTCGAAGTATTTCAAGCAAACTCCTTCAAGTGTTTTTAAGAGTGTCACCTATAGTCCTTAACTTTGCAATAATGTCAGCTTTTATCCAATGTTAGGAGTGATTTTTGCCCTGTAGAATGGCTAAAATCTTAGAGGATGATAAAAGTTGTGGGGTTTTTTTTCCCCCACTTCCTAGATTTTGGTACTATAGGACTGAGACAGCATGCAATTTTCATGGAACTTGCGTACGTAAATGTATATGTATGCATACACACCTTTTGGAACAGAATGTAACAGGAATTTATACAACTGAGTGCAAATCTTTTCCTCTGCCCATAATTCTGATATGGCAGCTGTCTCTCCCCAGATGTATGGGTATCTGCCCTCTCTCATCTCCTGAGCTGCTCATATAAACTCCTCCCAACCCATCTAGTCAGGTTAGAAAATTAGCAAATGGCAGCACTTTGGTTCCCAGATGGTTCTGAGACAAAGTTCGGAGCGCTTAGCAAGCAATGCAGCTGGCACATCTATGGGACTGGTACATAACATGTGACAGTGAGGGCAAGTCCCGTATAAAGGTGGGACCTTATCGGTTCTTCAGCAGAGATGAAGTGTTTTATATGAGCAACTTTATACAGTTATAACTCACATTTATTGTACAGTGGCTATACCACTGTATTAGTTGAACAGCATGTTTGTGTACTACTAAAAAGTTTGTGTCTCCCTATACAGAACTTCAGTCTTGATGCTTTCACTCTACTAACCCATATACCAAAAGTCATCACATTAAAACAAAGTGGAGTTCTGGTAGGTTCTGACCCCATTCATAATATTTCAGATTTACTTTCTCGATTCCCAGATTAAAATCTAATTAAAACATTGATGCTAGTTGTGCCATAAATTATGGTGAGCAAACGCTTTCCCTATGTTGGTGTGACACTTTCAAATTTTTGTGTGGAAGATCACTTCAAGAGAAGAGGTTTGGGTCTAAGTGATTTCATGCATTTCTTACCTCCTGTGTATCATTACAGTTCTGTATTTTTCTGGCACCAATATCCCAGGTGATGTGACTGATATTTCAATGATGATCCGACCCCCAGCTTATAGATATTAACCCAGATGAATGAATCTGATCAATCTTTCCCAAGCCTGAAGTTAGTTTCATTGTCTGCATCAACAGAGTTGATATTAAGATACTGCAGTGGATTCTCAACACCACTTACAGTATGAGTTGTTAAAGCTGATGCCTACTTATTATGTTATCATTGTTGCTATTATTTATTATTTATACAGTGCTATTGCTGTTTGTGAGGCTTTACAGAAAATGCAGATCCCTGATGTTGAGGGGCCCCCATGTTGTTGCTGAGGAGAGGTGTCAAATGAAAGCCTGAAGTGAAAGGAAGGGTGATGTCTCTGGGAAGGGTGAGCATGGATAAAGCATTGAGATATATTTGGTTATATAAAGCTCATTTTGATGGGCCAGATCCTCAACCCCATTCATTAAGCTGAGTGTTGGCCTGAGTGCTAAGTGAGGATTCCTCTGCGCAGAGGAAACTTCTCATGATGAAAAGCAGTGTCAGCTCTGTCGATCCCTCCTTCAGGAGGGCGTACAGGTGTGCTGTGTGTCCTGACAGGTGATGGAGTGTGCTGCCACCCACCAGCCCTGCTGCTGAGATGGTGTCCCCGGACAGTAGAAGTCTCAGGGTGGCACACAAAGGTGGTTGAGCTGCTGGCTGGCTCAGGCACCCACTCATGCTATTTGGGAATACCTCAACTTTTAGCAGTCTTGCACTGAAGCTAGTCTAATGGGACAAAAGGCAGCCCCCAGAAAACTTGCCACATCCCAGAGATAGGCAGCGACATTCCAGCATCCCCTGAAGGTAACAGACAAAAACTCTTTTAATAAGGGGAAAAAAACCCCAAAACAGACAAGACTGTTGAACCGTAAGCACAGAGATTAGAAGCAGCTAGCTATGTAAGTACTTGAAAGATAATTTTTCTCTATATAGAAACTAAGACAAAAATAGACTTTTGCTGTGAATACCCGAATATCATACATAGGGGATAATTTTCTTCATATTCTACGGCAAAGGCAAAATGCCTGGTGCAGCTAGGGACAGGACCCTGTTTATTGTGCTGGATCTTCAGTATCGGACACTGCTAAGGGTTCAGGTACGCAGTCAGGTTCCTGTATATCAGTATAACTGCATGCACGCCCTCTCATCTGTAGAAAATGCAAGATAATTTAACATAGCTTGGTCAAGATGTAAGGGTAGAGTTAGCTGCAATCTCGCTTGTATTTCATGAATGCAAAACATATTTAAAATGTCCTCTCTACACTGGAAATCTGAAATGTGCCTTGAGGCAAAAGGCAGAATTCAGACCTGGTATAAGTATATTGAATTCCATTGAAATCTCTGCCTTTACGGTTGTGTTCACTCAGACCTGATTTTGACCCTAAATTAATCATAAGGGGCTAAATTTAACTACACATAAATGTAGTCGTGTATGCGCGTATACATAAAAAGGCACAAAAAGGTGCAGTTAGCATAGAAAATAAAATGCAGCTAATTATTGCAGATCTTTTTTAAGTATGTTTTCAAGTGATGTGTTTTCAAAACAAGCTAAACAATAATTCATCAGCTTGTGTACCACATGCTGGCTAATGAATAAAGTCAGGAATCAGGAAGCAAATGTAAATATGGGGTCTAATTCCCAACTGCCAAATTAGAAGTATTTTGTGCCCACTTTGCACAGGTGCAAGTGACAACATAAGTTACAAAACAGCTGGGAATCTGGTCTCACAGTCTCTTGTACTGTTCAAATAATTGAATTTAAAATGTGGTTACTGACTAACTAAAGCCTCTCCAACTGTATTGGTCCTCATTTCCCAACCCCAGGCCTGAGAGAAGACCAGGCCATTTGAGAAGATTGTCATTCAAGCTTATCCTTTCAGTCAGAATCTGCAGAAAAAAAAAAAAAGCCAATTTCTTTTATGGTGGCAGTTAATCTGTCAGGGGCAGATTCAAGTTTTGGCAAAGATCTGTGGTGAGATAAAATGAAAAAGCTGCCAAACAGCATTGTTAGCATGGGGAGGAGGAAGGGAGGGGAGCTGACACGACTTCCCCAAGTTAAATGCCAAGCACACCTACATCGTTTTCAATCAGGCCATGTGAAAACCTGGATATTTTTAGCTGTAGTAAGCCTTAGTGCTCATTTACCCTGGGGGCAGTGTGTTCATTGCAGAAATGGATTCATAATAGCTAATGCTCGTTTCTACAAGGTTTTTATAGTTTACTTGAGTCAGTATAGCATAACATGCTAATAGTTTTAAATAAAGCACATCTAAACAATTGGTTTGCAGTGCCATGTGATTTGCAGCTCAGCGCAGTGCTGTTCTCATCATTTTAACTTCACGCTTTGACTGCTTTCAAATGTATTTCTTTCCTCTCTTGCCGTTGTCGTCTGCATTTAAGACCTGGAAAGAATTTGGTGCCAATTTTAGGATGGTAACTTGATTAAGCAACTATTCTTTTCTAATGGGATTTAACAATCTGTCTTCAAGTGTGTTTTTTAGATAGTTGCTGCTGAGTGAAAATGGGTATTTATGCAGTCATTGCCTTGGTGGGATGCTGTTTTATCTACTAAGTCAGATATGTTTAAGGGGAGCTGTTAATAAATAAACATGACTGTGAGCCTGCATTGTGTTCAGTACATATTCAGTCAGTATTCACCTGACTGTCATTTTTTTCATGGGGTCTGGATTTGAACATAAGCTGCTAAAATAATACATAAAGTTAAAGACCGGGTAGATGCACAGTTTCTGTGTTGCATGATGTCCTCACACCACTATGCACCTGTAATGCAGGATCCCTGGAGCTGCTCTCTCCTTGTGCTTTCCTCACTGCTGGGGTGGAGGAGCTCACAGACACCTGGATTAGCTGCAGCAATGCTGTTTTCTGCCAAGGAGGAGAGCAGGAGGCTTTCCTTTCCTGGGTTTCCCCTTGGTAGCTTGAACACTGCTCTCGTATGTTAGTCCAGGAAACTTTGTGCTACCCAGAGCACAATCTGGCTGGTGCTGCAGAGCCTGGTGGTGCCTGGTGAGGGGTGCTGAGCCTCCTGCTGTGAGATCCTGCCACTGGGTAGCCTCCATCTGTCTGTGCCAACTGTCATTTCTGCTTTTTTCTGGTTACCCGGTGCTTTAGGGCACAGCTTGTTCTTTTGGGAGTGGAGGATTCGAAAGGACCATCAGGGTTACCAAGACTGCTCTGCTGTAACTGCAAGTGTCTGTGGAGTTCATTTCATGTGTAGATAACACCTGGTAGGATCCTTGGCCAGAATAATCCAGCTAGTTTTATTAATAAACATTACATGGCCATTTTTGTTCTTAAAATACTCTGGCTCCACAGGGATTACAAGTTAGCTGGATTTCATTTGCAGTTTCAATGTGAGCATGCAGAACAGCATATTGGGTCAGTGGGATGCTCTTAGAACATATATTTTAAGTGCCTCTGTTTTCTCACAAGCTTCCATTTTTATCCTCCATTATTTTCAAAAGTTCATAGTTTATGTAGAAAAGTGTTTCAGGGGTTAGAAGTGCATCCTTAAGGAAGCGTGTCAATATAATAATGCACTGAGTGCATAGCTGGGGTGGTACTCTGCTCTCTGGTTGGGTAGCTTCTAATGAGATCTTTTGAAGATGTCAGCTGGTTGCATAAAATGTGGAGAAAATCTGGGATAAACAGAGCTTTCAGCTTTTGTGGGTCTCTCAACTTCATTTTTTCTTCATAGCCTTTCAATCTTTAGCCAGTATTTTACTCTGCTAGAGCTGGTCAGGCTTGTTTGAGTGAAAATTGGGCCTTAGTGTCTTTATTTCCATTGAGTATCACATAGCTTGATCAATTTTAATTACAGGAATGAGCTGACTTGGTTGTAACCCATTGCTGGTTTTGTACTGGAGAGAAAAGCCTGACCAGGATTTCCAGAATCGTTTGGGTATGGTAACTATGCAAAACTTAATCTACAAGACAAAATAATGAAAAGGTGAGGAGAGGCTTTTCTTTGACCATGGGAAAACCAAGTTTCTACATCTAAGACAAACAGGTCATGAAAGTGGAAACATTTGGGAGTTCATGCTGGCTGCAGGTGACTTATAGTACGGCACAGGTCAAGGATCAATCCTGGGAGGCCTGATTTTGTTCACTTTATATGTTAATAACCTTAAAGTAGGAACATGAAGTAAAGTGATAACATTTGCCAATGACACGATCTTGTGGGGAACAAGTTAATGTGAGGTCAAAAGACTGTAAAATTCAAAATCATTTAAATGGACTAGGAAAATGGGTAGATAAGTGGCTTATTGAATCTAGTTTAGAGAAATTTAAGGTAGAGAGGCTCACACAGCTACCTGGTGTCCTGCACACAGGAGTTTTCTCCTACTTAGGGCAGCTGGAGCACTTGCAAACTTGAAATGTAAGAAGATGATGTGGCTACAGGAGTTTAATTCTCAAAGCCACACCAGCAGCAATGGGTGGGAGATGCCATCGTAAATCCCGAATGACTACTCTTACACATGCAAAGTCTTATTGTAAAACATCTGGAGGCCTCAAAGAAGCCGTTGAAGTTGTTCCTAAGTAGATGCATCACCGTAAGTTTTGTTATGGCAAACACATTTTCAGTGGATAGAGGTAACCATCCGCGCAACCTTTGGAGACCATTCCTTGTGCAGGGTGTACTGCTGTGGAAAAGGATGTAGTAAGTATACCCTTTACTCTTATGGTAAAGGCTATAATAGACCTAACACTAGATACACTTTGAAATATTTCATAATGTGTGTTTAATGACAGCTACATGTAAATCTATTCACATTCCAACATTGCTCAGATTTTCTAATTACAAATTGACGGTTGGTTTTCTGTTTTTAATTTCAAAGCTGCTATCTACTCCCATTTTTTTTTAAACTGCCATACAGTAAGATTGAGAAATTGAGTTGGCTAGGACTGCTGAGTAACCCCATGAACTAATGAAGTAAACATTTGCAACCACTGTGACATGGAAATCATCCAGCTCTCCCTGGTGTACACCTGCAGAAACCTGTGATTCACCTCTGAGTCACTCTGCAAATGTTAGCAGGGCAAAGCTGACAGCCGTGTAGAGGGCTCACTCTGCTGCCAGTTCTATCCTTCTCCCCTGGAATAATGACATTAATGATGCTTCCAAATGGCTCACGGGGTTGCAAAATGAGAGATCTAAAAATCCATGTGGCAGCTTGATTTCCTAATAGGATGCATTAAGTAGGACATTGCATGTTTTACAGGCTGAAGTTGATGAGACAATAAGACTTAAAATATGTAACTGAAGTGGTTAGAAAAATAGGTTTTGGAAGCTCAGATCAAAGCTTTACAGGGGGGTGATTAGATAAATAAAAAGTTTAAGCCTTACTGAGCAAATAATTGCACGTCCTCTGAAAAGAACAGTTCGTAGGGATTGATCAAATGTGAGTCACCCCAGGCACAGATGTCTTTCTAAGAATATTCCATTTAATTTTCTTAATGTATACCAAAAGCAAAGAGATACTGGTGCTGATCAGTGAATACTCTTGTTTGCATAAGGAAAGGCTCTTTAAAAATAATGGAGAATGGAAAAAAAAAACAAACCCAACCAAGTGACCACCAAAAAATGGTTCAGTTCCTGTTGTCTAACAGGGATAATTTCCTCTTTAGCAGTGATTTCCCCCCCTCATTACAAGGTGTGGGCTTTCTGTTCTTTAATGTGTACTAGAACCACATAGCACATGCTCAAAGCTTGAGAGAAATGCAAGTCTCATTGCAGTCTTTGTTCTTAAGGGTCGATTTGTACTATTCTTTGGAAACGTCAGCCCTGGGAGACTTGTTAGAACCTTAGAAGCACAAAATAAACAGATCCTAAAAGTCCGTGAGGTTCTCACTGTGCAGGATTATCTCCTTAGGCAAGGAATGCAGTTTGAGGACAAAGTAGGAGAGATTGGAGGTGAAGGGGGTCTCTGTAGAGGGGAATCCTGTTCCCTGAGGACAGATGTTTTTGGAAGAACTTTCCCCTTCCTGCTTTTGGCATTGGTTTTTGTGAATCCACCTGCAAACCCCTGTCCTTTGAAGGGTGTGTATACAGGGAGGCTGCACTAATATTACAGAGAACAGCCTGACAGGGTGAAATTCTGCCCTTCAAGCTTTTGGCATGTGTTCCATTTATTGCAACAGAGCCAGAATTTCACCTTTGCTGTTTCTGAAGGAGAATGAGTAATAGCAGGGATCTTGGCTTTTTCCAACCTGTTCCTCAGACCTCTCTCTGACACAGGGAGTGCTGATGGGAGTGAAGCTGGGGAAAAAGTAACCAGAAAAAGGTTATGCAAAAAAATCCTAAGTTCCTTAGAAATAAGCTCTGTGCACAATCCTGAGACATGCAGCACTTGTATTAAAGGTGCCATACAGATGCTGGCTATCTCACTGACTGGAATATATTCCTTATTGAAACACGTTTTGCTTTACTTGTTCAGTCTTTGAACATCAAGCTGTTAAATAAGGGATACACAAACTCAAAGAAAGTGCAGTCCGCTACTGATTTCCCCTCTACCGTATCTTTTATGTCTCTGCAGATTGCAGTAGGCATCTTTTGAAGGCTTCCAACAAGAGGGCAGTGGTAGGACTGGCATATCCATTGGAAGGTTAGAGTTGGTAATAAAATAATGGCTATTGAATTTCACTTTAATGAGTGGCTTGGAACCATGACTAAATCTACTTGTTCTTAATAACAGAGCATGCCTGACCTTCTGTCTTGAGCTCTTTTATTTCATGTAATACCTAATTTCTGAAGGCAGCTGATCTTTTCTCACTGCTCCTTCCCTTCTCTCGCCCTCCTCCGCCTTCATGGCAGGCATTCATATACCTGAATTTGGCATTAACTGAAATCTAATATGAGGGAGGCAGTTCAGAAATTGTCTTGCCGAGGTGCTGTATAGGTTTTGGTATGTCTCTGGCATCGCTGGCATGATTGCCAGCTCTAGGAAAACTGGCTAGGCCATGTGAGCCATGATTTTCATATATACTTCCCAGCTAACGTAGAAATATTCCTGATGTAGTAAAGAATTACTTTCATAATTCTGACTTTGAGAACCATTTGTGATATCCAGTAGTGTGGAGAGGAGATAAATAATGAAAAAGCGGAAGTGAAATTCCCACTTGGTTGATTTCCAACCTTTGCAGTCAGTTTGACTTACTTTCCTTGTAATTTGGTTCTTATATTCATATTTAATAAATTTCCTCCTGTAACTTATATTATCTATTTAAGTTCAGTAACAATATTTGGCTGGAGAACCAAAGGCTCTGTAGAAACTTTGACTCTATGTGGTGAAAACAATTTGCTCTGTGATTCAGACCGAGGGGTACATTCTCTTCTGTCAAGTGGAGAAACTTTATCTAACAGTAATTTACTTTTATCGATGATTAACACTGTCACTTGTGGTGTGTCCTTAAAACTGTTACCTTCCTACTCAATTCTTAAATCCTCTTTCACTTGGGTTATGTAAACATTTGACATGTGTTCATATAGAAGAGGGCTTGGCCTTACGTACAGAGGGGGTTAAGGGTGTGCAGCACCTCAAGGTAGCTGCCTAGTACTTTGGAAAATCAGACACATTATGTATCAGTGATTTCTCCTTGCAGCTGGGAAATAAATTTATAGCTTGGTATTTCTAAAAGAAAAAATTACTAGTTCTGATTGAAATGCTTAGCAGCATAGACAGTTAAACATTTTTCCTGTCTCATTTTTTATAGCCATACACTTCCTTAATTTTCTTCTGTTATATTTTGAACTTCATGAAAATGATAGTTCCACAAAATGTGGAAGGATGACAATTTTTCTTTTATTTATTCCAATCAGCACCTAGAAAATGTAGACTATTCATTTTTCAAATACATCAAAATTGATAAACTGATGTTCAGGAAATGGAAAAGAGCTAAATTCACGTTATATAGTAAGTGTTTACATACCTTGAGACAAGGCAACTACTGGAAATGTCTCGGAGGAATATTATTGCATTGTCACTTTACCTGTGGAGAGGAATCTCCCAATGCTCCCATTTTGGTGTAAACTTGCTTCTGTGGAAAGGAAGGGTAGGTTTGATTGCCTCGAATCTTGTATAAACCATAGGTTTATGCAAAACGGATGAGTTCAAATGTGAATGAACCTATTTCTTTTCTCTGTCATACCTCTGCTCTGTACCTCATGTCTTACTCCAGCTTGCTCTAGATTTACACCAGTGCTACTGAGTTGAGGTAACAGATAGCATATAGATTTCAAACTTACTTTATAAAGAATTCAGTGAAAGACACTATATTGAAGATCAGCTTGGGGTTTTGTTGTTGTAATTTTACATTTTTGGGTCATATTTAGAAGTGATGATTTGAGCATGGCAATTAACTCAGTTTCAAGAGGATGCAACAATTAACATGCTGTTGTCACTTATTAATATAATAACTTTTGCTCAGAAGAGGCTTATTTCATTACTATCCTTGATTACAATTTTTATTTTTCTACTATATGAGAACTATTTTTTGTGGAGAGGGTGGATAAAATGCAAAGGAAATGGGGATTTAACAGGGTGCAATCAGGAGTTAATTAGCTATTTATGTGACAGACAGCCTCAGTGTAACCCTACTAATCCCCTCTTTTGTGACTTCAGTCTAGAGTAAGGCTCAGACCTGGGTAAAAGTCAGTAACGCTGGCAGAGTTCTGTGAAATGTACACAAAGCTGCATTTGCTAAGTATCTCTTCATGGGAATGTTCCACAAAGCTCCAAAAAGCCACATGTGCTCTTAACATCCACTGTCATTAGGTCACAGTATGTTGAAATTCTTTTCAATTTCAGAATTTAGCAATGGCACTTTCTGTTAAAATAGGAATTGGTCTTAAAAAATAAACTCACATCCATTCAGCATACTGTGAGAAAAAGAGCTGCTTGGGTTTTTGTGCAAAACCAGCAATTGCCTCATGAGAAAGTGTGATCCTTGAAAGATACCCTGTCCTCAGGACACTTGCCTGGAGTCAAGAAAGGCATAGCCTTAACGATGGGACTTTGGGCAAGTGACTTATTCTCTCTATATTTTGATTCCCTTGCTGTAAGATAATAATGACAACATTTCCTTTCTCCACAGGGGTGTTGGGCTGTGCTTAGGTATTTGGCAGTGTCCATAAAAGCTAGAGAGGCAGTAGTGAAGTTCCTAAAATCTGATATGGAAAGTGCCCTCTTGTGCAATATTTTCTAAGCCCTCTGCTTTTATGGTCTCAATCAGAAGTCTAATTTGGTGATCTAAAGGCAGTTAAAAATAATGCTGAAGCTGAGCACGCTGTTTAGGAGACTGGTTTAGAAGTTTGCTTCTGTTTCTTTCCTGCATCTTCATGCTCCTCTTGGCCAGGCAGTTCTTCATTTATTCTTCCTTCCCAGCCTCTCTTCTTCCCAGGGTGGGTGTGCAGGGCTTGGGCTCTTGTAAAGGACTGTCACAGGGCATGACAACTGTAGTGTGAAACGTTTTCATCCCACTGCAGGAGCAGCTCTACGTTCCGGTCAGCCAAATTCAAGCCTGTAATGTTTGGACTTGGTCCAGTGAACTGAAGCAAGTTGGTTTCAAGCAGCTTCATGTATTTTCCCAAAGAGTTTTCCCAAGCATATTATCTACTGCTTCATTGTGTTTAGTGGTTAGCCTCAAAGAAATGAGTTACTAATGTATTCATGTTGTTCTTTTCTTTACAATAAGCCCCGTGCCATATGACCTTCAAATGAGACAATAAAGACCTGAACCCAGTTACTAGCCGTTACTTCAAGCACATCTTTCAAAGAATCATAGAATCACTTTGGTTGGAAGAGACATTTAAGATCATCAAGTCCAACTGTTAACCTAACACTGTCAAGTCCACCACTAAACCATGTCCCTAAGCGCCACATCTACACGTCTTTTAAATACCTCCAGGGATGGCAACTCAACCACTTCCCTGGGCAGTCTGTTCCAATGCTTGACAACCCTTTCTGTGAAGAAATTTTTCCCAATATCCAATCTAAACCTTCCCTGGCACAGCTTGAGGCCATTTCCTCTTGTCCTATTGCCTGTTACTTGGGAAAAGAGACCAACCCCCACCTCGCTACAGCCTCCTTTCATGCAGCGGTGCTGGCTACTCTGGGGGCCTGGGCAAAATGGTCAAGTTCTCCAGCTCTGCACTGGATTTCTTGGACTATTTTCGGGTGGACAGGGGTCCACACTGCCAAATCATCACTCAGCCAAGCATGTTATAGTTAGATGCTTTGGAAAAGTGATCAGGACCTGGAGCCAGCCTGATGGTCTTCTCACTCCCAGAGCTGGCTTGAGGTGAGCCTTGCATGCGATTTCTTTGGGCAGCACTGGGTTTATTTATTTTCCCTGTAATAGCTGGAAGGCCAAGTTATGGAGTCAGGGAATTTTGGTGCTATACAAGTATAGATCACTTTGGTTTCTTCTGTTCTGTGGCTGGTCTGTTGAATTCTGCAAAACAGCTACTAAAGACTGATCTGTGCAAAAAGCGGAAGGTGGCATCCCTTTTTCTTGAAATATTTGCGAACTGAAACTTGTTGAAAGTATAATTCCGTCTTAGTCTAATTATTTTTCAATGCTGCCTGTGCAGGAAAAAAGGGGAGAAAAAGGTGTGAGCTTTTACAATCTTATTCATTCCATCAATCTAAAAGCTTTTTATTTGGCTTCAAAGTCAGTCTACTTCACAACAAAATTTCATTATGTCCCAGCTGAGTTCTGTTTAATGGAATTAAATTTCACCCTTTCTAATTATCTTTTGGAACAGACAATCTTTACAGAATAATTAGTAATAGAAGTACACAATGGATCATTGTTTTTATTACTTGCAAAGAAATTCTAGATGCTGTACTAAATCTTGAGGTATGATCTCACAAAATGTAAAATATGTCACGCCCTTCCTCCTAAATTACATAACATTCAACATAATTTAGGCACAATGGATGGTAATTTTGCTTCTTTGAGATGACCAGCTTTAAGTTGCTTTTATAGAATAATTTTCCCGATCCCATTCTAATTAAGCAAGACTAGAGATAGGCAATGTTTTTGTCTTCAATTAATTTTCAAGATTTCTAAATGAAGGACTTAACGTCCATTTATTAAGGAGATAAAAACAACTGTATATTTCCTTATCAAGTTCCGGTTTTCCTTCAATGGTCATTTATACAGTGGCATTGTTTTAAAACGCCTTTTTCCAATTCTATTAAAATGAAGTTAGTAACCACACAAGTATGGGGTTTAAAAAGGTAGGTACCCCTGTGCTGAATGAACACATACAATCATAAATGAAAATAAATAATCCTGGTATAGGTGAGAGTCATTTGGAATATATGGCCTCTTCCTCTCTGGCTTTTCTAAATGTTATAAAAATTATTAAATCTTCCTGAATTATACTCCGAGATGTACTTCTTGTCAAAAACAGGGAGAAATAACTTAATGAAAAGCAAATTAATTTTGTATCAAAATGGGCTGTTTCTCTAAGAATCAAGGTTGAAACTAACCTTTCAGGGATTTAAAATTTGCCACAAAACTGGGAGGAAAAAAAGAAAATGTGCAAGAAAAATGGGTAGGGTCCTCCTTGGACTGCTAGTCTTTATAATTTAATTTGTTGAGAATTTAAAATTACATTAATTGTGCTTAAATAACTGACATTATTTGACACTGCAACAACAGAGCAACGGAAATGAGTGACAAACACACAAAAGACTTTTGTTATCTTTGTTTGTCTGCCTGAATAAATCTCAACAAGTAGTTCAAAGATTTAAATTTATAGCATACTTAATCGTCATTAGATGGCCAATCCTATTGACTCTAAACTGCATTTCACTGATATTGAATAGTTTTGGCATCCACTTCGGTTTGACTCATCAAGAATCATAATTTTCAAATCACTGAAATTGTGTAAAGAGAGGTCATAAAGAAGGATTGTACACAGTGTTATGCTATACATGTGTTTTTAAAATGTGTATTTTTCTTTCTCTTTCTAAAGCTGTTTGTTTATATTATTTCAATACCACAGTGCTATTCAGAAATACCGCCTGTGATGGGGGACAACTAATAAAGGTTTTCCATTTACAAAGTAGTTAATTGAGACTTACATTACTTGCATGAATTGGTGTATTTTTAATTCATAATACCACTCATCTGAGAAAAGCAAGGTTGATCTTCCCCATTCCCCAAAAAGGCAGTGTGTCCTGACCCAAAAATGCCATGGACTGCATGAACCCCTTTAAAGTTGGCTAAAACCAGCTAGTCATAATTGTGTGTCTGATTATGCAGTCAGATATATAGACACATTGTGGATCTAGTTATCAGAGTGCCATATTAATGCTCTTTGTATATCCATTTACTTATACTTGTACAGGAAAAATGTATACTATACTGCCTGGCAGCAAAAGCCTCTTACAGCCAGTGTCTGAGATGGGGGGGGGGGAACCAAACTCCAAACCCTTTTCAAGCTCGCTTATTAACAGCTTCCTTTTATGAAAAACTCACAAAATATACTTAAAGCACTGCAAACTCTAAAGTGAAATGAAATATGTGTTCTATTTGTGAAAAACAATTTAATTTAATTGAAATGATTTGCAAATTTATATTGAATTTTCCCAGCTATTTGCATTGAAAAAAAATTAATAAAATTGGATTGCTGTCAACTTGTATTTTCACAATGTTATATTTTAACAGTTTGAAGGTTTTAGTTTAGCTTTGATTTTTGCATTTGAAGTTATAAAACATTCTCTCTAACATTGACCCAAATTTGATGTAAAATTGCTGTGGTTTTGTGGGAAAATTTTGATTTGAAGCCATTTGTTTCTTCTCTTCCCTACCCTTCAGTTTGTTAGCTAAGCAATCATTTATTGAAATAGCACTATGTAATACATACCGAACACCAGTGAATACAAGAAATATCATATTCATTGATACCAGATAAAGGTATTAGACAGCATTACAGTCCAATTGAGATGAGCATCTCTCTAGCAAACCTCAGCATTCCATTGAATCAGTGTCTCTTCACATGCTGCCAGTTTTACTGAACTGTAGGCTTAGAATTAAGCAGGCATTTTAAACTGTTCTGAGGGACAGGGATATGTAATTATGTTAGCTACAGAAGACCTAAGTCAGGAAGTTTTTCAGACTTGTCCTTCTTTCCATACCTACTGGTATGGAAATGATGGAGCCAGTGCAGCATTGTAACAGAAATGAGAAGAACAAGTTCAGGATCTGCCAAAGAGATTTGCCTCCATTACAATATTCTGTACTTTGCCATATAAAATTAATAGCCAAGTTTCTTATTTTCCCTTATTCTAGAGCAGAAAGGGGTTGAAATAAAACCAGCCTTAGAAGCTGAGGGACAGCTATGCACTCAAATGTGTAAGAGACTGATGTTGTTAATCTTCATTAGTGACTTTTACTTTATTACATCTGTATGGTCTGATCTGAGTCCGTTTACAACAGTAGCTATATAAACTCCCTTAGCTGTTGGCTGTTTAATTAATCAGCTGGATGATGTTATTTCACATCAGTGTCTGTTTATGACTGTGAGATAAACTAAAAAAAAAAAGTAAAAAAATCAGGATTTTCTCATTTAGGCTAAGCAATAGCATCCTTTGCTGATGCAGGTGATGAATTTTTTGTCTTGTTTAAAGAAAGCTGCTCCACAAAGTCTTGCTGTGAACTTATGGCTAATGAACACATTTGCCTCAGTGTAAAAGGAGAGACACACCTATTAAACAACTCTTACTGGAAACAATTGTCTTTTCAATTTTCTTATACATAATAGCAAATATGAAGGGTTGCAATATGGTACCTGTCTTCCTGCAGCTCCCATGTAGCCTTACACAGTAAGAGCCCATCTTACTTTTATGGGAGGATTTAGGCAGGAAGGCACAATGCAAGGCCAATAGCATCCACCGTAAAGTTCTGGAGAGAAAGAGGGACACAAATGGCATGCTTTTGCTATTAGCAATTTTGCTCCCTCCTTCAATAAATACAAACCGTTCATTGCCATTTGTGGGAGAAAACCAAATTCCATTATTCATAGTGAATCCAAAATACAGGGGTTAGGCCTTTCAGTTTCTCGGAGACTGAGAGATTTTGTTATGCTATGCTTACTCTTGAAGGGCCAAAATCTCCCGAAATAAGCAACTTCCAGCATCTGCGAGTGGAGCAGAACTGGGACCTTAACCCTTGATCTTTGTATTGGCATTTGAAAGGATTTCCCTTTGAACAGCACGACTGAAGGCCCAGCTGGATGCTGAGCAATCATTTCCTTCTGATGATGTAAATAAATAAGTAAAATGTAACACTGGGGTAAAAAAACACTAGCTGGTCTCAGTAATTCCTGACTATCTTATTATTTAATTTGTTGTACACTACTAAGGACGTGCTAGAATGCCTGATGTCTTTGCCATGCTTTAAAAAAGGACGCAATAGTCAAGAGCACTAGTGCCTTCTTTTGAGTGTAGCAGTGTGCTATTAAGCCGATAGGATCAGTAAACTTCCTAAAGCCTGCAGGATGAATTGATGTTTTTCAAAGACTTGTTTAGGAAAACAAGGGAAGCAAATGTTCATAGTCTTTTAAGCAGTGGGAAGAAAGACAGCGAGGAAGAGAAAACTCTCAACAAGGGATTATTCCTTTGTCCATTCCATTCTGACAAGAAAAGAGAATGTGCACTGATGCTGTTTTGCTTTTGTTTAAACACTTATTTGTGCTACTCCATGTGAGTGGGGGAAAGAAACTTTGTCATGTCAGTAGGACGCAACAAGCAACGGGAGATTTATAAACAGATCAGTTACAGATAGAGGCTAGTTTACAGCTTCAGTTTGTATACTTAGGCCTTTGGATACTGAAAGGTAGAAACATAGAGTGACAGATGGTCACTGATGAGCGTAGAGATGAAAAAGAACAAGTCACTGGTAGGCTGAGATTTTTCTTTACTTTGCTTAATATAAGAAATTCCTAACTTAGTAATGCTAGCTTGGTGATGTGGTATGTAACTGACTAAGAGGGATTTCTTCCGTGGTGTTTTGGTTTGATAACTCTTGGTTTTGTTCCCTTTAGCCAGAGAGATAGAGGGACCCTACGGACCCTTGTTTCTCTGAGGAGAGCAGATAAAATTTATGGAAGAGTCAAGTCCGGTTCTTTATTTCCATGCACACTCAAAAGCTGATGGAAATTTGCATGAGAATCCTTAGCATAGGGGTCTATATTAATTTCCAACAGGTTTTCTATTAGCATAGTTTGGTAAAAATCCTAGTATTGGTGCAAAATTAATCTCTAATCTTTTATAACTTCTTTTATAATGAATTCTTTTCTCTCTTGAGAAGGGATATTTTCTGTCTTATCAGAAAGATAAGCAAAATGGAGATGTAGTGAAGAACTAGTGCTGACATGAGAAGAAACGAGCAGGAATTAGCCATGACTGGTTAGGTTTAACATGAGAAGACACTGATCATCGGAATAACCTCTCCCCACAGGGAAAACGGACTAATACATATTTTTATATGAATCTTGACTGGTTTATGTAAGAGATTTTGCAATAATACCAGGAAACTGGACTTGAAGACCCAGGGTAGCATTTCCAGGTCAGTTTTCCAAATTTGTTTGGCTCTCACTTTATTTTCAGTCTCCACAAGCACCTCTGTAGGTGAATTTTATCAGTACAAATGTCCACAGAAGCAAATACTGGGCTTCAACAGTTACATTTTTCTGAAAATAATTGTGGACTGCTAATTTCAGGATCAGAGAATGTCCCTGGCATTGTATAAGATGTATATTTAAAAAAAAGTAATATCAGCATAACTCTGGGACAAGACACAAGGTTGGCTGGACTTTGGGTTTCATCCACTGTGAGAGTTTCTGTGTAATCAAAGGTATTTGTCACATACCCTTTTTCACAGGAGCAATGCCAGCTCACAAAACTGTTGGCCACCTATTCCTGACCTAGGCTTGCCCATCCGTTGTATTGGCATGACAGTTTATGGGAGTGTGTTGTGGGGGAGAAGGCAGCGCACTTGGATACGAACCTTACCAGGTTAAAAATAATCCTTAGAAAAGAGAGTGTGAGAGAGATTTCAACTGGAGATCCACCACTGAGTTGGTTCACTCTTGCAGTGTCCCAGCAGAGAGGTGGCACAGGGCTGGGAGGACATGCCGGTGGCAGGGTCTATGGGAGCCTGGTAAACAATGCAGAGACGTTTTGTTTGCTATTTATTTATCTTAATCACTTGGGTTTGCAACAGAAGTGATTCTGGGGCTTAGTCTGTACTGTGCCAGTGCTTTAGAACTCTTGTCAATCTCCACTGAGACCTCTTAGGAGTCTTTGCACTTGTGTACCCCATATAGAAATATTTGTCATTGGCCTGATTCAGCTCTCTCAGAGATGTATGGGAAGACTTCTCTTGGTTAAAAAGAGAACTTGTAGCAGCATTTATGTTCTGGAGACTCTTTGTCATGGGACTGTAGTGTTCAGTGCCTGGTTCTTTACTGCCTTATGCCTTGTGTTGCTATTTGTTTATGCTGGTGCTAGTGCATAAAACTGTGCTGTTCTGATTTGAAGCATTTTATGACCACTCAGCACAGGTAGAACTGTCTGCACTAAGGGCAGAGCAATGGAGAAGTGGGTTTAACTAGTGCAAGGACATTTGTACAAGTTAGGATGCTTAGAAACAGAAGAATCCTGTAACAGTCTTAAATTAAAGGATATTCACTTATTCTGTTAAAGTGAGTACTGTAGATATTTACAGATACAAATAATGTTTACAGATGTTTAGTCTTCCTCTTGAAGGAAAGTTTTCCTAACAAAGTGTTTGCTTGCACAACTGAATGTAAAAAAGAAATACCTCTGTGTACATTGTTGCTGGTTTTTTCCCTTGCTCTATCTATACTGCCAATAGGGAATTGGCACAAGTACATCGTTGAAATAAAGTTGAGACTGTGCAGCAGAAGAGTTAAGATGTATTAGATTTAGGGCTAGATTCTGACACATCTTCTCCAGTAGAATAAGTTGTTGTTTACCCTGTGAGTAACTGAAAAAACAGGATCTACAAAAAAATGTTCAACTTCCAGAAATCCCTAGCAATTGCTGATGTTTATATTTCTGCAGTCATCTCTGTGTATAACTCAAATTCCATCTAAAAATTCCCTTCTTTCTAGTTTTGTTTGTAAAGGAGGATTTCACAGAATTGTAACTGCATTTGAATCCAAGAGGTTTTTTCACTGTAAAACTCTGAAGAGCCTATTATGCTACTGCCCTGTCTAAAGTAATGTAAAGTGAAGCTGTTCCAGTATGAGTAATGATGTGTCAGACTAATTGTTTTGACTAGCTGGGCATCCTCTGAGCTCACTGGATCATGAATACAGCGGCTACATTAGGTTTCATGCCTGAATGTGGTGTTAGCTTCTAACTGTTGCTTTTATACCATTTTACTTTGCACCTATTGTGTTACATTTTTGCTGCTTAGTGCAACATCATATTTCAAAATACCATGGAAGTGCTGAGTGTTATACAATCAGTGCCTAACGTTTAAAGAACACTATTTTGTATGGGACAACCTGCTGTTAGTTTGAATATCAAGTGTCCCATTTACATTTTGGTGGATAGTTCAGAAATTTGATGTTTGCCAAATATGAAGTGTTGAAGAACACTTCATGTGCTGGATTAGTTCACTGTTGTGGTCTCCTTCACAATGAGCAGCCATCTAATAAAATTTTGTATGTGCAAATTTACATGACAGCATTACTCTATCTCGTAGGTGACAGTTCAAACATGCAGTAACAGAATCTTTAGATTCCTTTTTGTTTTCATCAGATGGGCAGAAGATCTTTCAGAAAAGGAAACCAAACCAAAATATTTGCCTCCAGCTATTAAAACAATATTAATAAATCAGCTGTAGCAAATAGACTGGAAAATAGTTGGCTTGATCTTATGTGTGCTAAACTATTTTATGACAGTTCACAGCAAATTATTTTAAAAATTCACTTGGCATGTGCCACAAGTAAAACTTTACAATGTTGTGCACAGTAGTAAAAATAATAGAATAAATCTCCTTAAGAAGCTGTTGCCAGAAAGTTTGCCTTGCCTTGGAGTGTAATGTATGGATTCCACCAGAGGAGTCCAGTAATCTCTGCAAAAGCTGCGATTTGTGGAAACACCATTCACATCCTGTTTACCCTGCAAATATCTCCTCATCTGTGAGTTTTGGTAGCACAGCCCAGAACACCTTGCTGACTGGAACCCCCCACCCTGCATAAAAGATAATAAACAGAGTTGGTAGTGGTGAGATTTGGTACAAAATAAGGAGCTTTAATTAATTTTAAATGGTGCTTTTCAGAGTGTCAAAAGCTCAGCCCACTGAAGTGGAAAAGGGGGTTAGAGTGGCTAGAGCCTGGCAACACAGCTAATCTAGGCACTTCTGAGCAAGCTCATTTCAAATGCTTACATCAGTACATCGGCATTTCGAGGTAGAGCTGCCTGGGGACAGCCAAGGGAACAAGCCACATTACAGACAGACCTGCTACTGCGCGGCTGCGAAGTTAAGGGTCTGTGGCAGCTTCTGTGACAAGAGCGCATTGTCATAGCGCGGGGCTTGTGCTGCCGGGATGGTGCAGGGTTGTTTGCGCTCTTGGTGTTTGGAAGTAACCGAGACAAACTGGGGGATTGATGCTTGGTGCACACAAAACCCTCTGAGATGGAGGCTGTAGAAATACTTACGTGGATTAGACACAATGCTATGGACAACACTTTCAGTCATTGCAAATGAAGGCAGCCCCACTGCGGCGCACTGTTGCTCTGCTGGCCTAGGGCATTTAGGTAGTATTTTTGAAATCGGTGGTTACATGTTTACTTTAAGAGAGAGAGGGACTGTGCCCATGAAAGTATTCAGTTTTAATATTCCAGGGCATAGAGTAAAATGTGTTTTGAGTAGTTCCTTTTTGATTACTGTATAGAGAATTTGCTCTGGACATCATTCTGGGATCTGTTTTCTAAAGGCTCATAGTTATAAACACGCATACCATTAACTAAGCTATCAAATATTTTAAGGTTTTCTATTGTTATTTTAACAGTAGCCAAGATACGCTCATCTACCCAGTCTTGTTTCTCTTTAAATCAGTGGCAGAACTCCCATTGACTTCTACCGCAACACATATGGTGAATCAGTACTTAATGTATGTTAAACTTAGACAAAAAAGCCTAGAATATGAGCCTGGTGCTGAAATGGGTGTGCAAGACTTCAGCTAAAAAACCCTCTTGGACTTATAAGGCCTCTGATAATGCCCCTTAAAATTAAGCTGGCACTTCATAGTAAGTTCTTATTCATTCATTATTTACAAAGTGGGAAAAAAATCCCCTCAGTACTATTTGCTGAGTACCAGTCAGATGACCCACAGACAACAGAAGCCTGCAAAGTTTTAATAAGCTAGGTAATTCCTTTTTATAAACGTAATTGCTCGTCTCAGCGACTGGAGCATAGCAGCTTCAAACTCTTGTCTTCCTAACTTCTGCACAAAGTGACTTTCTACAAATTTTAATTGAAATCTCAGCTACATTCATGTCCCATTTTGTATTTCAAGTTTGATCTATTGGAGAGGCCTTGTTTCTACAAATCACGTAAGCCTAAAATGGGACTACTGATATTCTGAAGAAGTCTGTACCTCAGTGCTACCCTGAGTGGATCCGCCATCTGTGCTCTGCTTCTTGAGCTATGAGGCTTTGCCTCAGGAGTTTGCCCTGAACATCTGTGGTGTTGTAGCACTTACCCATTCTGTTCAGGATGCTCTCATGAGGAATTTTTCTCCCTGTAAAGGCACTTCTTTGCATTGTCTCCGTAAGGCTATAACAAGCTCTCTAGACCTGCTCTTCATGTATCATTATTTGCTGTCTTTCTCCCCCGGCCCAACCAAAAACCCCCAAACCCTCCAAAACTGCAGAACCTCAGAATTTCTACAAGAGGGCAATTCATCATTTCACTGACAAGGATGCTCCTGAGTGTGTATCTCCTACATGCATCAAACTGATGGCAGATTGGGAAAAGATGCTGACCTTGGGCATGACTGCCTTGTGCCACCAAGCTTCTTTCTGCTGATGGCAAATATACAGTCCCAAAGGATCCTCTACCAGGTCCTGAGTAGTCCTCCCCAGCATCTGTGTCGGTGACATGTTTGCTAGCTTATCTGGTAACAAGTCATCTGTAGGGTGCAGAAGTTGAATCCAGATAGTCCTTTTGAAGATGCAGTAGCTTCTGAGGTCCTACCAGGGAACATAGTTAGGAGGATCCATGAAGTAGCCTCCCCACTGGCCCTGTGCCCTGCCTTGACCGAATCCTGCATTGTGGATCTGCCTGCTGCACAGTGACCTGGGGCCACCTTCCTGCCCCACATAACACCCTACTCCTGTTCCTCCTTTGCATTTTCCTACAGAAATGCTTGTTCTCCCAGTCACATAGAAAGGGTGCAGGAACTCTCTCTTCTGCCTGTAGCAATCTCTGCTCATTTAGGGATCTTATCTGGGTGATGCGTTGCCAGCCTCTCTGTGACCATGTACGTATTGTGTAAGAGGTGACAGCAAATTTGGTTACGTGTAATTAAAGGAACAATTTTATCCTAATATACTTTGTTTCTTATTCATCTCTTCCAGATTAAATTGTTTCCCCAACAATAGGTAGAAAGCTTTAATTTAGAGTTTGGTTTTAACTGAAAGCTGTCAAGGGGACTAAATATGTAGGGAGATGGATTTTGGCATAAAGAATAAACATCCCCTGAGAAATATGTTGGCTCAAGTTTTTGTTTATTCTCGGTCTATCTTGAAAATATAGCAGTTTTGTTTCTGTGGTGAGATACCGTTACTGGGAAATCTCATCATGGGTATCTTCTGGCACTGTACTGTGGCTTGTCTTCCTTTTGTAATTTAATGTTTTGGACCTAGTCCTGAACATGTCAGATGAAATTTCATTGACTTAGGGTAACTCTTTGTCTAAGGAGATCAAGACTAGGCTGTGTATTAAATACATTTAATCTGCATTCTAGATCCATACTACACAAAAATAGACCATTGTTACAGTTGCTCTGAGTGTCAGTGCTGTGAAAGCGTAACAGGAATTATACACAAACCCAGGCTGAATGAAATCCATACTGTGTAGCCACAGTATAGAACGCATAATATTTTTAGCATTCATTCACATCATATAGTGACAGAGCAGCCACTAGGAATTATAGCAGGCTTTGGATACCTATTGCTTGCATGAAAACATGTTAAATCAGAAAATGTGCACTGACCTATTCAATCACTTCAGCTTTTGCTGGTAACAGAAATTGCCTTCTACCTTCATTTTCAAATCTATCCTTAGTTTATCTAATGTACCTAATATAATGATATTAGAAATAAAACATTGCTTATGTATTTTGCTTTTTCTTTTTTCCATGTGTTTGCCCTGGGCTGGGAAGATTTTGACCACGAGCACATTCCAGTCTTCTAATGAGTGCCAGAGAAAGGGACGGTCTTATTGCTAAAACACAAGACTGGAAACTGAACAGTCAGAGGCCTGGTACAGGCCAGGCTCTGGCACAAATTTGGGGCAAGTGATTTTCTCTCACCATGACTCAATGCTTGCAAAAAAAAAAAAAAAAAAGGGAGTCTTTTGTCAGTGTTAAACATGTTTTCAGATCCTCTGTGCAGTATAAAGGTTATTTTCTTTTGGAAAAATTTCAGAAAAGAACAGAGGCAGTGAGGAGGCTTGCTGTATGTTTGGAAGTTCATTCAAATCCTTTTGCAACTGGCAGTTAGGAAGGGATGCTTTTTCCATGGGATTTCTATTGCAATAAAGTTGTGCTTTAATTATATATGTATTACTTAGGACAGAAGTTTAGGTTTTTGCCAAGGTAAGATATTTTCCTTTCTGGCTCTAGAAGATGCAAGTGAAAAGGGAGGAGTGGAGGACAGGAAATTAAAGTGTCTTTTATCCTTGGGATTAGTTTCTTTTAAAATTTTATGCAGCGATTTCACTTGCTGTTTATTTTATCCGGCATGGCTTGTTCTTCATACGTGGTTCTCCATTGGGGCAGTCAGTGCACTATTCCACTCACATAATTGAGATAATTAAATGACAGTGAGATAATTTTATCTTCATTTTAATTCTGTGCATCACTCACAGATCTTAATTTAACAACACATGCAGATGAAAGATTTCTGATTCGAGATATCTGTGGTGATGTAAGGAATAGGAACCATTTCAGGATTTATTCCTCATTTACTCTCATAACTCAGATGTTCTGCTGAAAGTTGGCAATAGCAAAGCTGATACCCGGGAGCACTGTGCTCTAGATATGCAAGTCCCTCCATGGTCTAAACTAAAAGGTCAAGCTCTGTTAGCTCAGCGATATAGCTGACTATCACAGCTGGTTCCGCCACAGGAGGGTGACAGAGTTGTACTGGGTTGATGTGGCCAACTGTTTTTTTGCATTTTGAAGTACTATGAATGCAATTTTTTCTGTGTGTGTAACTTTTCATAGTATTTACATATACTATCATGTTCTGAAAGGGTGAAAGAAAAGTGGAGAAGAGAAATGGGGGGCGTTCAGACAGTGACACATCAGCATCTCTAGATGTCTTATAATTCCAATCTATACACTAATTATGATAAGAGTGGCAATTTTATGCACGAGTGCAAATCTTATGCAACAGAATGTATTTTGTCATTAACTGAATGGACAATTTTGTCACTATGAGCAATTTTTGCTAAAAATAAATAAATCCATTTTGTAACTAAATGCATTTATTTAGAAACAAGGGACGTCTGTCTGATTGGGAGGGAGTGGGTGTTTTGAGAAAGAGGTGGCTTGTGAGTCAGAACTCCTTACATCTATTCTTAGTTCTGCTTCTGATTCATTATTGGTTGGATCCCAAATCAGTGGAAATTGGGCCAAACTTTCTGTGACCTAAAAGGAATCACATCAAAGTAAAAGTCATGTTTTATGCAAAGAGTTTCTTAACCTGCCTTGCTTACTAAAACACAAGAATCCTGATGCACGAAATATGATGTACTACTTCTCCAGTCCCTTCCCTTTGAATGCCTGATGCTGGGCATGCTATTTTCCTTCTACAGTTGTTCAGTTTTATTTCCTATCAATCAATCAACACAGAAGTTTTTCTAAAATCTTGGACTCTGAATATGCCATGAATAACAACACATACTTATATATAGATAGTATGCCCAGAACTACTTTTCCTTTTTATTTCTGAGGGAGCAATTCTGAAGCTGATGATGTCCATTTTTGTATTAAAATGCTGATTACATTTTTGTTAAAAGTAAAAGAAATAATTATCTTTTTTTTATATATATTTAAGAGGCTTTTTAGACAACTAAAAGATTCCCTGGATAGTGAATGAAAGTAATAATTCTGTATACTCATGCAATCTTTTACCCACTTTGACTGTAGCCATGTTCACTGCCTTTCATTTAGGATCACAGAAAACAGAAGAGCTTCCCCAGTTTATCAAATCCAGTCCCTAGTGTTCACTGGAAACCATACAATTAAGTAACAGGTAAGAAAAATCCAGAGTCTATTATCACAGTCACCAATATGCTTTTCATACCAAACTTCTGACCTGTAGTGAAAATGCAAAGCCAAAACTATACTGTGTTACAGCAAACGAACAACAACAAAAAAAAAATTAAAGTGATGCTACTGTCTTAGTTCCTTGCAATAGGAGACAATAAAGCTTTCAGATAAAGCACTTGGAAATTTACCTTTTTGGGTGCTATGCCCAGAGCTGAAAGGATGTGAGATAACTACAGGGCAATCCCATTTCCAGAGTGCACCTTCCAGAGCCTGCCTTCCGGCAGCTAAGCAGTACTGAACATTTACCTTTCTTTCTTGAAAATATTTCCAGTGGGTGGGGGGGAGGGTAATTTAATGTGGTATACATTCCATTGTTGCAGATGGGATTTTGTGTGTGTGTATTTCAATTTAGACTCAACAATATGGAAGCAATTCTCAAAGGGCACCATGTTCTTGTTGCATGTATAGTATAATGCTACTAAATATTAGAATAACTGAATCAATAGAATGTATAAATAGATATCTCCTTTACCCATCTGCACAGCTACAATGTGTTTAATGTATTAATTAAAACTTTCAGCGGAAAGAAAAATGAAGCTTGAACACTAATCTGAAAACATTCTTTTTTAGCGTGTCAGGAGTGTACTGTACAAAACGGCTTCCTTAACAACTTAATAAGTAAGTGAGAAATGTTGCAGCAGGTAGTGGGTCTTCAGTGATAACAGCTATTGCAAATGATTGATTTAAAAAAAGAAAATACTTAGTTTAAATCTGTTAACTTGTGAAGACTTAGTTGTTGCTGAGTAAAGGGTAAGGATCTGGTTCCTGCTCTAGGTTAAGGGAGAGAGAGAGAAAGGCTAGAAGTCCTACTCTACCACAAAATCAGACATCTGTTCTCCCAACAAGGAAATTTGCAGATAGTAATGGGGGACTACACATCTAAATCCTTTGTATGTTCATGTGAGCATACATTTCATAAACAGCATTTGGGCTACATTTAATTAGAGCTAGAGTAACCTAAATGTATTTGAATCATTCCAATACGCTGATATTTTTTTAATTGCATTTCTCATGAAATGCTACGCAATGAGCAAAATTCTCCTTCCCGCCAGTGTGAAAATGAAGACACTTCTCAGATACCGTTATTGTTGATGTAAGTGAGCACAATTTGTCTCTGGGTAGATCTGCAAAACAACTTACTCCTGCACCAGAACTTACTTTCTGTCCTGTAGGAGTTAGCATTCAGAGATGATAGCTCACACCAGCAGCATTGTCTGCCATTAACTAAAATCCTTGTTTCATATGTCTACAGCTCCTTGGAGAATTAATTTGACACAGAGTGCAAATACATTACTAGCTTTTGAGACTTTTCTGCATGGCTGTGGAGCTCTAGCAACGTATACCCTATGTTTCATAGCTGGCAACCTGTTCCTCAATAGATTTTCTGAGATGTGATTAGTTCCAATTGCAAGTCCTGTTTCTGGAACTGAACATCTCCTCAGCTGAGAACCTCAAATGAGGATGTAACAAGCAGTAAATGGCATAGCATACTATTGTAACAGGTAGTGCAAAACACATGAGGTGTCAGGTAACCCTAATGTTATTAGTTAGGACATGGACTGGACTGCTCTGTATTCCATGAGGACTGGGAAGACCAGGATAGGATGGATAGGGATGAGGTAATTCTACTGCTGTGGTGCAGAGAAGGTTATGCCCAACAGTCTACTCTGCTTTTCAGCCTGGACTGCAGAATGACGGTCCCTCATGAGACAATAATTTGGAAGGTCCTCCATACGTTGCAGTGAGATCATATTACTGACAAGTGGGGGACCAGTTGAGGACAGAGGGACAGAGAGAAACATCACACTCTGCAATCCCACTGCATCATTCTTGCCCTGTAAACCAACATGGTTTCATATTATCATTGTCCTAGGTTTTTTACATCACCATGCATTACTGAAATGATACTGCACATCACAACTGAGATCTCTAGTCTGAGTTGGTCATTGCCTGGACAGTCTGTGCCCAACACACTCTTATCCTGGGTTGTGATAGCGACAAGTTAAAGCTGAATGTCTCCCATAAGGGACAGTCAGGACAGCCAGATAATATACAGAGAATCTGTGTGTCCCTCCCTGCAATGTGAAGGCTTTATGAAAAATCAGGAAATCTCAAAACCAAAACCTCTAAGCATAGGACCTCTCAGTTGTCTGTTTTTTTTTCAACAATTCACATTTTCTTCAAACACAAGGGCTATGAATGTCTTTAAAAAATAATGAGCTAAGCTTCTCCTGTAACTAACTAACTTGAGGAGTTGGGGATTTTTGAGGCTCTCTAAACAACATGAGACTGCAATCAGTACAAAAGATGAGGCGATTCGGGTACTGTATAGGCTAACGAGGTTTGATCCACTCCTGCTGTTGGTGCATTGCCATTAACTTTAGCAAGACTGTGCTCAGCACTAGTAGACATTTAAGTAGTGGTTTATGACAAATAACTGAATTTTCATATCCACCAACAGGCTGTAAAGGGAATGATCTGAAATCTTGCAAACAAGAAGCAGAACATTGTATTTAAACTATTTCTGTGGTACTCATATTGAACCTTTAGTGAATTACCTAGCTAACTGCATTTTGCTCAATGGGAATCTTTGAAAATGATTTATGTTATGTATTATAGGTGTATATACCCAGTGATATTTCTTCTTTCCCCATCTGATTTATGTTATTTTAACATGATATTTTTTTAGTTACTGAAGTAATTCTGCGTTTTGTTCATAGAACTCTTTAACAAACATTTGTTATAGCTAACAACGGGGTTTTTTGCCACAGCACATTAAAGATTCAGGACTAAACCTTAAGCTGGTGTAAGCTGATCTGGCTTCCAGTGAAGTCAATCCTTTAACTTTGTGAAGACTTTCAGTCGTAGCCAAGAGAAGAATAAGAAAGTCAATGTAGCCCTTGTACCCATCTTATTGATCAGACCTGTAATTGCACCAGGAAACGGAATGTTTTAAAAATTCTTTTGTTTGGGCTAGAACAGCTTATGAAAAATGTATTTATGGCTATACTATACTTTGTAGAGTGAGTTTGTGTGTATGGTTGGGGGGAGGGTGCAGAGTGAAGCAAAAACATTAATTTTAAATGGATACTTTAATTGAAACTAAGCAAACTAAAGTGGAAAATTATTTATCCAAACAAACTTTGTATCCTATAAAGATGTGGGTACATAAAGCACGCAAGACCATTGCTTATTAGATTATTTCAGGCCTTCACAAGATGTTTGCTTACTCCAATAGCAACTTGTTGATAATAGGAAGCCTTTTGTGAGAAACGGCCTGAAAAACAATGGAAAGCGTCAGATTTAGTAAAGTGTCTAAGGAAAGTCTTAAAATGACACCCACGCTACGAAGGGAAGACCAAATTTGCTTTTTCTGAAGGGAATTTGTGTTTGTCAGGAAGGGCTCCTAGTGGCTTTGTTTCCAGGCCTTGATGTGTGACCAGGAGCCTCCAGGCCTCCCGTCACCCCTGGCCTTGTTCTGCCACTGCGCTGCCCACCCATACCGACACCGCAGGGGGAAGGGTTTCAGAGGAGCCAGAATCAAAAGCGGAGGGAGGAAAAAAAGTGCTTTTCAGGGTCTGATGTGTGGGAATCAAATGAGAGGCCTAGCTCAAATCCGGTCGCCAGGCAACCATAGTGATATGCTGAGGGAATATCATTAAAGTTGGAAACTAAGCAGTCGCTCTGAATTAGCAAACCTGACCGCCGTGTGGATGATGCGCCAGAGCCACCTCAGCCCCNCGTAGGGGGGGGGGGGTAAAGCAGCTGATTTGTGGAGTTTTTCATAAAAAAGACAATGGCTGTCCAGACATGGAGTTGGTGGTGAAATATGGTAACTGCCAGGCTTGCAGCTGGCCCTCTGACACAAGATTAATAAGTTGCCGTTTCCTAGCCGACCACAACCTAGTGGGAACTATCCGGCATTTTTCCATGAATTGTGGGTAACAGCCTTCCCGCAAGCTGGCCTACTTTACTGCTCTGCTTTCTGCAGATCGCCGAAAGTGCAGTAAACATCTGTGGCTGCAATGAGGTCAGCGGAGACGGTGTCCGGCAGCCGCCACCTGAGCTGGCCTAGCCTGTCCCCACAGACTAAACCCAGGGCTAGTTTTAAACTGCGGCGCCGTCCACCAGGGAGGTGGCTGTGGCCATGGGTTAAGCACTTCAGAAAGTTTTGCCGCAACTGGAGCAGGGAGGGGGCGGCGGGGGACCGGGTTCGGAAATGACAATGTGACAAGAGAGCGGGAGCAAACCTATTGAATTAGATTTAGGCTGCGCTGAATATTATCATTGACACGAACAAGTAAAGCTTATCTGCTCTTTCCTTCTTGAAAGGTTGAATGAAATTGAATTGCCAGCCTCTGTATTTTACCACCGTTTGGCTGAAATGGCTCAGAGGCATACATGATCGCTTAAAAGGAAGCCAGGTTGAGTCAAACTGCAAAGCGTATGCATGCGTTTCTGACAGCAACATCTCAAACACAGTGTGACATGGCATAACATTTAGAGGTAATTTGATTACAGGCACTGTGTAATGCAAATCAGACTTTCCCAAACATGTTAATTTTTTATCACAATAGCTCACCAACACAGTCAAGTTTGGTTTATTTTAAGGTATCTTCGAGCTACGTTTTCTATTATATTAAAGCATTGTAATATAATTGTGTGCATTTGCCCACAAATTATAAAGAGCTAAAAGATCAGTGAATCCCCTGGCTTCTGTCTTTCTGGGTTTAATTTCAGATGATGATATGGTGAAAATCTTTCTTTATAATACATAGACATTAAAAGAGAATCATTTGCATGTTTCTTTAGGCATAGAAATTTGGAAAGAACAAGTTGCAACTCAAATTCATAGATTATTCTGGGTAGGAAAAAAAGTGAACACATTTGTAAATGTCTTTAAGCTTCTCTAGGGTCAATTAATTCATTTAGGGCTATATGCAGCTGAGTTGCAATTAATTTTAGATATTAATTTTGTTCGTATGTAGGTAGGACCTGTCAGAGTAACTCTGAATGTAAAAGTGCAACATTTGTGCTTTCTGTTTCTGGATTTTCTTCTGTCCTTCTGTGCAACATTGGTGAAATGGGTTCCTTCTTTCTTATCTCAGTTTCCGCAGTTTTACACAGTACTTTCAGATTCACAAATGAAAAAGATCACAAAGAAGTTAAATTTGAATGATAATGTCAGCCTGGGGAGAATATTCTTAAATTTTGAGCTTCTGTTTTTAGAAATTGCTTTGTGGAGCAATATTATTCTGATGATTCAGAGCTAATGAAACTTTAAGTTGTGACAGACTCCTGCTGGTAGGATCTATCTCCCAAGCTAGAGCACAGCATAGCGCCTCGCATCCAATGTCGGTCACATACCAACCAAAAGACTCAGCGTTGGCAGGTGGTTGCCTTCAATGTGCTATATAATTGGCACTGGAAATCAGTCTGATTTGAGGCAGCATTGAAGTGTCTTACTTGGTGGAATAGGAGAAGCTGATGACAAGTGGAGCGATGGTCTGGCTCAGTTAGCTGAAGTTTGATCAACCCAGTGAGTGCAGAATGCAAACCCAGATTTGAAGTGAAGCAGAGCTGAGCACAACTAGGGAGAAGCCCAGATGATAAGAACCTCAGGTGAGAGCACGGTCTGAATATGTAGTCATTTGCCTTTGCTAAAAAGGCAAGGTTTGGGGGAGAAGTACTATCTCATCTTGCATCTGTGCTATAGCTGGAAAAAATGTTCTAGCATCATCAAGCCATGATTATTCCTTCCCAGCATACATGCCAAGGACTCCTTTTTAACACATGTAAAGATATAGGTAGAAGAAATATCCCCCAGCCAGTATTAAAGAGGAACCCAAAACATAAACACAAGTGAAAGCTTATATGTGGTAAACATTTCCTGCACATCAACTGATCTACCACAATCTTACATGCATGCTTTTAGCTCCTGAAAAATGTGGAGTATCTCATGTTGGCTTAGCCCTCTGCTTTGAATGAAAGAGAGGAATTAGCTAATTCCAGTTACCTGAGCTGCAAGCTTAAAGCACATGCACAGACAGTTACCATGAATCAGAGGTCGTGCAATAACCTCTTTGTATGTGAACATCCCAAGTTTATATGAACCGATCCCACTCAGTCATAATGAGAGAGGACAAGTTGCCTCCGGGTCTGCAGCCACAGAAACATTAGTGCTGTTTGCTGCCTCTGTGTCTTTTTGGGTCAGCATAGCTTTTGCCTTTTCTCTGGTTCTTCATATAATCTCCAGCGCTTTCAGAACACACACATTTCTCTTGTGAGATTTACCTGGCCTGGAGTGAGGAGAGAAGCTTAACAACATGGGTCCCTTTTATTTATAAGAGCATTCCTCTCACAATCTCTGCCTGTCACAGACGTGAGGATTAAATACGGCTCTGTTTCTTGTACATATATCTCTCGTACGTCCCAGTGATTCTGGTCCGTGTGGAAACTTAGAAAACAGGTTTTCCAACAGCCTGAATATTGTAGCCTTTCATTCATTAGTATCTGTCACATCTTTATGGCTACAAAAATATTCCTAATCTGACAATTAAGATTTACTTATATTCTATGTTCTGAATTATTTGGGACTACCAGGTTTTAGGTATTTTAAAAGTGAAATCAAGTAAAGGGACATTAATTTGCAGTTACAATAATAGTACTTCATATTTACTGTGCTGTCTATCTACTTTTGAACAACAAATGAATACGTTTTCCTGAACTGATTTAGCATTACCGCATGTGTTCTTTCAAACAAACCTCCCCAAGCCTCTGTTTGGTCCTATAGGATCTTTTCATTCTTACTGCTCCTTGACATAGTTAGCCATTACTACAGCAGGGGCATTGCAGTGTTTTCCATTGGCCACTCTGCAGCTTTTCTAGTTTCACTGGTTCCTGCAGTCAGTTGGACTCTCTTTATGCAGGGAAGGTGTCATCTGACTGCTGTCCACTGGAAGAAACAGCTCTTCTCAAATTGGACTAAGAAGAAAATAGCCTCTCTTCCCTCCCAGCACCAGCCCTTCAGGTGTGAGGGCAGAGCTGGCTGGGCAGAGGAAGAAGTGGTTTGCCTCATTTATGGGATTTCCAATTATTGCAGCATTAACTCAGACCCATTTCCTAGCCACGCTCGGCTTTAAAAATCAACAATCAGTTCGCATCTGTGCCTGTCTGTCTTGCTGTATGGCAGAGGGAGAGGAAAGGGTGAGGGACAGAGAGCTCAGTGGTTCTTGATGTTAACGAGAAGCCGATGTGATCTTCTGTGAGTGTTCTTCAATAAGTGATGAATGGGACGTGTAAGCACAAGAGCACCTCTTCTTGTTACCCGTGTGTACCTTTCTTGGTATCAGATGTCTGTATTACTACTCCTTCCATTGTAACCTGGGACTGTGATTGTGAACTGAATGTTCTTTATCTATTTAATAGTCTTATATAATTGAGTATCTGGAAAAGTAGAGTGGCCTGGCCAAGAAACATCGTTCTCCTGTAATCCTGAACCAATGGGGTTCATTTGGGGTTTTGAATTTATATTGCATTTTTGTTTCAGATAAAGAATCATAGCAGTGCTTTGGGTGCTGTTCTGAATCTGCAGAAGGGGTAGGCAGAGAGTGCCAGTTTAGGTACTGTATGAAATAGCGTGCACAGGATAAGATCTTTCTGATCAGGTCCTTTTTGATAGAAAGTAAACACCCACTGGTTTTTATGAGTTCTAAGAGTTTCCTGTGTACAGTATAGGAAATCAGTTGCAGAGTAGCTAAAGTCTCCTGCCTCTACTAATATTTCCACAGAATTCTCTATGGCACCAAAGCCCACAACTATCTCGTCTGGAGCTGGAAAGTTCTCCAGATGATCTTTGTCCCCTTGAAGTATTCTGTTCAGATTTTCAATAAAAAATTAACTGATTAACAAATAAATAAAGAAACCCAAACAACCTACGCAGAAGGTAATACATATTGTGTTTTATCAGTAGCCCAAGATGTATCTTTGTCAAAAGTGCGCTTCCTTTGCAAAAGCTAACTTTTGAGACAAAGAGAGCGGGTACTAGGCAAAAGGGAACTGTTGAATTGGCTGATTGATTTTTATCTATGCAGCACATATTTTTAATAAAAACTTTAATACCCCCCAACCCCCCTGGCCCTGCCCCAATCAAGTATATGGCAAGAATGTGGTACTGCAGAAGAACTATTCTGGGTTTCACAAGCAATTTATTGGACACCTAGTTAGGAGGAATTACCTCATGATCAGCTTGCCATCTTCCTGCTGCAAGTGTTAGGGTAAAAAGCTAATTCCCTGCACTCTTGGCCACCATTGCAGTATGCCTTGGGCCAGCAAGTTTGGTCTATAAGTAGATGTGATTTAACCCTTATGGTTCGTTTCCTACTTGGCTGTCAGCTGGTGGCAAAGGGCCAAATACTAACAACCATAGTGGCTGAGCAGCTGGGTCTGCATGCATGACATCTTAAAAATCACTTTACATACTAGCCCTTTCATTGCAGTATGTTGATCTCTTCCTATTTGACTGTTGGGGTGGCAGAAGCGAGATTAGCATCCTCAGGGAATATCCAGGGCTGAGGTTTTCTCCTTTACAGGAGAAAATATTTTAATGTTGCTGAGTAGGGCAACCACTGAAGTAAACATACTCTGTAATTCATAAATAGTTGAGCACCTTTTTTCTTTAATTATAACTATGAAAGTTTGAAAGGATTTCTTCTGGTTATTGCTCTCATCTATGATTTTCCTTTAAGAAATGGTAGACTTCTCAAACTCATCTCTCCTGGACAAGCTGGGACTAAATTCTGCCTGTTGGATTTCTGTAGACTATTATCAAGGAGAAGGAAGACAAATTTGCCTTTGCGGCAGAATTTATCCATCATAAAATCAGTGATCAGGAGAGAGAACTGTTTGCTAACACATGAAAATTAAAAATATTGTATGCAATAATACTGGAAGTTTGTTCTTGAGTTGGTAGAAATGGAGTGAAATTTGAGGTAGTGAGATTACTTGTGTAAAACTAACAAATGCAATAAGGTAGCCTGCACAACTTTCCATATGCAAGAAAAGAAATCCTTTATGTTTCATTTTATTTTAGGCAAGCAAGTGGTTTTGCTGTCAGCACCACTTGTAGCAGTATAATGAAACTGAATCATTTTAAACAAACCCTCAAATACTCTTTACTTTGTGTTAGGATTATGCAACTGAGAGAGAATAGTAACTTCTTAAGAAAAAAGAAGCAATATGTGACATTTTGTCTGTCAGCACTGGTGAAGTGGAATACACAAGCTTATTTAAAATTATTATTGAGTTTTACTTCACATAATCATATAATAATAGAGGAAAAAGAAATGGCTTGGAATATAATGAACCCAAGTCATCCACAGCAAGGGGTATTACAGAATTAGTAAGGAAGAATATATGCAAGCAGCCTCCGATGAACAGCATATCTTGATATGGGATTCCTATAAATTATTCTTGATATTGTGGAAATGGACACTGAGGAATAATCCCACCAAGACCAGTAAGTATATAACATACTCATGTTTAAATTGGAAAGGATCAGGCCCTGTATGGAGATGTGTAGTCTTTTTCCGGTACTGAAGGATTAATGTGGCTAAATTTAAGCAGCATGGAGGAATTTAAAAAAAACCTCAGGTTAGGACTTCTGCTGACCTAAATGACAGAAGAGCTTGGACAGCATTGAAGACTTTTGAAAATCCTGCTGGTTTCTGTGTACATGTTCTCAAATCCTTAACTGCATGCTAAACCATCACTTCCAATTTTAAAAATGATTAATGACTCACTTAACAGACCAGATTGAAACCATTTGAAATCTGTAAAAAGAATCCTGATGATTTCAGAAAGCTTTGGATCAGTTTTGGAATTAATTTTGTTTTGAAAGAACTTGGATATTTTGTGCAAAAATACTCGGGCAAAGGGGCATTAGAACTGGATGTGTTGATTGGTACCAGTTATACTTTTTAACTTTGGGGCATTCAGAGTGGAATTCATACTGCTCTGAGATTTAAAATAATAGTAGAGGTTTTTCTGAGATATAGGTACAGATTAGATTCAGCATTTTTTCACCCTACACAGTCTTTATAATTTATTTTACTACTGCTGATGTTATTGAGGGACATGTGATCTTAGAGAGACATTCCTTCAGGTAGGTAGATATTATTGAGGCTGAACTAGAAGTTAGCTTCAGGAAATTTATTCTGTGGGTGACTGTGTTTTAATTCAGTGCAACACATCTGGCTATAACTTGATTTTTTTTCCTGCTTCTTTTGGATTTTATTATGCTGAGTTGCGATGCAGGCAGGGGGAGGAGAGACTAGGCAAAAGCACTTCCTTGAAGTGTGCAGCGATGCGATGTGCAGCAATCACCTGCTCCGCCCGATGAGTCTCAGGCTTGCCCTTGGCCTCGTGGGGTGCTTCCAAAATAATACAAATGAACCTGTTGTTATTCTTGGTTTTGCTACCTATGAAATTTGATATTGAGCTGGAAATTATCCAATTTCACCTAATCCAACAGGTAAACTATGATGCCACTCAGGTGAACTTTGCAAAACGCTGTGGATAGAACCAGGGACTGCCAAAACCTCTCCCTGCTCCCATCTCTACAGATAAAGAACCAGCTTCGGTAGCAGTGCCTTGTAAAAGGCTTGGTGCCTCCTTGGCTCACACACCAAGGACAGATGCTTAATATTGACCAGATGTATTTGTTTGTATTGGAATTACATTACTGTGTGTTCATGCAACTTCCCCAAAAGAGAGACATTTTCCTCCTTGTGTTGTGTTTAAATATTTTCCAGTTAGTAATCTCATAATACTCTTGACAAAAGGAAATCATTTCATAGCAGAATAGACACATCCTGGAGATATCGTGTCTTACATGAGGACTGGTTCTTCATTAGTGCCGCAGTGGAATTCAGTATTGCTAACAAAGCAGAATGTGCCCACGATATTAGTGTAGTGTGATCGGCCACTCGATGAAGGAATAATTCATAGGCATGCACTAACAAGGCTTTGACTGAGCTTTGCTCACCCTTTTAAAGAAAGACAGGGCTGTTGTTTTGGGGTTCAGTCCTGGCCCTTCTGAAGGCATGAGGATTGTATTGTCTCTTTGAGGTGTGTAACAATGAGAGCGCTACCTCTTCCCGACAGGCCCTGTGCTATGCCTCTCTTAGAAAACAGAGCTCAGAGGTCTACCAAAAAGCCCACTGTGCCTGGAAATATCAGACAATGAAAACCTGAATTAATAGAATCTGACACAGTTTTACTGTAGCAGCATATTTTTCCTTGATTAAATATATTTTTCTTTCTCTCATCAATAGATTACTTGGTGCTCTTTTCAGAAACAGAGAAGTTGCAAAACCAAAACAAAAGCCCTAAAGATATTGGGTTAAGGGGTTTTTTTGTCCCTTTTAATTCTGTGTTTAAAAAAAAAAGATACCATACGAAACGTCAGACAGTCTGAAGCACTGCTGGCAGAGTTAAGAAAGTGGTTCTCTGACAAAAGAAGCCAGATTGTCTTTGACTATCCATTTGAACATGCAGACCTGCTTGCAAGCCCAAACTAGAATTCTTGTCCAGATTTTGGGAGTGTTCGGATTCTGCTTTTTGGGTTGATCTCTTATTGACGCATGAATTAGTAACTGAATTTGTACCTACATCTGTCTTTCCACACAAAATACTTGGGTTGCTTGAAGCTAGAGTTTTGACCTTGGATTGCAAAGTATCTCACTGGTACATAGTAGATAGCGGTTGAGTTTCTTATTCCAGAAACATATTTGCCCCAGCTGAATGCTCAGTTGCTGGGACTGAGACCTCCATTTTGAGATGCAGGCCTGGGCAAAGGGAATTTACTCAATTTTCAGTGCTCATCCAGTACTGTCTCAGGTGAAACTCCAAATCCTCTGACATCCAGTGATGTTTTTGCTCTTGGCTTCAATCTGGCCAGGTTTTTCCCTGTCTCATATTCTTGTGCTGCCCAAACAGCTGCTCACCTGGAAGGAGGCAAAGGCTCCCTTTCATGTTTTGGGTTCTGTGCATTTCTAAGGTGTGTTCTCAGCTGGATTAAGTGAGTTGTGAAGTGTTGTACAACGCAGAATATCTGAAGCACCATGTATGGAGGATCTGTCCTCAGATCTCCTTTCCATCTCCACCAACCCTTTGCAAACAGAGTCTGAAAGCCAAGCAATATCCACCAGTCGGACGAGACAGGGAATCCTGTAGCAATAGCAGTAGTAGAGCAATTATGGTAAGCCTTTAACTAGCTACAGAGTGAACATTTTACATTCCTAAATCTGCTGTAATGCAAAATAATCTGTTTATATTAGGAAAGACATTGCATTCTGTTCACTCATCCCTTCCCAGGCTTGTCTGCACAGGGCTAGTTTTCTATAACCTATAACAGGAAAACATACAATTGCCAAAACCTTGGGACTCAGCTTCTTTTTTTAATATTACCCCAGTTGTGCTTTCTTCATAGCCAAAGGGTCTGTTATTGCTGCTATAATAAAGAGTCACAGTGAGCTTGGTGCTCTTCCCAGGGGCCACAGGATCCCCTCTCAGCTGCTGGACTCCCTTCCCAATTAACACATCTGGCCTTGAAGCTGTTTTCCTCAGCAGCACTTTATAGAGTTCAGATATTCTGGCCCCATAGGCAACCTGCTAACCCTACTTTGCTGCCGTTTTGTCTACAGCTTACAAGCAACTTTTGTTGATGTCCATGGCTATCTGACATAGGAGGCCTTCAAGTCAGAAACACTTCTGCTTTTCTCCCGGCCCTATTTAAATGAGACCATTTTAGTAGGCTACCATTCCATCTGATGGATGCTGTAAGCAAGTCAGTTTTAATAATTTCAATAAACTGATTTTTACATTAAATTTAGCAATAGCATTTCACTAATGAAGTACTCACAGAGTTCCAAGCACAGTGGAGGAATTTAGCGGGGCTTTATAATCACAGGCTTGCCTCTAACTGTGATTGTAAATGGTTGAGTTCTTATCTGGTTAAAGGGAGTTAGATGGCACCCTAAATGAGGTGCCAAGTTTTAAGAGCTTTCAGAACTCAGATTTAGATCAGATGAAGGCTTAAGAACCTAGATGTTTGGATGAACCACATGGTTTCAAAAAAACCCAAATCACCTCACTGGTTTTTTATCTTGTAATTTTCTAATATACCAAATGCATTGCTTGCTGTCTTCTATATGAAGCAGGGTAATAAATGCATGAATAGATTTAAGCATGTGACTAGCTCCATTGAAGGGTTAAATTTTTGCACATTGTTAAGTTCTCTGTATGCAATTTCCATTCCGGAGCCCCATCCCACATTCCTGAGCAGCCAAATTTCCCCTGGAAGTCAGTGGGAAGTTTTCAGGTGCATAGCAATGGACTACAAAGCAGAGAGTTTCTTGAGAAACAGGGCACCCACCATTTTCAAACTAAAAACTAGTTACCTTAAAAGCGACCTCTGTGCTCTCTCTCAGCCAGACACATTGAAAGAAAACCTTCATTCGTATTTATCCTCTAACATTGAGTGGAACAAGCATTGCATACCCATCAAATAAAACACT
Source organism: Burhinus bistriatus (assembly GCA_013397275.1). Lineage (NCBI taxonomy): Eukaryota > Metazoa > Chordata > Aves > Charadriiformes > Burhinidae > Burhinus > Burhinus bistriatus. The sequence continues at coordinate 936,250 of VYXH01006729.1, read as the reverse complement.
TTTTAGAAAAAAAGATAAAGATCCCTAAACATGAAACATTTCAATCTTTTTGCACCTTCCTTTCAGTGTATTTTAATAAATGCAGTTAGGCAATTATCACAGGTTGTTGCAAGTAGAATTTCTCAGGGAGGAAAGCTTAGTTCCCTTATATTTCTCTCTCCCTACTTTCCCCCTGTGATTCCCAGTTTCAGCTCTTTTCCTAACCTCATTTGGGCAGGGTGCCTGTGAGCAGCACTGAATACAAAGAAAGGAAGCAGCCCAAGTGTAAGTTTCCTTTGCCTTATGCCCCATATTATTCCTTATTTGTTGTGCTAATTCAGCAGCGTAATTCCCAAATACAGCCTCCTTGAATTGTTTTGATGAGAACTGCTAACTCAGTGCAGACTATTTTTAAAGAGCTCTACAGCCTGAAGAATCAGAACTTTATAATGTGAAGCCTCCATTTACTAACTGTTTAATAATATGGCTGATTATTGAAGTCTCACTACTATAAAAAAAAATTCTGCAATGTGATTAAAATTTGTTTCTCAAACCATAAAGCAGCCTGTGCAGAGTGTGCAAGTTAAACAACCAGGCCACTCTTGTCCTTTGTCCTTGGTGCCTTTTGGTGATGATGTGGTAGTGCCCTCTAGTGAAAAATCTTGACAAGTATTTTAGAGAACACAATGCGGGACTTTGTTCCAGTTTCTGACGGTTCTTTCTTTTGGACTCTATTTTGGGACAAAATTGATTTATGTCTAAATATTTCCAAAGCTAACAGCTAGTGAAGGCATTACAGTCCAAAAAATAATACCTGTTTCCATACTTCTCAGAATCAGTGGGTGTTTTTTCACCTTTCAACTACTGTATTAAAAAATGAGCTGTGGTTAAACATTTCAAAGAGGCAGAATTTTTATTTCTGCTCTTACGCGTTACTTGTGCCAGCAGGGTTTTGCATGGCTGAAGCCTTACAAAGTCAGTAGTTGGAGACTCCATCCAGTTCCCAGGGAATGCAGTACCCAAACTCTCATTAGACTTCCACAGGAGCAGGATTGGATTCACTGAATAGTCATACAGAATTAAAAGATAAACAGTCAGCCTGAAACGTTACCGAAACTTTCAGGGTTCTCTGCTCAGGAAAGAGGAGAATTCAGAAATATTCTGAAAAGAAAAAGAAAAAAAAAGCCCCAAAAACCAACCCAGAGGAGAAGTGTATATTAGTTGTAGAAAATTTCAGAAAGTGCACAAAATATGTACACCTTTGCTGCTATCAAAGAATATTTTCTCTCTGTGTCCTCCTACACACATTTTATTGTCTTCTTGTGACCATAACAATAACATATTAAAATATGCTCAAACTGGTGATCCACTGAGTTCAGACATTGCCTGCCTTTTTGGCATTTTTCTGTAGCAATAAAATCAGTGAACTATAGTTTACCTACAGTGTACAGGGGTTTTTGTGCATGCTGTACTACACACTATTAATATGGTATATTTTTTCCATGTGTTCTGTAATGACAGTAGAGATACCATTGTTAATCCTGTAGTTTGTGGTCAGAGTACTCCTGCTGTTACTGTTACTTATATTGAAATAGCACTAAGGAGACTTACTCAGAGCCAGATGTGCTTGGTGCTGTAC